>REGM01000035.1:22892-87175 GCA_004194415.1 Aurelia aurita
AGAAGGATTTTAGTCAAGGAAATCCTGAGCATATTTTTACTTTATTTTCACTTGTTTCCTGTATCATATTACTCGGAAGGTATTTGAGTTATGTCTAAACATTGGAAAGGCTTCAAAAAACTTTGATTTGAAATATTCAAGAGGGCACAGGTAGTAAACATGAAGATTGTTATGGAACCTTTAAGAAACTCTTAAGAAACTCCGAGTACTCAAAATCTGATAATTTTAAGAAACTTTCAGTACTGGCTCAAATTCTTAGTGTCTTATAAAAAAATTACGTGTATTGAAACCAATATTTACCAGAAAGAAACTCCATGGAAAATCCGGTAAATCCAGTTCCGGCCGGATTCTGAAAATCCTGATCCGGCACACCCCTAAACAGGGCCTTATGTTGCAACACAGTACTCGAGTAGATGACAGAAATTCATCGACAATAAAATATTGTGCTAAAGATTCTATCAGGAGTATTCTAATTCAGAAAAATGATCAGATGGTATCAGAAATACTCATGAAATCGCCCTAAATAAATGAATTCGAATGTGTGCGAGGTGTGAATGTGAATTTGACTGTGAATTTGGATAAGAATAAGATCTGAAACGGGGATGACCCAAGTCCGGGAAAGCATCAATGACGTAACTAAATTCTTTGAAGATGTTATGCGCATGTGTAGTTCTGTACAAAACTGCGTTCTCAGAAAGATTCTAAATGTCATATCCTAAACTTTGAGACTCGGCAACTTTTTATTCTCGTTTCTTCTTTTGGATCTCATTTCATTTCCCTTGGGGATGGGTGGGAAATGAAATGAGATCCAACTCTAGACGCATTCTGAGGGATTCTCGGTCGATTTTCATAACCATATTGAGGATCTTGGGGGAAACATAGACTTGCGCAAGTCGTCTTGTAAGAAAGAAAGAGAATCCTTCAAAAAAGTCTCTTTCTTTCTTACAAGACGACTTGGGCAAGTCCAGGGGAAACAAAGCCTGCTGAACGTGCCAGAAATAACGTTTAATTTCACTTTAAACATACAATAAAGAAGATAAAGTTACCACCAACCAAGTTTCAGGACTACGAAAAACATAATCCAACGTTAAAAACAAAACACTCCATAGTTATTTGTTACAATTTAAAAAGCTACCCATTTCTAGTGGGACAGTTACATTTTGAGGCCGTTTTCAACAGCATTATGCCCCTTATGTTCTCCTTGCTCTATACATGGGAGTAACCCCAGGGTTCATTTCTGTCATTTTCCAGGAAAGGAAGAAAATTGTTCATTCATCAAAAATTAACGACTACAAAATTCCCATGTAGTTTTGCGTCTAATTTCTTTTCGATGGCAAACACTCCTTAAAAATCTCGTCTACGTTTGGAGAATGGAGGGAAGGGGGGGAGGTCGTTGAGAACACAGAACACTAAATACCTCGGTGTTCAGTTGGACAGTCATCTTGTTTGGGATGANGACAGTTACATTTTGAGGCCGTTTTCAACAGCATTATGCCCCTTATGTTCTCCTTGCTCTATACATGGGAGTAACCCCAGGGTTCATTTCTGTCATTTTCCAGGAAAGGAAGAAAATTGTTCATTCATCAAAAATTAACGACTACAAAATTCCCATGTAGTTTTGCGTCTAATTTCTTTTCGATGGCAAACACTCCTTAAAAATCTCGTCTACGTTTGGAGAATGGAGGGAAGGGGGGGAGGTCGTTGAGAACACAGAACACTAAATACCTCGGTGTTCAGTTGGACAGTCATCTTGTTTGGGATGAGCATATAAACTGTGTGAGAACTAAAGTCTTTCGAGCCTTAGGTTTTTTTGAAGTATGCAAAGAAATTTCTCCCAAAGGAAACGCTAAGTAAAATGTACAGATGAATTGCGGAGCCCCATTTTCGCTATTGTTGCTCAGTGTGGGAAAATTCAAATTGTTGTGGGAAAATGTTGTGGGAAAATTCAAATTGAGACCCTCCAAAAGTCGCAAAATTGTGGTGCCAGAATTGTTACAAATAGCAGCTATGATGTTTCAGCAGCTAGTCTGATTAAGAGGCTGAAATGGCCAACAATTTCTGACATTATTCGAAATGGAACAGCGACTATAATGTACAAGTCAACAAATGGTCTTGCATCGGAATATCTGTCCTGTCCAAGCTGTTTATAAAGAACTCAGCTCATAATACACTGAGACTGAGAAACACCGAAACTGACTTGCGTGTTCCACTTTTCAAAACGTCAAATAGGCAGAAGTCTATTTCATTTCGTGGACCTAAGCTTCGGGACAAATTTACCTTGGATGTCAAACATGCCTCTTCCTACCTTCAAAAAAAGGTTAAACGAGTCATAGCAGAGGGTTTGATTTCACTATTCCTTTTATTTAGTTTCGTTTAATTTTGTTATGGACATTTTTAGTTTTTTTATTGCTATTTAACTTAAATTAGTCTTTTTGCACGGCCCCCTGTAAAGCAGTCTCCACAAGACTGACGGGGCTACCATGTGGTTAAATAATATAAAATGACATGAAAATGACAGCTAACCGGTACAAGCCCCCTGGTACACAGTACACTGTATTAAGAAATCATCCTAAAAAAATAAAAAAATACACGGTACTTTCTTAGCCGGTACACATACATTCAAAAGATAAAAGCCGGTACACAACTATGTTACCATCGAACATAATGGAACGAAAATTTCGACCTTGCTACACAGGTACATTGGATAAAGTTTTCACTCTCAACTGGAGAAAATGCGTCTTTGTTTTCGAGAGAAATATTTCTCGTGAAATATTTTGGAGTGTTTTAGAGCGTTTTTGTTTGTGGAACTCCTCGATTGCTTTTAGCCATGCCATTTAGCCATGACATCTATGGTATAAAATTTGAAGAAGATAACCTTGCGAAACTCCCTTCCCTTCTCTGACTTGCGAGCAATGGCGATGATGTGGATGAAATTGCAAACTTTAGATGAAGAAGCACGCACAAAATTGCAAGAGATTTACGCCAAATTCAATTTCCCTTTAGAGGTTAGGGGTTTGTTTGCAGAATGGATCGAAGCTCAATCATGGTATGACATTTTGGTTTGATTTAGTCATGTTTTATTCGCCACAGCTTTTGCCGCCACGCCACTTCATATTTAGGCCAGGCAAGCTGGTCAGTTTCAGGTCCAAAAATGTTTGTTGCTGAAATGGAACTTATCAAGACTGAAATATTCTTTATTATTCCCTTTTTCATTATTGCAAGATGGTAGTAATCTAACGAAAGTCTGATTGGACTGGACTGGATGGGGGAAGAAGAACTTGTTGCAATAATTTTCTTAAAAACAATACTCAATAAATAGGTAGGGCCTATCGTTCTTCTATTGTCTTCATTGCGCACTTCGGAAGGGGTACCATACTGAGCTATATAAGGGATCTTAACCTTCGATTTTGGTTTACTTCAACAGCAATTGATCGTAGGGAGGGAGAGTAAAGAGAACTCAACTGTTGTTAATTAACAGATACATTTGTTATAAATATTTAGTTACTCTTACTTTTCCAGACTTTTCCTGTACCCGAATGTAAAATGATACCATACCGTAAACAGATGTCCCACTTCACAATAAAAACAAGTGAAACATGATTTGAAATTAGGCCCAAAAATTTGGCAAACTTATTTCTTTTGACCATGAATGCTCACCTTTGCACTCATCACATGCACCCAATGTCACATGCACTTCATGTCACATATATTGCAGACCTCATTAATAATCTGTGCAAGCGCACGAGCGCCGCTCGCAGGCACAAAATACCATTACACATCTGTTGCTGGCACCTTTACTGGCATTTAATTGCAGGCACATTTTTCCCAATCATTTGCTCGCACGCACAGAATATTTTTAATGAGGCCTGATATATTGTCATGTGTAGTTTCTCGTTTGGTTAATTATTTTGATTTAGCACAAACACAATTGTATGACAACACATCTTTTTGTCTTTGAGCTGCTCTCCGTTCTCTGGCTTGTGGAACATGTCTTCTCAAACTTTGGTTTGTTTACAAAGGCAGGGAGGTGGAGAGGGTCAGGAGCTTAATGGCCAATTTCTGTTAAAAGGGACCAGAATCGAATGTCAAAGCCCCTTAAGAGTTATCTCAGCAAGTCATTTTGACTGCTGCAGCGAGGTGAACAACCATTAAAAATGTCAACCTTTTTTGCTCATTTTGTACTCCAAGTCACAGGAAGCTCATATTACAGTTTATTTGAAAAAGTTATTTTCCTTTCCTACAGTTATCACTTGCGTGTGTTATTTGTGTTAAAATAACACACACAATTGATAAGTGTAGGAAAGGAAAATAATTTTTTTCAAATAAAATGTAATATGGGCTTCCTGTATCCAAATCAGTTTCTATTAAAGGAAAATCATGATACATACATGTAGAATTTGTGGCACATGGGCATGCACAGATTCCACATACATAGATTCCACTTGGAGGCTACACAAATCAGAGCAAATCAGATCTGTTTTTATGAAAATCATAAAAGCCAAACAACCAGGGTATTGTTCACATAGAATAAAGTCCACATTACATTTTTTGGCAAACAGCTGTTTAAGATAGGAATTATGTTTATGAGGGTGCAACCTCACCGTTTGGAATTCTCATAAATAGTAGAACAATAGATTATCCAGTTACCAGATATGCCTATTTAGCCCACACAAACTAAGTGAAGAGGTCACACACAGGTTTTTCTGTGGTAGTGATTAAGCTGAACAGGGTTCTAAAAGAAAAAACTAGTTTCTGTGAGTTTGAAAGTCTTCAGTTGATCAAAGTTGGTCAAGTAATTCAAGTGTTATGAAGTTTTGAGATCTAAAATTTCCTCAAAATTCAGAATCAAACATGCTAAATATCCTTTAAATTTCCTTCCTCATGGTCTAAAGAGAATAGCAGTGGAAACATGAACTCCTCTCGGAAATCCTCATAAATTCTTTATATTGTTGGCCGTAAGTAACACTGAGCTCCCAAGCGTCTCCAAATGCCCCACTGAATTCTCAAAGCGGGAAATGTAGTTAACATACTGTATCTCATGCTGACATGTGCAAAATAATGAATTTATGAATCTCAGGGTGGAGCCACAAATCTCTCATAAACAACCAAAACTCACATTAGATTTCCAAAATCCAAAACTGAAATCTCAAAGTTACAGAGACTAGATTTAAAAAAAGATGGATGTTGTGTCAACAACTAAGGTATTGCCAAGTAAGGGACCAAGGGAGCTGTAAAATTCTATGTACAGCTAGGCATAAATTCTTCATCAAAATTGTCTCGAAATATTTCTTAAATAAAACTCAATACATTGAATTTTATTGAAATTGCTTACAGAAGTTTATTACTAATGTTTCTTGTAAAACTTTTTCTTCACTAAATAAAGCATTTTAATGAGAATGACAATTTTCTGTAGCCTATGGTTAAAGAGATTAAGAATTTCCTGAGAATTGTTTGACAAAAGACAGTGTTTCCTAAGGTGAGTATGTACCTAAGGCCCGTACTGAATATACATTTAATCGATTTTCTTTGTTTTTGATTGACAGGCACATGTTTGATCAGAATATTCCAGATCATAAAATACAAGCAGAGAATTTGGTGAAAGAATTAGTAAAAAAATTAGAAGACAAATCACAACAGGTTTGCCTTTTATTTTATGTGTTAGCTGCTTGTTTACTTGTATGAAGCAGTTAGGCAATAGTTTAGCAGTATCATGGCCATACTGCTGAAGAGAATATTACCATTACTTTAAAAGAACTTCTTTTCAATTGTTTGTCAGTTCTCCAACAGCAGGATAACCTAACCTTAACAGTAATTTTGCCAAAATATGCTAATTAGTAGCTCCAATTTACATGTAGAGTTGGAAGCAGCACATTAGCAGTAAATAGAAGCACAAACCCTTCCAACAATATACATGGCATGACCAACAAAGGAAAGAGCTCAGTTACTATTGTCAGCATTCTGGCATTAATTCTTGGCAGAACTCCCTGGCAGCTAGGGGGAATTTGTGAGAATCATAAATTAATAACAACAATCAAAAGAGGCTTTCCCTGGAGAGATTCATGAGATTACTGAATATAAATTTCTGGGGATAATTGTGATATTAATTAAAGTCTGTTTAATTCAAGACATTACTATGTTTAATGCACTACATGTAGGAACCTGTTTGTGTTCAGAGCATGTGCAGTACATCCTTTAGGGCTGTCCATTAGCAGTACAATGACCCAACAAAAGCAGTTAGGTTTTCAAAACACAACCTTCTACAATCACAGTCATTTCAGAGAGGACGTTCTCCCCCGCAATGTCCTTAGCATCACATCACCACCTCACAATAAATTTTTCAAAAAGTCTCCATGCGCTGAAAGTTATCAGCAATATTGTTTAAAGGTATTTTATTAAATTTTAGCCTAACAATGACTTGATAACACAGATGAGATTCAAAGAGCAGGCAAAACACATAAAGGTAGGAGTTGTTTCTATCAAGAAAAAAGACCTACTACAGTACAGGCCTTGCAGGCATTAACATGGCAAGAATTCTTAAGAATTTTCAAGAATTTTTAAGAATTCTTCACATTCTGATAAGAATTCTTCAGACATACTGAGGACTGTAAATTTTTTAAACAGGAATTCTTAAGAAATTAAGAACATCCTCAAGAATTCTTGAGAATTCTTAAGCAGAAAAACCATGTTAATTTTGTTTGTTTGTTTGTTGACTTATTTTATATTGATTCTCTACATCTAGCTTGCTATATAAAAATGTGCAAAGTGAACTAATCTAAATCGATAAATAAATAATACATAAATATTTTTACAGTATTTTCCAAAAAACATATGTATTATTTATTGTGCAAGGCCTGTACTGTAAGAGGTCAGAATCCAATTACTGTATTAATTACTGCAGGCTATATTAATGCTTTTATGTCACCATATAAAGGATCTACAAATTATTGTCAGACATAATTTCATGCGTGTCATTTCTGTGTAGAGTACTGTCATGGGGATTGGGTGTTTCCGTTTGAAGTCAACAAGGTGTAATTTTGCATTTAGCAAGGAAAAGAAGGGGTTTGGTGACCATCCCTCATGAAGTTGAAGGACGACATAAAGCTTTAAAGGGGTTAGAGCTTGACTGGACCCAAGGGGTCATGACAATCAATCATGTTTATAATCTTGGAATGTGCAGTTTCATTGTGTAGCTAAAGAATCAGTGGGTGTGTAGGTGTTTTCTTTGGCCTTTTATTAGTGTCAAGCTCTAACATGCTTCAACTATAATTATTTTTTGTATTATTGAAAATTCAACGTAGTCCTTTTTTAAACCCTATTTTAGGCAAATTATTTAGGAGGCGTGGCTCTCCCATTGTTAGGGGGAAAAGGACAGTTATGTAAAGGGAAAAGTTCTCTCCTATAAATTTTCATGTGTTTTCAATATATATAAATGCTTCTGTAGGTTATTATTTTATTCTTAAAAACCCATTGCTAACCATGATCCTTTGTGCGCCGAATGAAAAGCAAGACAAAGAGAATCTAGGCCAAAAATGACTTTCAGATAATAGGAAAGTCGGCTTTGGCGCCACAAAGGATCATGGTTAGCGATGGTTCTTTTAATGCATTTGAAACGAATTTTTGGTTGATTTTGTGTTGATATTTGTATTGAATTTTGAATTTTGAATTTGATTAGTGGACTTGAATGGAATTCATCTTGTATTTGAATGGAATTTATGCAAAAGGGGAAAACCCTATACAAAAGGAATCACCTGCTATTTCCAAGAAATTTTGTCATTTATTTTTACTAAAATATTATAGTCGATTTTTTTAGTGGTTATGAATTAATAATCTTATTCTAACCACTATTGTTTCATACATTGTTTGGAGAGAACCCTACTACCACCAAGAAATCGCTTTTTGATTTCTTAGAAATATTTTTATGAATAGGTTTATAAGCAAGTGAATTGTAACTTGGGTCTCCTTCTATGCAAAGTACTGCAAACTACAGCTGAGAAATCTATGATTTTGAACATTTGAACGAAAGTAAATTGCACAATTTAACTTAGCAAAAGATGATTAAAGAAAAAGAAATCAAGTCGGACGCTTCGTCAACAACATCCAACTCTCCTGTATGTATTTTGCCTCAATTTTTTTATATTTTAACCTTCCAAATAACTCTAATTTTCTCTCAGGACTTGTTCCATCCAAATCCATGGGGTCTTGTCGAGACTTTAAAAGAAATCTTAATGGCTGAACAAGAATTAATAATGAAAACTGAAAAGGTAAGAATTTCATAAAGTTGTATAAACACCCCTCTTGGGCTCTCTCTTTTAAAGTACCCCTCTCTACCCAGGTTAAATTTCTTTAGAAAGTATAAAAAAATTAATCAAATGCTTGAAATTGGTAAAAATGTATCGAGACGTGAAACGAAACCTTTTGCAAGGTGCTAGATGCTTTTTGACTTAGGACTTTAAGTATATTATTCAGTAGTCTTAGATCTTAAATTTAGGAGCCTCTGCTAGGCAGATGTTGGAAACGTGAACGTTGTTATGTGCGGTTTTACTGTACAGTACAGCATAGTAGCGTAATGGTATGATATGAGATGTATTCCAAAACATAAGCCCTTAGGAGCTACTGACAAATTACACATTTTTTTAAATAAGAAACTAGTTTATAAGAGGCAGTACTAGGATCGAGGGGCATTTCACTCTTTCAAAACGGCGTACGAGATTTTTTCAGAACAAAAGAATTTTAATAATCTTTGATGGATTTTTCTTGAAAACAAAAGGATTTTTCCCAAAGGTGTACGAGATTTTTTGGGAGTGAACTAGGATGGCCAAAAATTTAAGAAGTGATATGTTTGAGAAATGGTAAGAGAATTTATAAGATATATCCAATGCTATGATGAAGATGTCGTTGAAGCCGGTTGGGCGCAGTAGAACTCTTTGATACGTTCTTTATATGTCATGAAACGTATATATGTTCTTTATATGTCATGGCTGTGGTAGAAACTGCATCATAATTCATGCGCCCAAAAAACAAGAAACAAATTAAGAACCTTATTTGTACCAAAAGCGGAAGCTTTTTCATGTGAAATTAAGAAACTTTGTGCTGATCCAAGTCAGACCTCATTAATGTGCGCGAGCGCACGAGCGCCGCTCGCAGGCACAAAATATCATTTCACATTTGTTGCTGGCATCTTTACTGTACTCAGAGTGATTTGATTGCAGGCTCATTTTTCCCAGTCATTTGCTCGCAGGCACAAAATACTTTTAATGAGGCCTGACCAAGTTTCTGATCCAAAAAACGTGTATGTAATAAGTTTCTTCATTTCACGGATATCAATATAGTTGGACGATGTTGTCAAAGTTTAACAGATTTACATCCGTTTGATTTTTATCTTTTGGCGTTCGTGGCGGTGCACATCAAAGCTAAAAATCACTTCTTTGCCAACAAAAAGAATCTGTTTGCTCCTTATCCAGCTGAACAAAAGGATTTCTAGAGGTGTTCAGGGATTTCGCGAAAGAACAAAAGGATTTCCGTTGAAAGTGTACGAGATTTCTAGAGAGTGATTCGCCCCTCGCCTTCTCCCATGACCATTTGAAAACTGTAGTTAGCTTTTCGATTGGCTAATTTCAAATTAGTGAACAGTATCAAGATATATTCATGAGATCTTGACAGACCGAAGTTTGTCTCGTTTCTCTATCGGATCTTATCTTACGATTTGCTGTGACCAGTGTTAGATGATAAGACTCAAGGAAATTGTCAGTTACTTTACATTTAAACTTTCGAATCGGTCTGTTCTTGTTAGACTTACTACGATCGTAATAGCTATCACTCTTTAAAGGTAATGTGTCCATACAGGTAGGCCTCCTAGAGGAAGGCATGTGATCAACTAAAATTTCTTTTCAATCACGCATGAAAGGTTGCTTTGCGACTGCTATTGAAATCTGGCAAACAAACATTCCACAAAACAGGGGACGGATTAAGAAGGCTTTGTTCTTACTGCCTGTGACGTTTCTTCATTTTGTGATCACAAAAGGTTGCTTGCAGCGATTTTCTCTATTCATGTGATCAGCTTGAATATCAACCAATCATTTGCCGATAATTTGATGGATGTTGACAGGTTGGGGATACGCTGGCCTTATATATGGACACATTACCTTTAACTGAATTGATGAGCCTCAGACTATAGACTGTGTCTACCACACGGCCATTACATAGAGATAAAACAAAAGACAGAAAATACTAAAGTCACTCTCAAATTAGATGTCACGTGACAATGCCCGTGATTAAAACAATTGAAGCGTTTGCATGATTTATTTCGTTTCCGCATTTTTCAGGGGCTTTTTACCAAATTAGATCCTGTTTTAGGAAATTTTCCCTTACAAAATCCGCACTTGTCTTTAGAGGCTCTGTTACAGCATGGGGCTCAAATCTTTCAAATCTTTAAAATGGTGGGCGTCAAATTCTTTCGCATTTTTCTTTGGATTAAATGGCTTGAAAGGAACTTGGGGTACTTTCCTGTAAATCTGCCGTGGAAATTTTTTGATATCTTGATTATTTTCAAAATGGCGGCATTTAGATGTTTTTTGAAAGAATTCATGGAAAATTTTGAAAAAATTAAAATCATCGCAAATCCTAAATCAATAAGGAAAAATGTTACAATCTTCAAGAAAACCATAGTTTATGAAGGTCTACAATAGACGATTACGGAAAAGATGGCGTCGGGGGGCATTTTACCAAGATGCATTGCGTTCTATAATGGAATCAACGGTGATTCTATAGAAATTCGATCACTAAACGCAATGCATCTTGGTCAAATGCCCCCCGACGCTATCTTTTCCGTAATCGTCTATTTGGTGGCAAGCAGAAATCTGTCGCTCTTCTGGTTTAGGATTTAGAAATTTGATGACGTCACAGCCTCAAATATAATAAATGCTGCCATTTTGAAACTAATCAAGATATCAAAAAATTTCCACGGCAGATTTACAGCAAAGTACCCTTTTCAAGACATTTACAGCAAAGTTCCTTTCAAGACATTTATTTCAAAGAAAAATGTAAAAGAATTTTACACCCACCCTTTTAACCCTATTTTGGTTGGGGGGGCAAATTTGCCCCCCCCCCTAGTAGATTTTTTCTGATAACTCCGCAAGGTTAAAAATTACAGCAACGAAACTCTTTGACTTTTAGCAACTACCTATTGTGCAAGTACTCATAAAGTTTCATTGAAATATTTTGGCGAATGAGGGGGAGGGAGGCAATTTTCCGGGACTGACCCTGTCAAAATCGCAAATTCTCAAATCTCAATTCTCGCGAAAAAAGTAGCAAAATCGCAACATTTTGAAAATTTCTTTTGCAGAGTAGTGTTATTTGATGTATTCTATCATAATTTTCATGCTTGGATGGAAATTGTGCTCTAAATTTGATTTTATCTCATATTTCCTGATTTTGGCTGATTTTGCCGCTTTTCTGGACCACACAAAGGAAAATGCTGACGTGAGCAATATCTGTGGCAAATTTTAGGTTACTTTTTATATTTTTGAAAAGTACATGCCCGGGGCTATTAGCAGACCAAATCTGGTTGCTCTACCTATTATCAGTCAAGAGTTAGGTAGGGGGGGCTATTTTGCCCCCCCCCAACCAAAATACGGTAGTTCAGATAGCCCAACCACTATAGGGTTAAAGATTTGAGCCCTATGCTCTCTGTTACACGATCGACTTTTCGCTTGAAACTTCCTTGTAATGACGTCACGAGGCAGGTTCAGCAAACATTCCACCGTGTAAAATGCAGAAATTGAATGATAAATTGTGAATTTTCGTTGATTGCGTTTGGCTACAGTTTCATGACAAGTAGAATAGGATGTCGCAATGAAGAAGTTGAAAATTTCACCGTGTACACATATTTCTTTCATAAGAAACTAAGAATTTGAGCCAGTACTGAAAGTTTCTTAAAATTATCAGATTTTGAGTACTCAAAATTTCTTACGAGTTTCTTCCAGTGCTGTCGTGAACATTTCAAAATGTTTTTTTAAGCCTTTCCGATGTTTAGACATTACTAAAGTACCTTCCGAGTAATAGGATACAGGAATCAAGTAAAAATAATGTAAAAATATTCTAAGGATTTCCTTGACTAAAGTAAACAGTTTCTTGAATAATTTTTCCCAGTACTAGAGTTACATGGGGCGGGCTGGCCCGGTGAAACGGGCTGGCTCGCCTAACAGGGCTGAAATGATCTGAACGATTACATGGAGAATTCCAGCCCGGGCTGTGAAATACTTGGCGCCATAATCGTATAATCTGTTCATAAAGCGCATGCGTTGCAGATTTCTCAGCCCGCTTTGCCGGGCTAGCCCAGCGTTGAATCGATTACATGAGAAGAATGTGTAACTTTCAGCCCGTTTTGCCGGGCTAGCCCGGTAGGCAGCAGGCGAGATCTCGGCTAACCGGGCTAGCCCGCTTGCCATGTAATCGAAAGTCTCTCAAACACTGTAACTGCTATTGACCCCGGGATCCCGGGTGAAAACCTTCACCTCGGTTAACCGGGCTAGCCCGCTCCATGTAATCGGCCCCTTAAAGGGAATGTGCAATGGTAAATAGGCTTGTCTATAATAGAACAAATAAAACACTCAGACATTGCATCGTTTCTTTCGCTATCCATTGTCCACGGCGCGTGTGCAACGTCGATTTGAATGGGATATTTTTAGATTGTTTTACTCTTTGCAAGTGCAAGCTTTTAACCTTGCACAAACCCTTTAATTTTTTGTTATAAGCAGTTTCTTACAAAAAAGAATACATGTAATGCTACTTGTAAAAGTACTGTCACAATGCTCAATAGCACCGACGATCGGAGGCGTTAATCCAGGCAGAGGGCCAAAGAAGGGAGCCTACAAATCGGCAAAATGAAACGGCTTTCCGTTATTTTTATTGAGATTTTGTACTCGCAAGTTTCACGCTGCAAAATTTTCTGCCCTGTCTCCAAACGCCATTGCAAGAAAGTTTGGCGTTGATCGTGTGCAAGGACCTTGACTGATTTTTTAAATATACAGCACATTTTCAATTTAATCGAATTTGAAAATGACTAACTGGAAAAGATCTAACAGCTAAACAATTACCAACCTTTATCAACTGTCCAGAAAATGCTGTGCGAAGGCTGTGCCACCCCTTCCCTCCCACGTTCAATACTTTAGGTTCTGCCTCTCGAGAAACTACTGCATCCGAAGAAACACTTCTTGGTGTTAAAAAGATTTTGGGTTGTTTCTAGTATTCTGACTAAGTCTGACTAAGTTAATAAAATACTCTCCTTCGCAGAAGCTCTTATTGAGGAGCGGAGGAGGTTAAGCCTCTGTGGAGGAGGGTGGTTCAGCGTTGCTTCAGAGGGGCTTCAGAGTTCCCGCAGCTAACAGCAGCTAAAGACATTACTCATTTCAGCTACAACAACATTTGTGATGAAGTTCCGCGTTGCTATTTCCTCCTTTGCTTTCAAATGACAAGCTCTTCCACATCCTAACCCCTCAGTTCTCTTCCACATCCTATACTGGTTTTATTTATCTGGCGTCTTGCCTTGAAATAGCACAGTCATTTCACAGTACACGTCCAACTGCTGCGGAAGTTATTTACGTGAGAGGTGCAAGTCTGTGTTAATATTTGTCTGAAGCATCAGACATCATGAAGTACATAAAGCAACGTCGGTATATATACAGGGTAAGTTTAATGATCTGCTGGCTGTTTTCAAACCTGTGATCGTCCTTTCCATCTCGGTCCAGAATGTCAGCGATAATAGTACCTGCTAAATTGTAGTTCCATATGAGAAAAAATTGTCGTAAATATGTTGTTTTAGTTGTTCTTTTTTTCTTTCATGGAATCGTCGAGCAGGATATTATTTTAATCTTTTATAAGTTTTTCACCCTCGTGTTGCTGACATAATCTTGTATTTTACTTTAACACGACAGTCCCCTAGCATTTTTATTGTTCTCGAGAGTACCGTCGAGAGAAACCACCCTGGAAAATTAATGATGACGTGTTTTCTTTTTCTAGCTATCTCCTTCGAGGAGCAGCCCCTTTTTTATCCCCAGTCTCCTTGGCTCTGGTGTTTTACTTACCCCCAATCGATTCCATGAGGAAATTCATATCATATGATATCCAGCACACTTCACGGAAGCATACGCTCCTCCGTGGCATCTTTCTGTTTCAAGGACATATTTATGAAATGCATTCAGTTGAAATTTACTTTATTGTAAAAGCTCTTTTATACCTTGGGGGCCTTATTTTAGTTTGGAGACTCCAGAGCGGGGCTTAGAAGAGAGGGGCTTATTGGAGAGGGGGTCAAATTTATAGTTTCTTATAAAGAAATTTGTGTGGGTTACTGTGAAGGCCGCCATTACAGATGAGTCAACTTTTGTGGCCAACATTTGTGGGCAACAAATGTTCCCCACATTTATTGACCATGTTCAATACACACAAGCATACAAACTTAATCAACATTTTCACCATGTGTTCATCATGATATCTCAAGGGATCGTATGATTGGAAAGACCGCTCTTGATTGGCTAGATTCCGTTAAACATCGTCGACAATGTTGCCAAGAATAAACATGTTCATTCTCGTCCAACAGGGTGCCGACATTTCTAAAACTGTATACAAACACAAACACACGACTCAGCATTTGTAGGGAGAAAATGTTGGCATACATGTTGCCATGGGCGTAGGGGATACCCAACGTTTAGCGGGACTTATTATGGATTTTTCCCCAATCTATTGCTTCATTGGGTTAAAACTGCTTGAATGGAGCCTGAAAAGCGATATATTTTTGCTGATTAGGGGTGATTATGTTGCAGCCCAGCCCAGCTAGGGGTGATTAGGGGTGATTAGGGGTGATTAGGCTGCAGCCCCCTGCCTCTTACGCATACGCCTATGCATGTTGCCAACAAATGTTGACCCGTGTGTGATGACCTTAGGACCACAGTCTGACACAGGCATGCTCACCGCTGTATATCCCACAGGTTGAATCTTTTAAATTGTGGTTTGACATAAAGGAGATTAAAGCATCATAAGCAGTTATTAGTTTGGAAATTTCGCTCTTGTCTTGCAGCTTACCCCCTGTCGAGGAACCTCAGTACATGAGTTCATCAGTACATGACTGATTACATGACTAGAATGTCTGATTATATCTAGTTATGAGGAATGCTCTGGGAAATTAAACTTTCACATGTAGCCAATAACATGGGAAAATCCCAAATAGTGCAAATACCCCTCATGAAGTAATACATCTGTGGTTTAACCCCTCTATGCTTGGAATTTGTGTTAGTCAAAGCAGTAGTTTAGTTAATAATAGGAAGTTTATTTTGGCAAGATCTCCTAAATTTATTGTCTTCTTTTGTAGCCGTCATCAGTGTTGTCGCCAATGATGGATATAGAAGCCCCTGAGAGTCCTGCTATCCCAGATGTTGGAAAATTCATCGAAGATCTCAAGACAGCTGCACAGGTACACTGTTAATTTTACCAGATGGAGCGTAAAAAGTCCTTGTGTTTCAAAGATAATAGCATCAAAAATATTCGCTCTATTTTTATCGAAATTCTTTCATTTAATGGCTCAGAGACTTCAGTATTTTTTGTGAAATATTTATTGCCTTCTTATAGGAGCTGCCTCATTTAATTTTGAATTTTACAAAATGTCTTTCTTGAAGAATACCTTGAAAGAGGCAGAAAAAACATTAACATACTAAATCAAGTTCTCGTGGGAAAGGCTGCCGATTAACAATGTAAATTAAAGTGCAACAGAAACAATTACACCTCGTTCACGAAAATGACATTGCAGTTATTTCATCAAATTTTCTGTTTTCTTTGAGATTTTTTTATCATCTTTTCAGCCTGATACAAACTCTTCTTCAAGAATGAAAATTTTTAAAATTCAAAGTTTAGTGAGGTAGTTCGAATAAAATTGCAATAAGAGGGCCTTTACATGAGGAAACTCAGCCCGTGCTGAGTTTCAGCACGGGCTGAGTTTTGTAGGTGCCTGCTAATTTGCTTTGCGTTTACATGGACATTTCATCCCGTGTTGAGATTGCTAAGTGGTTCTGCTCCACAGATGTGCGGAGGCGCGAGATTATCAACACAAAGAAGCAGCGCGAGATAGCAAAACAAAGGAACAATGAACACATTAGCACCAAACAATGAAATTAATCCCATGACGACTTCGTCATGCCAACCAATATCAAATCTCGTCCCGGGATGAAAAAAAATCGTGTTTACATGAGAATTTTTGATAATTTCGTCCCGTGCTGAAAAGTCAGCACGGGCTGAGTTGCCGTGTTGAGTTCAGCCCGTGCTGAGTTTCAACTCGGCCTCCTTCATGTAAACACGATGAAGGCTTACACCGTCAACCGAGTTGAAACTCAGCCCGTGCTGAAACTCAGCCCGGGCTGAGTTTCATCATGTAAAGGCCCTCTNTATATTGATGCCTGCACTTGTTAGTGGCTATTAAATTTATCTTCTCATCACAGAAAACAGATGCAGATTTGAAAAATTACAAGCAACAGCAAGAAGATTTTGTCATCCGGTATCAAGAGATTTGCAAAGTTGATGGTGAGGACATTTGCAGATAGACTTACAACAAAAGCCCCTTGCTTTGACAACGTCAACAACATCCACCCAACCCCGTTCAACAAAGACTCATGAAGAATTCGAAGCAAAATGTGTTCCAAGTACCAGTTGGGCACAAGCTATAACGTTTTAAGATCTTGAGAAAGAAAAGTCTTTTTCAGCTTCAAATTTGATTTATCTTTGATAGCATTGATGATACCCATTTCGTTTGAACATCAAAGCAAAAAATGCACGTGAATGCAAAACAGTTTTCTTCAACACGGCTCTGAGACTGTTTCACAAAATACTGGAGAAAAACCTCGAGCTTGTTTACAGCTTTTATCTAAACATTTCAATGAGAATTATCGCAACCCCAAAACCGGTAGGGCCTTTGGTCTTGACTGGGTTTTTAACGGAAAGGGTACGAGTCGTAATTTAAACGAATAGGTAAATTCAATTCAATAAAATTTAGAGCGAAAACAACAAAGCAGGTCATAAGTTTAATTTATAAATATAGGCAAATTTTAAAGAACGCCGGTCAACCAGCATCCTTTGCGGTCACGCTTTGCAGAGAATGTTGTCATATTAAAATGGCCGCCGCAGTCGAAAGGCAACAAGCGAAGCGCGCAAAGGATGCTGGTTGATTGGCGTTCTTTAAGACATGCAAAATAAGAAGGAATAGGTTGCTATTTTAGGAGCCAAACTTGCAAAAATAGCTTGGTAAAGAGCCCATAAGTTGTGACATTTTTGTGGTAGACGTTATAGTTGCAGCCTAGTGTCCCTGCTTCCGTGTTCTCAAAATGCTCTGAGAATACACTTGTCTACCTGCAAAATGTCTTTTAACCACTTAATCTTACTTAATCTCCCTGCTTTTAACAAACTTGTCTCTCTTCACTGTCAAGCTTTCTGCTTCCCTTGCTTGGGGTCGCTGACATCCTTCTACTTCCCTTGCAGGGGGGGGGGGGCCGCTGGCCTTTTCTCGACATACAAACTAAAAGAAACATCTGTTAAAAACTTGATTTTTTTTTTTAGGGGAAATTGCCCAAGCTAGTTCACTCCCTGATCGGCAAAAGCAAGAACAGGTTTGTATCAAGCAATTATTTGGAGGAGAGAGGAAGCAAAATTTTGTACTTATCGGATGACCCACATGAAGTATGAGTGTTTTCAAATTGTTCAGTAATGGTTTATAAACTAATTTTATTGAATCATCTCTCATTTTATAATAGAATGGCTAGCTCAGCTGTGAACATTTTATTCTCTAAAATCGGTCATACTTTCATTTCAGGAATGATTCCACAATCGTTCTAGCTCCAATAGGCCCTTTGAAAACCAACTATTAAATGAAATTTTAAACGGTATCGATACAGTTTGTATTGAAGAATGACGCATTGAATCGGACGTTCATTTACAGGGTTTTATTGTCAAATCAGCTCAAGCAAAACTTTCAGTTGTCATATCCGTCTCACATTTCGTAACTATGTTTATAGATGGTCAAGCTTCAAAAGAGGAAGGTAGATGTCGAGAATATGTTGAAAGAAAAAGCGTTGCAAATTTTGAGTGATCGAGAGGTATGACTTTATGTTTTTTTTATACCGGGGGAATCAGAAAAAAACGTGGGGTGTTTGCTAATTTTTATTGATGCAGTTTAATTTGCAAATTCGCTTCTTTAAAGTTCATTGCATAGAAGAAAAGCTAACTTAGATATGAAAATTTGTTTGGTCGAAATTGGTCTTTCCATTCCAGAATTACGAGCGATTTTATTTAGTAAAATGTTGTTTCGGAAGATTGCTGAAATAGGCCTTCAATTAGATTCATATGCACGTGTGACGTTTTAACCATGACAAACACATTGTTTCTCTACCAAAAAATTGAAACAAGGCATGCATTGTGTTAGAGCACAAAAGGAAAAATTAATGTTACTTATGTTGTATCCCTAGGGGACTAGTCATTTAATTGTCATTGTTACGTATACTAGCGATACTTTTCACCAAAATGGCTATATCACAAAATCGCAAATAAATAAGGAAAGCAATGACCGATTTTAACAAACTAAATTTCTATAACTATTTGAATCTTTCTTCTTGAATATAAAACTTCAGCACTCCCGATTTGACTTGTTTTTTACCAGAATATGGCTTGTTAAACGTCCCACGATTTTTCTGACTCACCCCGGTATAACATCAAATTTTATTTTGCGTATTAATCAAATCGTAGCCAAGCTAGCAGTCATAGTTCAGCTGCAGGCTCTGTTCTGTTATCAGTTTGTCTTGGCCCCGCTCCTTGTGTATTTATTTCCCCTGTCTTCGTCTTTAACTGTCAATTTTATTACTCCTGCCATAATTTCTGCGACTATGGTGGAAACAATTTTTTTGCTGATGAGGCCTCAGAAGTGAGGCGAAAGCTTCAACACTATCAAACAATGTAAGTGTCTCGAGTGTTTTAAAATAAATGGCAAACAAACAAAATATAGTTCAGGATAGAACACTCAGGATCGAATCAAGGTTTTAGCAGATTCTGCTAACAGAAGAAATATAATTTTTTTATGTTCACTTTCTATTTTCAATTTCAAGGCAGGCTCGTCAGTTTTACGAGAGCTAATGAATAACAGTATCATTTTACGATGGAATTCACTAGTTAATACTTGCATTTTTGTTTTGATTTCTACCGTTTGTGTTGATAAAATATGATCGAAACATTTACTAGATTTGCTATCGAAGACAGATTGGATATTAAAGAAAAATACCTGCCATCTGATCGGGATAGTGGGCTCAAGTGCTCGTCATCAAAATTTAATTAGAAAGAAGTGATAAAAAGGTTTTTTTAACTGGCTCAATGGTTATGTGAAAAATTAGTAGTTTCTCGTAAAGAATATTCCAAGACTTTGGTAAGTTACAAATTAAAGAAACCAAGTCTTTATCGATTAAAGGGTTTGTGCAAGGTTAAGAAGGTGGCATTTGCAAGGAGCAAAACATCTAAAAATCTCCTCTCCGCTTGCCCGTGTGTCTCTGCCTGCTTTGATCGTCTCTGAATTTTAGGCCATCCACCCGCCATTGCAGCGCGCTATGCACTGCTAAAACAACAACAAAACGGAACGGAGAGGAGAGAAGTTGAGTGTGAAGGCGGAGGACTGCCTGGAATTCGGAGATGGATGGGGCGGGCGGTGGCGCTGGGGGGGATGGGGGTTGTGTCGTTTTTGGGCATTTGTTCGCTCGAGTGGTTGTCCACGTCTCCTACTGCGCATGGAAATACAAACAGCAGCACCCCCTCCTTATTTCTTTTGTGTGTGTAGATATTTTGATTTATGGCATAACATTGTTGGAATGTAAGTGACATTCATGGCGAGGACTCGAGGGCGGGCGGTGGCGCTCGGGGGGATGGGGGTTGTGTCGTTTTTGGGCATTTGTTCGCTCGAGTGGTTGTCCACGTCTCCTACTGCGCATGGAAATACAAACAGCAGCACCCCCTCCTTATTTCTTTTGTGTGTGTAGATATTTTGATTTATGGCATAACATTGTTGGAATGTAAGTGACATTCATGGTGAGGACTCGGTGACCTCGTGTCCTTCCTCGCCATGAATGTCACAGTATAATTTAATTGTATTTTGTAGTTTTAAATTATGATATTTGTTTTTAATTGATAAATAAAAATATAAAAAAAATAAAAAATCTAAAAATGTCTAATTGACATCGAAGCTGGCCGTGTCATGAACAAAGCATAGCCAAAGAATCCATGCTGTATCTGGGTGTTTTGTTGTTGTTCTATTCATAGACAAGCCTATTTACCTTTGCCTATTTCCTGTAAAGAATTTGAAAGACTTAATAAATAACCATCATGTTTAGTTATAATTTCACCCTTCGCCAGTTATTCATCTTTTATTGTAGTATTATCATATATCTATGACAACATATCTTTTGCAGAGAATCTTTGTCCAGCTTGAAGATTTGAGCCTAAAAGTTGATCAAGTGTCGCAGAAAGTTTACCAAGAATTATTTTTATGGAGAATGCATCAGCAGAGATCTCTTAGTGGAGGAGAAAAACCAGGACTACTTGATGAGTTGCAGAATTGGTATGCTTTAGAGTTTTCCTTGTTCATTCTCTCTCCTACGTTCATTTCTTTTGCTCGTTTCTAAGGTACGTCCAGCCTCATCTCGACGGACCAATCAGATTGCGCATATTTTGATCAGAAGCGCAAAAGATAATAGCGATCTCAAACATTTGCCCAATTTTACCACTCTACATAAAACGCTACAAGGACACTAGGTTGCTTGAAATTTTCAGAAATTTTCTAAGAAATGTATATTCCACAGATGTTGGTTTATGCCTGTTCAAGGGACAATTAAGATATCTCAAGATTTCGAGAAAATTTGGCGTCTAAGCTGGGAAATTCAGCGCCAAAGGTCCTTTTCCAATTTTCGTGATTTTTTAAAGAAAAATTCCTATTTTTCTGACATTAAGAGACTGTTAATTGTTTGCAGGTTTGAATCATTAACTGACACTTTATGGTCGATGTATCAACTGTGCACCCAGGTATTTTCATTACATATAATTTGAGTCTTTCACAAAAATTCTTCTCATCCAAGAATCATGCTTCGCTAAATTTTTACCTCTTAATTTTTATTAAAATCGTATGGATTTTTATACCAATCAATACCAAGCTGCCTACTCCATGTAATGTTGTGTTGATTTCGTAAAAAAATCTCTTATTGTGAAGAATCTTCATATTGGAGCAAAATTTTATACTATTTGTTGTTTGTTTTGTTGCTGGCTATCTCATAACTTTTAACTTTTTCAGTTCAAACTGTTATTCGATGCTTTACCAATCATCAGAGATGGAGATGAAAAAGAGAAGGTTGATAAAATCTTGGAGAGATCTGTTTCAAATTTGACGACGCTCATACAAAGGTGGGTCGAGGTTTCTTGTGTTTTCTTCAAAGGCAACTGCTGTTAACGAATTGAATGCATCACCGAACCAAGGGTTTTATGAAGAGTTGAAGCTAGGCCTAAAACCCACTAATAAACATACCTTCGGTATATTGTTGGCTTTAAAGCAGTTTTTATAATGATTTATAATAATTTGATATTCCAGTTGTTGTTGTTTTACCTTTTCTGTGTGATAACTTGCTCTCGTTTCCTAGTTGTCACAGCTCAGCAAAGCACCTCTGGCAGCCATTAAATTTAAGCGCATTCTGATCTTGAGCCTAAGTTATTGGCTGCCGGAGGAGGTGTTTTTGCTGTGCTGTGACAACACAGAAAAGACAAAATAACAACCATTGAAATCTTATTAATATAAAGAATGCTCTAAAGCTAACAAAGGACCGAATGTATATTGATTAGGGGGTTCAGGCCTAAATGTATCTCTTCTTAAAACCCTTGATCGAACGTTTGTTTTATTGTACAGGAGACTGCTTAGGCTGTACCTCTCTCTTCTTCGAAAGAAATATTTCCTGGCATGCTGGAGCCTTCATTGCGATAAAGGAATAATTTTCTAGTGTTTTGTTCAGATTTTTAGTGTTCATTTTATGAATCTTGCTGCTACGAATTTCAAAAGGAATAACAAGCATGTGATCTTCAATTGCAAAGATAACTGCTTATTCGTGTAATAAAAGCAGGGGTGGAAAAAGTATCGGACCATGGGACCATTGGTCCCAGAAAATATCTTAGCTCCCAGAAAGAAAAAATGAAATTAAAGAATGTGTACTGTAAGATACTAAAAACCTGGAAAGAAAATCAGCAAATCAAAGAAGAAAGTATTAGAGAAAGTAAATCAGTATATCAGTAAATCAATCAGCAATGTTTATTGAATCATAGTCTGAATTGGCCAGAAATTCTGAACAGATGTGATGCAACATAGAAGAAGGCCAAGATGGTGGTAAGTTCGAGACGACTTCATTTCAGCGGACCAGCTTTGTGACAGTTCTTTCTGGAACGTATTTGAACAAATACCCTACGAACCCTAACTAAACCCTACCTTACCCTAACTAACCCTAACTTACCTAAAAAAACCTTTTCGAAAATGTAACCCTAACACAGGGGTGGAAAAAGTATCGGACCATGGGACCATTGGTCCCAGAAAATATCTTGGCTCCCAGAAAGAAAAAATGAAATAAAAGAATGTGTACTGTAAGATATACTAAAAACCTGGAAAGAAAGAATCAACAAAACAAAGAAGAAAGTATTAGAGAAAGTAAATCAGTATATCAGTAAATCAATCAGCAATGTTTATTGAATCATAGTCTGAATGGTCCAGAAATTCTGAACAGATGTGATGCAACATATAGTACAGGCCTGCACACATTAACATGACAAGAATTCTCAAGAATTCTTAAAACTAATTCTCAAGAATTCTCAGAATTCTTCAGAATTCTTGATAATTTTTTAGAATTCTTGAGAATCCTTCATATTATGATAAGAATTCTTGAGCAATATGAAAGAATGTACATTTTTTTGACCAAGAATTCTTAAGAAAATGAAAATATTCTCAGAATTCTTGAGAATTCTTAGACAGGAAACCATATTTTAATGTGTGCAAGTCCCCTACTGTACAAAACATGCATTGCACACATAAACACTGTTTTCTTGCCTGAGAATTCTTGAGGAAATTGTTAATTTCTTAAGAATTCTTGTTTGAAATTTTTTGCAATCTTTCTTACCCAGGGTTCATTCCATGTAAACTCCACGCCGCGCCGAAGGTTACGCCGATAACAAAGTAATTTACGCCAGGAAAACAATAGATCTATTCAACTCAATTCAATCACAATAATTTTATATTGTTTCCATCAGATTTTCACGCCACTGCGCCAAGAAAATTTCTTTTCCACGCCGAAGATCTTCGGGCCTAAGTGCATGAAATGCACCCTGGTTTCTTACCTCTCAAGATTTCTGTTAGAATTTGGTGAATTCTTGAAAATTCTTAAGAATCCTTTTCATGTTGTTGTTGGCAAGGCCTGTATTGTGTTTATGTTCAGAGAATCAAGTAAATTGTTGCAGTAAAGTTGCTGCATTATATGCACTGAGATTGAATAGTTGCATCTGAATAAATAACATGTTTTAAGTTGGTAAGCCAAATGAAGCATGCCTACTGTAGAAGAATGAGGTTACTAAAGGAAAGAAACATGTCTGTCTATTTCAATGCACAGCTTCTCAAAGGGATCCCACATTGTGCAATGTTACAGTATCAACTGAATTTGTCACTTAAATGTTCAAAAATATATCTGTTTAATTCATAAAAGTGTCTAAGAGCCTTTTAAACTGTTTGGAAGCAATTGGGCAAAACAATTTCAGGATTTCACAATCTGAAACTAATTTAAAACAAAAGTCAGAAATAGTTTATTTTTTCCAAGTTTTAAGGCTGCTGGTAAATTGCTTAGTTTTTGCAAAATTTTCAATTCCATGAAACCAGTGTTGTCAAATGAGGTTATGGCCTTTTTGCAGTAACCAAAAAATTGCCAGCAAATTTGGAATGCTGAAAATTAATAACTTGTATAAATATATACCTGTTGAATCATATTTCCATACTATAAATTGCTTCTTCTTGAGTCATATTATGGTGTAATTTCCTGTATTTTTATGTTGCAAATTTCATCCTCTAAATCATTTTGTTCCTGTTTAGATTTTAAATGCTCAATTTGTAAACGGTGGTTTGCTTTTACTGCCAGTTTGATGTACAGAAAATTTTTGATATCTGAACCGTGGTCCCAGAAAGAAAAAAATATTTTCCACCCCTGCCCTAACACTTACCCCGTGACACATAACGTGCCTGATATTGAAAGCTGCTGGTCTGCTAAAGTGCAGACTGGCCGTAAGTTCGTTGTATGGTGCTGCTTTAGGTTTACTTAAGCACAGGATTTACGCTGAATTCTGCACTTCGATTATCAGGCAAAGCCAGTCTTTCTACTTGAAAAACAATTCTGGTATTGTCAAAATGGGAATTGATTTTTTTTCTGGCTCGCTATTATCCTTTATAACAGTGAGCATGTTCCTTCGCAAACATTAACATGTGAGTTAAATGCTGGAGCCTTCATTGCGATAAAGGAATAATTTTCTAGTGTTTTGTTCAGATTTTTAGTGTTCATTTTATGAATCTTGCTGCTACGAATTTCAAAAGGAATAACAAGCATGTGATCTTCAATTGCAAAGATAACTGCTTATTCGTGTAATAAAAGTGGAATAAAGCAAGCAGTAATTTATAAACAAATTTTAGCCTCAAAGTTAACTTTTCAATGTTCCAAGAATAACCGTTCGACTGTCAGTTGCTTGCACGACGGACTTTTTAAAACCATCTGAGATAAATATTGTGATTCAAGACTAGTGGTATCAGTTTGGGAGCGCCGTTGGATGCAGCTCCTAGGCCCTCTTTGATGAAACTCGGCCACGGGAATTTAACTTTCAGGAGCAAATCTTTCAGTAACAGCTAAGAAAGAATTTTAGGTGACTGCAAGAATCACAGTTCTTCATGAGAATCACACGGTCTTTAAGAATCAAAGCAGGCTGATTTGAAAATTTGGTTCTATATTCACTGTATTTCTCTGGTTTCAGATCCTTCATTGTCGACAAGCAACCACCGCAAGTTTTAAAGACACAGACCAAATTTCAAGCATCTGTGAGGTCAGTGCATCTTGCTTCATAACAGAGACATACATGTTATTTCATCCTATTATATATGAACCGTTTGCTACAAAAGACCGAGACTTAGTCCCGACTTAGTGGTAAATGCCAC
The DNA here is from genome assembly GCA_004194415.1 of Aurelia aurita. Classification (NCBI taxonomy): domain Eukaryota; kingdom Metazoa; phylum Cnidaria; class Scyphozoa; order Semaeostomeae; family Ulmaridae; genus Aurelia; species Aurelia aurita. The sequence goes on from REGM01000035.1 coordinate 48,169, forward strand.
TTGCTTTCTAATCAGTTCTTACAGTCTGTTCACTCAACTCGTGGGCAATTTCAGAAAATTGGTTCATTAACCACAGCGTCTAATCATTTCCTTCTGTTTCATGTCGCAGGGATCCCATTGGACACTGTACTTGTAGTCCTCATTTTTAGCGGTCTTTTAGATCACAAAGGAGCACTGTGTAATACAGAACTTTTCTAAAAACTTCTTTTATCTAAGTTTTAATGAAATGGGCAAACAATAGCACTCTTTTGCAGGCTAAATGATGTTTAATCACAGGGACATCAGTTTAAATATTGTTTAAATTTTAATGTAAAAAAAAAATAGGAAATTTGTCCGATGCACATGCGCAGGGAATATTTTGGTTTGTTTAATAAGACCGTGAAGTGAGAATTTTCCATGAGTGGAGTGAATAGATTGTGCTCCCGCCTGAGAAACTACGTATGATTCAAACGAAATTTGGACCAAAATCATAAATGCGGCGATACCTATAGGATGTTGATATGAAAGAAATAAAGTATATCAGTTATTTGTTTCCTTGAATAGGGGAAAGAAAGTTTTTTCGTGAAGTCATGTTTATGTCATACACATATCATTAGTTTTAACAAATCCAAAAGTTTCTCAATTCCTTATTATGTTTAAGGACTGCTAAGCACAGTTACCCCTCTGCAATGGATAATTCGTTAACGTTACTACTCGTGAAAGATCACAAAACCCTCAAGATAAATATTCTTCATCTTTCCTAGACTGCTGGTTGGCACAAAATTGAATCTGCAAATGAGTTGCCCAGAAGTTACAACTACCATTCTCAGGTATGATAAATCAGATTTGAAAGCCTGCTTCTGTATGTGGTAGTTATATTATCTATTGATAGGCCTTTAAATATGCACAGTTTCCGGGAAAATGGCCATAGGTTTCTCAGGTACGTCAAATAGCAACCATGTTCATAAAAGGTCCATTCCATTGATTGATTGATTGATTGATTGATTGATCTACTTCTATATCTTAATCAGTAAGACCTATAAGGCAGCACACTGATAGAGATCAACACACCACCCATGCACACCCATGATAAGTCATTGAGGTGGTGGGAAAGACAGAGAGATCTAACTTTGGAGGATAATTTTGTGAGGGAGTTAGGCTAAACTAAATATACTCGTTTGCAGGAATTCTTGCTCGGAAAAACAGTGTCTGACAAGAAAAAGGAGTATGTTGATAGCGACAGATTCCAACCAGCGTACTGCATCTTATTGAAATAAGCGTTACTTTGCGCTGCTTTCAAACAAACAATTATCACATCTTCAGACTTATCCAAACGAGTAAACATTGTGTGGCAATCCAAACATTTGGAATTGCTCTTGAAGCAGTATTTCCCGTTTTACGGAAAAAGGTTCTACGTATCACAAGCAAAAATGCATTTTGGGAAGATAGGTGGAGGCAGGCCTCATTAAAAATATTCTGTGCCTCTGCGAGCAAATGATTGGGAAAAAGGTGTGTGCAATCAAATCACTCTGAGTACAGTAAGGATGCCAGCAACAGATCTGTAATGAAATTCTGTCCCTGCGAGCGGCGCTCGTGCACATTAATGAGGTCTGGTTGAAGGAGACAATTTTGGGTGTCAAGGATTTTCAAAGCACAAATAGACAGTCTTGGCTCGATTGACTAGGACTTTAGACAAAGAAGGATGATTGTTATAATCGTAGAACGAAAGCATACGTAGGATAATTTTTAAACTAATCTTTGTAGCTTTACATGATTCTCGCTGCTGAACTACCCTCCATTTTCCTGTAATAGCCACTTTTGATAATGCTTCCTGTCCCGTTTTAGTGAAAAGCAAGCAAAAGAATTAGTTCATGGCAAAACAATTGAGTAAGTTCTTTTGATAATTCTTTATTGATTGAACTTTTAATCGGAGTATGTGGGGGGGGGGGCACTTCTTGTGATTTGTTGAGCTTGGCGGTACAGGTTTTCGTCCGATTTTCAAAGCACTGTGATAATGTATCTAAAGTCCATTTGAAAAGCAAAAATACAAAGACAGTACAGTGTACTTGAAAATCATTTTACCTAACCGTCTTGAATTTCAGTCCATTAAAAACAAATGACGGAGATATAAGGCAACTTAAATTAAGGGTCTAGGCAATCTCAATATAGCCTATTGTATCCGTTGTATTTGATTATCTCAATAGATGATTAAAAAAATTGGACAAATAAATGCGCGCGGCCTTCTTTTGTTCTATTTTTAAACCAGATCGCTATATATCCGTCATTTGTCTTTAAGGAGAGATAGGCCATTTTTTATCTGAGTATAATTTTTTGTCCCAATTTGACGTTGGTCGCGCGAGAGTGTTTTCTATTTACCTTCTAATTACCTTCTAATTACCTTCTAATCTTCCAATTACTCCAGGTCTCAAAACTGTTAGAACAGACTCTAACTAGTTGTCTTTTAAGGCTAGAACGGAGGCATTAGGCTAGGTCCATCTTTCGAAAATCGCAATTTAGAACGTCTTTAAAAATTCGACTTATTTTCAGGTTTAGATTTTAAGTGGTGAAAATTTCATCGCACTGAAACGAAATCTGATTAAAATCATAATGAATAGCATAGGCATCAAATCTTTAAAAAGCATTGCACGATTGGTTAATGCAGATTTCGTTTGATCTGGTTTGATTTAATGGCTTGAAAGGAACTTCAGATACTTTACTATAAATGTTCATTGGCAATCTTTGATATCTTGATTGTTTTCAGTATTACAGCGTCTTCTATGTTTCAAACAGTTTTCCGGTTTTGATATCGTCAAATTGCTAAATCATGAACCAGAAAAGCTACAGATTTCTGCTTACCGCCATATTGTAGTCCTTCAGAAACTACGGTTTTCTTGAAGATTTTACCGTTTTTCCTGTATTAATTTAGGATTTACGATGATTCTAATTTTTTTCAAAGCGTTTCGTGAATGCTTTCAATGAAAATTAAATCGCAGTAATTCTGAAAATAATCAAGATATCAAAGATTGCCAATGACCACTTAAAAAGAAGTACCTGAAGTTCCTTTCAAGCCATTAAATCAAACGAAAGATGCATCAACCAAATCGTGCAATGTTTTTTAAAGATTTGATTCCTATGCTATAATGAAGAGCCACAAAAATCTGTTGTTTATTATTAGCAAATAGACGAATAGGTACAACTTAGGGTTGCGTCGTAAACATTGACCTGCTTAGGCAATGCAGTTGGGAAATAAAAGGCCTTTAATATCTATATCATATTGTTTTCATATAAAAGACAAGACAGAAAAGGACAGGAGGTAATTGAAAGATATTAACTACTTCTTTTCTAGGACCGGGTGAATCAAAGGAAATTTGGACATTGTGAGCCTGTGCATTTTCAACTTTGCGTCAATTTTCACCTAACTAACGTTCTTTGTATACCTAAGATGCAACTAAGATTAAAATCGGTTCTTTCATTCTCAAGTTATGAGCAATGTTATAGAAATGACTTATTTTAAAATCATTCAAACTTTCTTGAAGCCAAAAATAACATTTTCTAGCGTTGAAGCTTCATCGTAACCTCAATTGAAAACTCTTCTCTGCTGATATATTTTATTGCTTAAACTTATTTCTAAACATCTCGTTGTGCAAGAAGCTGGTCCAAATTTGTGTACTTCTGGGGCTGCATGCCCTTCTGGCGTTTCTTTCCTAGTGTCCTATTATTTTGAGGCTGAAATATTAAAGATTTGATCTTGTGTTATTTTGTAGTCTGTATTGGAAGCAAAGAGTTGTTTGGTGTTCTCAGCTGCTATTACCATTGGAGGAGAAAAACTGCCTGTCATGGTGAGCGAAACAATTTATATTTCAATTGTCAATACAAATCACCAATGAGGCACCATGATTTTCTTATTTCTGAAATTTTCTTGAAATAATAGGAGTATGGAGATTCAAAATAGATAGAGACAGGAAGAAAAAAAAAAGACTTATATGCCGAACATGTGTAACTTAATATGCAAAACTCATTCGAGGTGACAGTGCATGTCAGCCAAAGACATTTAAGTATAACGTGACCCTGTTTAGCAAACTGAGGACTTCCTGACTTATGTTGCGACCTAAAAAATCTACTGCTTCGTTTTGCTGTATATTGCTGGGTTTTTTTTCTTCTTTCAAATGTGCATCTGAATTTCTTCTCTTCACTATTACTTGTTTGTACATGTTCTTCAAATAAGCATTAGGTATATATTATACATGTATAACATAAGCGTTCGTTAAATCATGTCACTGAGGGCATATGGCTCGAAAGCTCTTTCAGAGTTCTTTTCATATGTCCTCTTCAGCAACATTGTTCTTAGATGCTTCGTTATGATAGATTATGGTGAAAGCTTTTTTCCGTAGTATGAGTAGCATGATTTGTAGTTTTTCGTATCGTTTTAGCTGAGAATATACATGAAATTGAAATTGAAATTTCGAAACCTCGCTTTTGTAGTGCTTAGCTACATGTGCCACTGCAGAATATACTTGTAAGGGTATTTGTAGCAAACCATTGTTCATTGATTAAAATGGTTTTGTACTGGATCGTTTGCGATTTTCGTATAACTGATATAAAATTATTTTTTCATTTTAGTGTATGTCAGTACCAGTTGTTGTTGTTGTACATGGCAATCAAGGACCAAACTCAGAAGCTACCATTTTTTGGGACAATTTCTTCTCAAATCCGGTAAGTTTGTCGATGTCACAGAGGATGGAAGTTTTCTTTTCCATGGAAGTTTGTGCGACAAAATTTCTTTTCGTTGTGTTTAAGTCTTTGGCCAAAGCTAAATAAGCCCTGATTTTGCTTAGGAAGGGTATCTTATGTAGAAACAGGTAGATTGTGAATGAATTAAAACTGAGATAAGATCAGAATGTAACTATAGTTTGAAAAGGTTGTAACGGAAGTTAGTAGATTGTGTGTTTGCAGAAACTTGTCCATAATGTAAGACTAAATTGATCCTTTCCTATCGTGCCAAAGTGCTATCGATGTGTGCAGTGTCTTCAATGCTGTGTTCAGACTAAATAAAGCTACTGATCCTGCTTTCATGTTTGTTTGCTGATTACAAATTCGATTGAATAGTAGAACGCTAAATGTAGAAAATAGAACGGCCTTTATAAACCATTGTAAAACAAACAAAATTCAAAATAATATCATTATTAAAACGAAATGAATATTTATCTTGGTAGGATCGAGAGCCATTTGTAGTACCAGATGAAGTTGACTGGAATGATATGTCATATGCTTTGAATGCTCGTTGGGGAATGACGGCTGAGTGTGATTTAACCAAATCTCATCTTGAATATCTTGGTGCTAAACTCTTTCAAAGTAAGTCTTTGACTATATTCAGGGCTCACATTTGTTGCTTCTTTCGTCCAGCCATTCATACGACGCTTTATAAAGCCCTGGTTGGTTACCATCAAGAACATTTTGACAATTTTGACAATCAGCAAAATTTTGACTGTTCACTATAATGCTACTGTCCTGATCTAACTGCTATTAAGACTTGAACTCTTAGGTCATAGCAGATAACATTTCCATGTTGATGCAGTGTAACTAGTCTGGATAAATTCGAATGATAGTCATATGTTCGAATTCACATCATGCTACGTAACCAAGTTATTGAAAATGATTGGATGGTATATTGATTTATAACACTATTTCCATCTCTTCGAAATGCTGTAAATTATCTGTAGAAGTTAATTTTTCGTACCTATGAAATGAGGAATGAGCGATTTTTGATCAACTCTTGATACAGATCTTACCACAACACAATATATAAATCAATTTAGAATGCCAAGTGCACCCTTCAGACTGACTATAGCCTATGTTTTTCTTGATTTTAGACTGTGACCAACTCCAAAATGATCGAAAGAAGGTGTCTTGGCATGCTTTCAACAAGGTAACAAATATGTGATATTGTATTCTGATTGAAGATGTTTTGTAAAATTTTAATCGATGCAAAATTGATCTTAAGCTGCATTCACATATTAAAAGGGATTCTTTTAATTTTCAGGAACCTCTGAAAGGAAGAAATTTTACATTTTGGGAATGGTTTCACTCTGGAATGGAGGTTGTTAAAAGACATCTTAAAGACCATTGGAATGAAGGGTAGGTTTTTTATCTCATAGCAGTAGTAACTTTATTAGGGAGTAATAAATAATCAGTTCTGTGTGACTTTTCTGGAAAATTTCCCTTATTCGCTAATAAACTTCTGACCCATTTTTTGTTTACTTGTTATTCTTTCTGTTTACCTTGCGAAGACTTTATTTCTCTCAAATGGAATCCTTCAGAATTTATATTAGTAGTACAACTAACAACTACAGCTAACTTAAAATTCCAGGAAATCATGACCTCTAACGATAACGACACAATAGCCGCCCTAGCATTGAATCTCGTCCAAGCTAACGATATTAGGGAAACACTAGCCAGATAACACTAGCCTGATTTATATATGCCTGGATGTACACACATCATTGAATTAACATTTGTTAAATTTGTTCATATAGTCTGTTCTGTTACGTTTAATTTGATTTAGTTGATTAGTTTCCTTTAATTTTGTTAATTTTATTTCTTGCTGCCATATATATGTAATGTAGTGCAATAGTAACAATTAATGATGATGAATGATGAATACCGAAAATTTGTTTGCAGGTATCTTGAGTTTATGTCAAGGGATGATGCTCGAAGGAAGCTCGAAAGGACGTGCGCTGGTACATTTATCATCAGATTCAGTGATGGAGAAATTGGGGGTGTAAGCATAGCATGGGTGATCCAATGCGACAGTAAGTATATATATCATTTATCTTAAGCAATAAGAATAGAGCTTCTATCTCATGATCTTCTCATAGCCTGGTTCAAATGTCGCATTTATCATGTGCCGAATTAAATAACTTTGATTAAATACATGATAAATGCCACCTTTGAATAAAAATGGCACTGTAGATTTAATTAAATTCGACTCAATCTAAACTTAAACACGCCTTTGATTCAAAGGTCGAATTTTTCATTTGCCGAATCAAATGCATAAATTATTGTAGTTTGTGTCATTTTCTATTGTCTTTAATTATTGCGCACTAGGAACGAATTTTGTGAACAATGGTTCTATTGTTATGTTGCTTCTGCGTGCAGCAAAGCATTTGTGTGAGTAACAAACGGTAGTCTCGTGGGTCTGTTATTTCCTTATCTTGTTTTATTCGTATTCAGAGAGTGTAATGGTTAAGGGTGATATTTTATCATAGGTAATCCAAATCGAGATGGTCTTCCATCCAAGCGAGTTCTCTGAATTTTATTCGGCGCATTATATATTCGACGTTTGATCAAGAATTTTGAGATCCGCATTTGAGTCGAATAAAATAGCTATCATATTTGGCACATGATAAATGCGACGTTTGAACCGAGCGTAATGATCAGATATCTAAAACTCAAATGTTGTTTTCATAGATGGTGGAGACAGGAGGTAATTGAAAGATATTAACTACTTCTTTTCTAGGACCGGGTGAATCAAAGGAAATTTGGACATTGTGAGCCTGTGCATTTTCAACTTTGCGTCAATTTTCACCTAACTAACGTTCTTTGTATACCTAAGATGCAACTAAGATTAAAATCGGTTCTTTCATTCTCAAGTTATGAGCAATGTTATAGAAATGACTTATTTTAAAATCATTCAAACTTTCTTGAAGCCAAAAATAACATTTTCTAGCGTTGAAGCTTCATCGTAACCTCAATTAAAAACTCTGCTCTGCTGATATATTTTATTGCTTAAACTTATTTCTAAACATCTCGTTGTGCAAGAAGCTGGTCCAAATTTGTGTACTTCTGGGGCTGCATGCCCTTCTGGCGTTTCTTTCCTAGTGTCCTATTATTTTGAGGCAGAAATATTAAAGATTTGATCTTGTGTTATTTTATAGTCTGTATTGGAAGCAAAGAGTTGTTTGGTGTTCTCAGCTGCTATTACCATTGGAGGAGAAAAACTACCTGTCATGGTGAGCGAAACAATTTATATTTCAATTGTCAATACAAATCACCAATGAGGCAACATGATTTTCTTATTTCTGAATATTTTCTTGAAAGAATAGAAGTATGGAGACTCAAAATAGATAGAGACAGAAAGACTTATATGCCGAACATGTGTAACTTAAATATGCAAAACTCATTCGAGGGGACAGTGCATGTCAGCCAAAGACATTTATGCATAACGTGACCCTGTTTAGCAAACTGAGGACTTCCTGACTTATGTTATGACCTAAAAAATCTACTGCTTCGTTTTGCTGTATATTGCTGTTTTTTTTTTTGTCTTTCAAATTTGCATCTGAATTTCTTCTCTTCACTATTACTTGTTTGTACATGTTCTTCAAATAAGCATCAGGTATATATTCTACATGTATAACATAAGCGTTCGTTAAACCATGTCACTGAGGGCATATGGCTCGAAAGCTCTTCCAGAGTTCTTTTCATATGTCCTCTTCAGCAACATTGTTCTTAGATGCTTCGTTATGATAGATTATGTTGAAAGCTTTTTTCCGTAGTATGAGTTGCATGATTTGTAGTTTTTCGTATCGTTTTAGCTAAGAATATACATGAAATTGAAAATGAAATTTCGAAACCTCGCTTTTGTAGTGCTCAGCTACATGTGCCACTGCAGAATATACTTGTAAGGGTATTTGTAGCAAACCATTGTTCATTGATTAAAATAGTTTTGTACTGGATCGTTTGTGATTTTCGTGTAACTGATATAAAATCATTTTTTCATTTTAGTGTATGTCAGTACCAGTTGTTGTTGTTGTACATGGCAATCAAGGACCAAACTCAGAAGCTACCATTTTCTGGGACAATTTCTTCTCAAATCCGGTAAGTTTGTCGATGTCACAGAGGATGGAAGTTTTCTTTTCCATGGAAGTTTGTGCGACAAAATTTCTTTTCGTTGTGTTTAAGTCTTTGGCCAAAGCTAAATAAGCCCTGATTTTGCTTAGGAAGGGTATCTTATGTAGAAACAGGTAGATTGTGAATGAATTAAAACTGAGATAAGATCAGAATGTAACTATAGTTTGAAAGGGTTGTAACGGAAGTTATTAGATTGTGTGTTTGCAGAAACTTGTCCATAATGTAAGACTAAATTGATCCTTTCCTATCGTGCCAAAGTGCTATCGATGTGTGCAGTGTCTTCAATGCTGTGTTCAGACTAAATAAAGCTACTGATCCTGCTTTCATGTTTGTTTGCTGATTACAAATTCGATTGAATAGTAGAACGCTAAATGTAGAAAATAGAACGTCCTTTATAAACCATTGTAAAACAAACAAAGTTCAAAATAATATCATTATTAAAACGAAATGAACATTTATCTTGGTAGGATCGAGAGCCATTTGTAGTACCAGATGAGGTTGATTGGAATGATATGTCATATGCTTTGAATGCTCGTTGGGGAATGACGGCTGAGTGTGATTTAACCAAATCTCATCTTGAATATCTTGGTGCTAAACTCTTTCAAAGTAAGTCTTTGACTATATTCAGGGCTCACATTTGTTGCTTCTTTCGTCCAGCCATTCATACGACGCTTTTTAAAACCCTGGTTGCTTACCATTGAGACAATTTTGACAATGAGCACAATTTTGGCTGTTCACTATGATGCTACTGTCCTGATCTAACTGCTATTAAGACTTGAACTCTTTTGTCATAGCAGATAACATTTCCATTTTGATGCAGTGTAACTAGTCTGGATAAATTTGAATCATAGTCATATGTTCGAATTCACATCATGCTACGTAACCAAGTTATTGAAAATGATTGGATGGTATATTGATTTATAACACTATTTCCATCTCTTCGAAATGCTGTAAATTATCTGTAGAAATTAATCTTTCGTACCTATGAAATAAGGAATGAAGAATTTTCGATCAGCTCTTAATACAGACCTTACCACAACACAATATGTAAATCAATTTAGAATGCCAAGTGCACCCTTTAGACTGACTATAGCCTATGTTTTTTTCTTAATTTTAGACTGTGACCAACTCCAAAATGATCGAAAGAAGGTGTCTTGGCATGCTTTCAACAAGGTAACAAATATGTGATATTGTATTCTGATTGAAGATGTTTTGTAAAATTTTAATCGATGCAAAATTGATCTTAAGCTGCATTCACATATTAAAAGGGATTTTTTTAATTTTCAGGAACCTCTGAAAGGAAGAAATTTTACATTTTGGGAATGGTTTCACTCTGGAATGGAGGTTGTTAAAAGACACCTTAAAGACCATTGGAATGAAGGGTAGGGTTTTTATCTCATAACAGTAGTAACTATATTTGGGACTTACAAATAATCAATTCTGTGCGACTTTTCTGGAAAATTTCCCTAATTCGCTAATAAACTTTTGACCCTTTTTTTGTTTACTTGTTATGCTTTCTGTTTACCATGCGAAGACTTTATGTCTCTCAAATGGAATCTTTCAGAATTTATATTAGTATATATCATGAGCTCTAAAGATAACGACACAATAGCCGCCCTTGCGTTGTACGTCATCCAAGCAAACGATTTTAGGGAAACACTAGCCAGATAACACTAGCCTGATTTATATGTTCCTGGTTGTACACACACCTTTGAATTAACGTTTGTTAAATTTGTTCATATAGTCTGTTCTGTTACGTTTAATTTGATTTAGTGGATTAGTTTCCTTTAATTTTGTTAATTTTATTTCTTGCTGCCATACGTATGTAATGTAATGCATAGTAGCAATTAATAATGATGAATGATGAATACAGAAAATTTGTTTGCAGGTATCTTGAGTTTATGTCAAGGGATGATGCTCGAAGGAAGCTCGAAAGGACGTGCGCTGGTACATTTATCATTAGATTCAGTGATGGAGAAATTGGGGGTGTAAGCATAGCATGGGTGATCCAATGCGACAGTAAGTATATATATCATTTACTTTAAGCAACAAGGATGGAGCTTCTATCTCACGATCTGCTCATAGCCTGGTTCAAATGTCGCATTTATCATGTGCCGAATTGAATAACTTTGATTAAGTACATGATAAATGCGACATTTGAATCAAAACAGCACTGCAGATTTAATTACATTCGACCCAATCTAAAAATGCGACCGAAGTGGTCGCATAATTCGTCTGAAATACGCCTTTGATTCAAACGTCGAATTTTTCATTTGCCGAATCAAATGCATAAATTATTGTAGTTTGTGTCATTTTCTATTGTCTTTAATTATTGCGCACTAGGAACGAATCTTGTGAACAATGGTTCTATTGTTATGTTGCTTCTGAGTGCAGCAAAGCATTTGTGTGAGTAACAAACGGTAATCTCGTGGGTCTGTTATTTCCTTATCTTGTTTTATTCGTATTCAGAGAGTGTAATGGTTAAGGGTGATATTTTATCATAGGTAATCCAAATCGAGATGGTCTTCCATCCAAGCGAGTTCTCTGAATTTTATTCGGCGCATTATATATTCGACGTTTGATCAAGAATTTTGAAATCCGCATTTGAGTTGAATAAAATAGCTATCATATTTGGCACATGATAAATGCGACGTTTGAACCGAGCGTAATGATCAGATATCTAAAAGTCAAATATTGTTTTCATAGATGGCGGTATAGACATATGGAATCTACAGCCATGGACTACAAAAGATTTCAACATCAGATCCCTTGCGGACAGGTATTGCTTTAATTTTTTTAGCTAGTGTCTTGCATTTGCACTCCTGACCGAGTTAAAAAGACTAGAGGATAGGCCAGTCCTGGGCTTTCATCTCAGCCATATCGATACCTCGCTTGACGATTATTTCTTTCTTATTTCTAGAATTTTCGATTTGGATCAGCTGAAATTTGTGTATCCAAATATCAAGAAAGAGATCGCTTTTGGCAAATTCCGATCACAAGATTGTAAGATACATTTTTTATCCTATTTAAATGTTAGGATTGCGGTTGAAAAATTTCTGGTTGGCTTTAGTAGAGACCATTGATTGTTTTCTTTTTCTATTAACTTTTCTGCGTGAAAGTAGTTTTTTATGCCCAGAAATGGAATTTCAACGCACTAATACTTCAAAGCTCCTAAAAATTATAATCCATTGCAGCAGAAGCTTATGCAAGTTTAACACAGCAGAAGTAAATGAATGGAGATCTAGTGATCTACACGTTTTTTTAAAATAGGAAACTGGTTTATAAGAAACTACTACTAAGATGGCCAAAATTTTAAGAAACTCTTGTACAATGTTTGAGAAGTAGTAAGAAACTTTTAAAAGATGAATTCAAGGATATTATGACAAATATGTCGTTGAACTCTCATTCTTGAGTAATATTAACTAACCGTTTTATGTTTTGAACGTGATAGAACTCTTTCTTCGCATCTGATGTTTTATATCTCAAGAAACATATCTGCAACGGTGTTGGAAACTACATGATAATTCATGCACTTGAAAAATAAGAAACAAATTAAGAAACTTGTTCTACTAAAATTCAGAAATTTTCATTTTTAATTAAGAAACTTTTAGTAGAATGGCCTGGTGCAAGTTTCTTATAAAAAAACGTGTAGTCTAGAAATAGTGCGAAAGAAGACCACGCGTCATTTATTGTCCTTTTGTTTGATCATCTATTGAAAACAATAGACAATAACGCTAAAAATGGCGACCGCGCAAAGCATGCTGGTAAAAAGCTCCCGGACGATCACCTAACGACACAAGAACTTTGGTCTGCCGTTTCGACTAGCTAGCTGTGGTAAAGTTCGGAACAAGTAAACAATGTAAACAAATAGGAAAATTTTGTAATTCGAACGCGAATCTTTAATTATAACTTCAATTCGAATCAAAACTTTTCTTTTTCTGCTTTGTAAAGGTTTTCTTTCGAACCATGTTGCGTTCGAATTCAAGGTCCATTCGAATTCAAGCTAGCTAGTTGAAACGGCAGACCGAAATTTGTATATCGTTAGGTGGTCGTCAGGGAGCTTTTTACTGGCATACTTGGAAGCAAAGCACAACAGAGTCTTTGGAGCCGCCATCTTTAGCGTTGCGTTGTCATGCAAATTAGACAAGTAGCATATTCCACATATAACTCCATTTATTTGCTTTACTGTAAAGAAACACAATTGTGCTTGATTTTCCAGACTATATATAACGCGGTGTTCTTTTCATGCAGATTATTCTGGCGCGCCTGATCCAAATGGATATGTTATGGCTGGCATTATGGCGAAGATAAAGTGAGTTTTTGTTTGCTACAAATGAATCTCTGTTAGATCTTTGAGTTGAAAATCAGTTTATGACATATGAAAGACTGATTACTCCTGATTTCAAATATGAAATGAGAATTTTTCTGAAATGCTCCCTTTCAAGTCATAACGAAGAGACTGCACGAATAGCCCCTATGCGTCCTGAGTAACAATGCCTTGAGGCTTTAAGACTACGCATCCCACATGAACATAGACATAGTCCCAAGAGGGCCTTTCCTGGGCTCTTTGGGGTCCCTCTGTTTGTTTCTGTGTTGTTGTGGTTTAGTGGTTGATAGGTGGGTGCATGGATTTTGGGGGTACTTTGGCTTTTCTGTTTTTTTTTTCATTTGAGTTGTAGTCTCAATTTGGCTTTGATTTATTGTTGTTATTTCTTAGAACATTGTGAGTGGCATTTGTAGTGAGGACTCGCTGACCTGGTGTCCTTCCTCGCTGCAAATGACACAATGTCTTGCAATTTTTTATAAATCATTTTATTGAACTGAACCATTGTAGCCCCCTGCCGTTAACAAACGTATTTTCAGCAGACCAAACTGACAACTTTAAGTACAAAATTCAAGTAAAATAAGAGCTAGATAATTGAATTAAGAAATGATGCAATATGTCAGTCTTTGATTACAATAATAAGTTTATGTTGTTGTTGTTGTTGTTGTCCTTGATCTAATTTCTTAAATCTCATGTTGTCTCATTCAGTTACAATGAAAAGAAAACACATGGTGGTTCAAGGATGGTAACTAATTTCAGAAATATTTCTAACTATTTCATTTAGGCAACTCAAATTTCTTCTCAGTGGTGGACACTTTACCAAATATTTGGGGGCGAAGCAATTGCTTTAATAGGCAATAACGCTAAAGATTGCGGCCGCGCAAAGCATGCTGGTAAAAAAAACATAGGGCTCAAATCTTTCAAATCTTCAAAAAGGTGGGTGTAAATTCTATTACATTTTTCTTTGAATTGAGTGGATTGAAAGGAACTTTATACATTTCTAAATCCTAAACCAGAAGAGTGAAAGATTTCTGCTTGCCACCAAATTGTAGACCTTCGTAAACTATGGTTTTCTTGAAGATTGTATCATTTTTCCTCAATTGATTTAGGATTTATGATGATTTTAATTTTTTCAAATTTTCCATGAATTCTTTCAACAAAAACAAAAAACCCGCCATTTTTTTAAGATAATCAAGATATCAAAAAAAATTCCACGACAGATTTACAGCAAAGTAACCTAAGTTCCTTTCAAGCCATTCAATTCAAAGAAAAAGGTAATAGGATTTTACACCCACCATTTTGAAGATTTGAAAGATTTGAGCCCTATGCTGGTAAAAAGCTCCCTGACGACCACCTAACGACATAGAAATTTTGGTCTGCCGTTTCGGCTAGCTAGCTGTGGTAAAGTTCGGACAAGTAAGCAATGTAAGCAAACAGGAAAATTTTAAACTTTAGTTTTTCTGCTTTGGAAAGGTTTCCTTTCGAACCATGTTGCATTCGAATTCAAGGTCGATTCGAAATTCAAGCTAGCTAGTCGAAGCAGCAGGCTGAAATTTTTATATCGTTAGGTGGTCGTCAGGGAGCTTCTTACCAGCATGCTTTGCAGCAAAACACAACAGATTCTTTGGAGCCGCCATCTTTAGTGTTATTGTCTATTGAAAACATTTTTTTCTCAAATGTTTTCAAAAAGGTTCTAACCAACATTGGGAGTAACCGCACCACTTCACACCCTAGTGTCCGCCACTGTTCTTCACTTTCTCATTACAAAATCTACCATTTTCTTTCTTGAATTTCAGTTATCTCTTAAATAAGAAATCTTTTCTTTATCGACGTTCATTCACGTAATGTAGATTATCTATCTGAATTAACTTTTGCCGGCAGGAAATAGGCAGTATTGTTAGATGCCCCTACCCTATAACCCAGGGAAGCATTCTATTTGCAACAGGCAACTTATTTTTCTGTTTATTTTTGGGCCATTTTCTAAAAATTTAAGATCACTAACACTAATAGTCTTTTTTAATAGTAATAGTAGATCTAGTAGAAGTAGTAATAGTAGATCTAGTAGAAGTAGTAATAGTAGATCTAGTAGAAGTAGTAATAGTAGATCTAGTAGAAGTAGTAATAGTAGATCTAGTAGAAGTAGTAATAGTAGATCTAGTAGAAGTAGTAATAGTAGGACTAATAGTAGATCACTAATAGATCACTAAACTAAGGGAGGATAGACTTCCTTTTTCTTGCTATTAATTAGAGGTTTGACTGCTAAACCAAACTATTCTCCAGCAACACTGTCGATCCAGCCCTTACTGAAATGATGTCATTGTCAGAAATTTCTTTTAGTCCAATTTTGAAAATTTTAGTGATGAAATACGACCCAATGTAACAATCCCTTAGGCGAATCTCCTCTTGGAAGAAAAAGTCAAGATGCTCTGCTGTTTCCTCCGCAACATTTTCCTCTATCAAACAGTAGAAAGCATTCTTGTTTTCGCTGCGGAAAACATATCAGGCGTCGATTTTTTCGACTTTTTCCGCGGAGTAGAGATTCACCTTTAATTGCGCGTTGTATTGTACTAAGAGACTTCAATCTCTTTCTCCTAGTAACCATGCTATCCCTCCGTCATAGGACCCACTGCCCTCGCCATCATCCGCGTGTGAGCCGGTAGATCAGCTTGACCAGCAATGGATGAACATGGCCACGGACCCCATGATGAACCAGTTGTGTGATACGGAGCAGCAAGGTGGTGCCGCCACTGTGCAGTCATATGATAACGAGGAAAGCTGGCTAGATGAACATATTGACAGTATAATAGACAGTGGTCCTGATGCCACTCCAAGTGTCGCTGATTTTGTGCGCAGTTTAGATCTGAATAACATGAGCACCATGTATAGAGATTGATACAGGTAACACGGAGTAGATAATTATAGACAAGTTGGCACCGTGTGGCATTTTCTCAGAATTTATCATGCTCTTAAATGGAATTAGCTATGATTCTAGTGAGATTTTAAAATCGAATGCAAAAAGCATGAGAAAATGCCCCCCGCTGCCATCTTTTCTGTAAATTTTCATTGAAAATGATTTACCGTAAAAGCTGTATTTAGCCTCCTGTCTAGTAAGCCCCCCTATCTAATAAACCCATCCCTTCCAAGCCAATATTTTAAATAATCCCCTCTCTATTAAGCTCTCTTCCTCTGGCACTCAACGCAAGAGATTACCAAAATTTTCCATTTTTTTAGCTAAAAAATCAAACGTTAATTTCCACACGGTTTGAGATTAAAACTGCGTTGGATTTGCGTATTTAACTCCCAAAATTATATGTTGATTCCGAAAAATGTGAGGTAAAAGACCCAAAAAGCCATAGCTTTGTTATTTGACTTTATGAATAAGCCCCCTCTCTAATAAGCCCCCTCTCTTTTAAGCTCCCCTCTGGAGTCTCCGTAATTATATAGGTCCCCCCCAAAGGCTTAATAGAGCTTTTATGGTATTCATTGTTGAAACTGATAAAGATATACCTTATTTTCTAGCATTTTAGCGAAGTGATTGACCCGCGTCAGTTTAGTTTAGCGAAGTGACATGAATCAGGTCGTAAAATGCGCGGAAGAGAGAATCCCATTTGGCAAATCTTCCCCTGCACAATGACAGAGTTTATGCAAAACAAATCGTTTGGGCAGAAGTTTTATATTTTGAAGCTATTCGCTTTGTTTAAGTGAACTTTTGTGTTATCATAATGTTTTAAGTTTTGAAATGCAAAGTAAGGGAACTCGTATAATTTGAACAACGACTATTAAGCGATTGAAGTGATTCGAAATGAATGGAGGAGTCTTTGAACGCTTCAGGACGGGGAATTGATGAGTAGCGAAATCTGATAATTCGAGAAAAAATTCAGTGAACTCTTAGCACATTTCAGTGAAATTCGAAATCCGTTCACAATCCTTTCTGTCTGAAGTTCGATCCAAAGTCAAACGCAATGGAAAGATTCGAAAATCCGCGCCAGATATTGCAAATCCGAAACATCAAAAATCGGTATGAAAATATCGCCTCGATCCGACAGTCCGAAAATCTCAGTGCCCCCCTCCCCCCTCCNGCATTAGTTTTTAGTTTTGATCGGGTGCTGTAAGGTAGCATAGAAATATAGAATGATTAGACAATGATGATTTTCATGTTCAGTCAGTTCAAAGAGAAGAGCACTGTATATTTTAGGTACAACAAACAACAATAGAAAATTGTTTTATTTTTCATGAAAGAGCGTTCC
The DNA here is from genome assembly GCA_004194415.1 of Aurelia aurita. Classification (NCBI taxonomy): domain Eukaryota; kingdom Metazoa; phylum Cnidaria; class Scyphozoa; order Semaeostomeae; family Ulmaridae; genus Aurelia; species Aurelia aurita. Next base: position 65,626 of record REGM01000035.1, read on the forward strand.
TTCCTAATGCTTCTCTTTAATTGGGTGAAGTTTTTGTGCAAAATATATTGGGCTAGTCTGCACTTTAGCGGACCAGCTTTCAATATCGGCAAGTTATGTGTCATGGGGTCAGGGTTAGGTTTTGGAAAGGGGGTTTTTAGGGTAAGTAAGGGTTAGTTTAGTTAGAGTAAATTAGGGTTAGTTAGGGTGAGGTAGGGCTTAGTTAGGGTTAATAGGGTATTTGGTCAAATAAGTTCCCGAGAGATATGACAAAGCTGGTCCGCTAAAGTGTAGTCGTCCCAATCAAGAGTTGGTCTAGAACAGAACATTGAAAATGTTTCCTTATTTTGAGAAATATTGCAGGGAGCTCAAAATTGCGAACCTTGCGTTATGCGTGGTGCAGTTTCTGCTCTGTCCTGTTTGAACATTCAAATTGGTGTTCATCCAAAAGAGTTCCAAAAATTCCATTTTATGATAATTATCAGGGCATAAGGAAGCACAAATTACCACGAATTCAAAGCCATATCCATACTTTTCAATATTTCATATATTGATTTAATAATTGTACGAAAAGAAATTTTATAAATCGTCAAATTTTAGTAGCTTGGGTATAGTTTTAAGAACATTTTGCAACTACTGCAGAGAAATTACGATACACAGCTCGTACGTGGGTAGGGGTGAGTGGGGCTCGTTGTCACAGGGGTAAGTTGTCACAGTCACAAACTAAATGCAAACGCAAACCGAGGAAAACTTTGCCGATGATGTCTTCTGGGAGGTTATGATGCACTTCTCTCAAATGTATTAGCAAAAGTCTAAACAATCAAAGCATTCGATTGAAAATGAGAGTGTAACAACTTACCCCTGTGACTACTAGTCCCACCCTCCCCTACCTAATTTAACTGCAGTCACTTATTTGCAGCCATTTGTCTTTCTACAAGTATATAAGTCCCAGTAGGTATAGTTTCTACACTGGTATAACCACCAACAAATTCAAATAACTTTTTCCAGTACTTCATAATCAGGAGAACAACCAAATTGATGATACAGCATATTCCAAATATGATGAATGTCGCATTTGATCCTAAATACCCAACGACGAGTCCTCCCAACATCCCCCCTCCACCATGACCAAGCCCCCAATATATCCCATGCAGCATGGCTTGTAGGGTTACTTGAACACCCTCGTTTAGCCCAACGTAGCAAATTGCAGCTGTCCAAATCGAGGCTGAGCTTATTCCTTGGAGCACTTCAAGTAGTATGGAATAAAATGGTTGTGTTATCACCGAGTAAGCGAAAAGTCGTAAGACATTTGCCAGAAGTCCGATATACAACACGCTGTCGCATCCGATTTTCAGAATGAGGTAGCCAGAAACAAAGTACATGAATACCTCTGAAATGCATTGCACTGCAGCAATGATGCTGAACAGGAACTGCGTGCCTCCCATGTCGTGTAAATGCCAGAACAGAAAGGTATGAGTGAATCCCATTGCTGTCCCAGAACACAATAATGTCATGATGAAGCAAACATGTTGACAATCAACAAATAATTTGACAGCTTCCCAAAACGACTCTTTGTAAGAGATGTCACTGACTGGTTCAAATTTGAAGAATAAGGCACAAATGAGTGCCAGCACCATGACACCAGCATAGACGTAGAAGGAAAGGATGTAATCGATATGTTTTGGATCCGCACAAGGTTGTATTTCTTGAATCAAACTGACAACTGCTCCAACTATAAAAGCACCAAGTCCCCATCCAAATGCTCCCCAAAGACGCTGTTGACCGTAACGATACTTGTTGTCACCTAGAGGTAAGAGAAGTTTTGATTATTTTTAGTATTTTATTTTCTAGTGGTTTTTCACTGGGTGACAAGTTTCGCAGGACGCAACAAACATCTAGCATAGCTCCCTGAGGCATGCCTAATCATTGATTCTTTTGTACGCGGAATGAACTTTTTTGAAATGCAGGCAGACTCAATATCCTACAATAGTTTATAAGTTATCAATTCTATATCACTCTGTGTTACCTGAAAGCATCACAAATTTTCCCAACTACTGGCTGTCCTAAAACATAAAAGTGACTGGTGTGATTAACCCCAGCGTTGAATGAATTGCTTAGGTATGAATATGAATCTGAATATGAATTTTGGGTATGAATCTGAAGTATGATGAACTGTTATCTTTCATAGTTAGCTAAAAGTTTTATGCCCTATTCGTCAATATCAGTGTCTTGGATTTTGAGACAATCATCTCAAAAGTCAATTTTCTGTCAAACACAAACCTGAGTTTTAGAAGATGGTTTTATGAAAAAGTTGTCTAAGCACGTAGGACATAATAACCCCTCGACTGAGTATCTCAGAAAGTTGAATATCTCGGCATTTAACACACACATATTGACAAATATATCGTCAAAATTTAAGTTTCGTTCGAAGATTATAATTTATCACAATTTCAGACTGATTCAAGCAATAAATTCACTGCTGGACTAAATCAAAGCTGTCTTATTTTTTAGGGACAAATTGTAAAAGAAGAGATCCTGATCTTATGTCTTACCAAGTGCCTGCAGCGTTGCTGTGTCCGCAAGTGTAGCAGCCGGCGAAGATAAAATCGTCCCGCAAATGGTTATAGCTAGTAAGATACGAAATATTTCTTTCGTTTCTTCTGTTTCCTCTCTGTTTTCTACATCCGAAGAATTCGCCACATCAGATCTTGAATCGATAGGCCAAAACAATCTACCAGGCGATTTCAGCGAGTCAAATTCCTCCTTTAGCCCTTCCTTCGCGAGAACTCGCTGATTTGGCAGGATACTCTGCGTGAAAAATTCGCCCTTTTCATCACTCATAACGTCTTGTAAATATTCGTCAGTTTCTTCGTTGTTGTATTTATCCTCATTTTCTGGCGAATCTTCGTTTATTTGCTCCTCGTTTACGACATTACGAACTTTATCGACATGAACGTAATCTGATTTATCTTTATCGTCGTTTAGTAGATTTTCGGCTGTGTTTCGATCTGTTCTCGTTAAATTTTTGCTCAGAGCATAATTACGCTTGCTTTCAAAAGTAACATGTCGATCTTTAGTCGTATTGGCATAATTCGTCAAATTGCCTTCAGATTGATTTTCGTGATCTCGTAAGGGCCTAGACCAATACCTTTCCTCCCAACGTGTACTGTTACTTTTTCGTTTGTTTGCACCGTTTCCTTTTATCGAAAAATCCTCTTGATCTATCGCTCCTGCGTTCTCGTTGATTTTCAGTTCCCTTTTATCTACAGACCGTTGTTGTTTCACCCTATACATCATTCTCAAAATTTTCATAACTTTTGCGTTCTTGCTCTTGTTATTCTGCATAGCATTTTCTCTGTTTGGAATACCTTCTCCAGGCTTATCAATCAACCAACTTCCATTTTTACTGCTGTCATTCTGTCCATTTTTGTATTTACTAAACAAAGAACTAACTTGACTTCTTTCTGCAGTTCTACTATGCTCTATTCCATCTTTACGTGCATCATCATCATCATAACCATCATATTTCCCATCATTATATATCTTGTCATCTCCAAAATCCTCCCCCATGTTTAAATCTTCGGTGTAGTCCTTGTTATCATATCCATGTATTCCATCATTATCATTATTATTAGTATTACTACCACCAAACGAAGTGGGCTTAGAGATGTTATCTTTCTTGGAAACAAGTGGTTCAATTCTAACCCAATTAAAATCTTGATCATCGACATCATCTGTTAACGGTAGATAAGTCAAATTCAGCGAGCAGTTCGGATCGTATTGTTTCGGCTTCACAAACGAAATACTGTAATTTGAGACCAACCATGCACCTATACTCATTAACAGCATCCACTTGCTAGCGTTGTTGTATGTATCTGCAAGGATACCCCATAATGGTGATGCACACATTTGAATAAACGGCCTAAGTCCTATCAATATTCCTACTTGATGTGGTGATAACCATAACTGTTTGTAAAACACAGCTAAATATGGAAACAGTGCACCAACAGCTCCGAAGAACAAGAAATAAAATGTCTTGTAGATGACTAACGCTCTGTTTAATTCAGGACAACAATTTGGTTCGTTACCATCTTTTTCGTCCCCGACGTCTTCTGATGTTTCATAATGATAAAGTTTCGACAAATTTGTTGTATCGTTCTCGTCGGAATAAACAGATATTTCATTTTCCACGTCATCAGGGCCTAATGATTGGTAAAGTGAATTTCTGTTGATCATGTCTATGCTCGCTGGCCTAAGCATGGTTGCAATTGTTGATGGAAATTTTGCTTTCACACTTTTATACTCGTTTTGTCGTTGGGCTGTAGGCTATCTGGAAACTTCACAAGCCTTCTGCTATCCTCTTTTAACTAGCAGCTACGAGTATCTTTAACTTCAATGCCTGGCCTTTATTAGTCTAATTTTCTCCTCAAAAAGAGTAGTTATGAATTGCTTTGCGTTGGTGATACCGAGATTGCTCATCTGCCACGTTGCTTTGCTTTTTGTTTTATTAAGTACTTCAGTTCAGCTTCACTTTTAGGCTTCTTTCAATTGTGTTGTCTCGACGATACAGCGTTTTATTTCCGAGATCTTTATACAATTGTCCAGAACTGCAATAATTTCTCTGATTTTTCAACTCCAAACAATTTACGTTTTGGGTTATTAGGCCATACCAGCTGAGCAAACAAGAATTCAAATCTTAGGGCCTAAATCTAAGCTATCTTGGACAAACAAAATTATTACAGCATAATAATTATCTTGTTTATTCCAACCAGAAACATCCAATCACTGCTCTGAAGACGCTTCGAAATTACGAAATTCTTCGTTGATACAGCTTCATAAATCACCGTCGCGCAAAACTCAACTATTTATGAACAAGAACTCTACTTTTTCTTCAATATTGAACAAGATATCCTTTGCCAACTATCTAATTCACTCTTCGCTTCTTGAATATGATGTTTAAAATTCTGAAGCAACTCCTTGATAGTCCATTGATCATTTGGTTTCTTGTTATTCTTTATCAACATTGAAATCAAACATTTACTGTTCAAAATAAAGTATCCAGAACCATTTCATTTTGAGTGCGTATATCTCCCGTAAGGTATGCTTCTCTCTTGCTGCAACTCGTAGCGTATACTTCTTGCATTGATATTAATTTTCCATCATTTTTTCTCACAACTATGCTTTCATTATCATATATTGAAGTATTGAAGATTTAAATCTCGATATTTTACCTGTTAAACTCGAATATGTACCTGTTACCATGTCACTTCTTAGTGCATTTCAATTACATTGTTTATAACTAGGCGGTCAACCAATCAAATCCACTTTGTCGCTTAAACAACCAATCAAAAGCCATGAATATATCATTTGATTTAGCTTAATTACTTGTTCACCACAGGGATCTAGTAGGACATGGATGAGAGGAGATAAATACGTGGTATAACACGCGTTGTTGATGAGTTACCGAAGCAACCTTCCCTTTGAAATGAATTTGGGAGTCTACGATGCTTGCTGGTAGCATACAAAAGTGCACTATTTTAAAAGCTCATGCTATACATAGAGTATTTGCCGTGTGACTATCCTGTTTGCATTGTACGAACAAGGAAAACAGGAATAAACCAAATTACCGGGTGATGCAATGATTTGCAGTATGTTCTGTGCCTTTTTTGCACCAAAAACAAAAACGCATATTGCAACAAATAGCATATGGTATCGGTTTTGAGAAAATGCCAAAAAAATGTCCCATGTTCAATTAAGCCTTCTTGAAAAAAGAAAAAAACTTTAGAAGGTCTTTGTTCCCTTTTACCACGGTCTAACTAAATTTGACCACAGTTCTTTGACACAGGTAATGACTCTCCGAGATACGAAGGACCATTATCTATGGAAGGACGCGAAGTTGTGCTTTTAATTTACAACGGCATTTCCATATGTAAGATGTCCTCTTAAATTCAAAGAGTTCTTGTTCAGATTTGTTTGAGCAGACAAAGTCTGGGAACCTTTCTTTGCGAGATTTTCTTGTAAATCCTTATAAAAACGCATTTTTAGAAGCATCTGCAATTTTTTGCAAATTTAACTATCTTATCTTTAGGAGCTTATAACTCACAGATTTCTCAACCAAATGTAAAGAACAAGGTGTTGAAATTTAAGTCAAACTGTTGTAAAGTGAGAAAATAAATAAGTCAAATTCCGTGCCTTTTTACTATGTCACTAGAACTAATTAAAGGTAGGCCATTTTTGGACTTCCGGCGTCATATTTCAATTGAAAAATCATTTCTTTTGAATCTGTGAAGTCCAATTATAGTTAGAGCCCTTTGCTGCCATTTAAAAAAAATAATATAACAAACATATGCCAACAGCAACAACATGCTCAGACATTTTGTCGCTTTGCCATGGAAACAGCACTGGTTTGCAGTGACCTTTGATCGAGCAAACACAGGTGGCAGTAGGCCTAAACGGTAAAGCTCTGTCTGACTGACCTAACTGGCAAAGCTTTACCCAGAAGAGACAATGAATTTTGAGAATCTAGGACCTAAAGATCATAGGCGTAGGAGCCAGGGGGCTGGGCAACCTTGGAAAAATTTACCAAAATCAGCCTTTTTCGGGCAAAAATCCACCCTAAGTCGGCCAAAATATTCGGTAAACAATGGAATTTTTATCGGGCAGCCCCTCAGATTTCATCATCCCGTATGCTTATGCTTAAGATGCATTTTAAGTGTACTTGTCATATCTCACCGTCTGTTTTGGTTCACTTTTTTGTCGTGCAAAAGAATCATCAAACAAGAATAAAAGAGAATGTGAAAATTTCGAAAATTTCGAATCATTAACATCCATTTTTTTACAAAGCACTTTCTAAGTAATCATCAACAAAAACTAAAATGATATAGATTTGAAAAGATTCTTTCGCAGACTTCACGTAAACGTAACGTTTAAGAGCAATTTTAAAACCATTTTTGTTGATACATGTAAACATAAGGTCCATCTGGTATGAATTTCTGGCGAATACAAGACACTGGTGGCGGAAATCTGGGAATTCTGGAATTATTATATATATTATTTGATCTTTTACGGTATACGTGCTTGAAATTTGCCTGGCGTCAGTGTTGTAGATGGAGCGAATACAGGGCGCATCGTAACGGAACATTGAGTGATTTTGCTATGGTTTTATTTGGCACAAAAATTGACAAATTTTATCAAAGAGCTGTCCAAGTCAGTTATTGATTAATTCTTGGATGCAGAAAATCTTCTTCTTCGATTCTCGTGCACTGCAAGAGGAACTACACGCAAACTACTACACTTGTGAAATTCAATTTTATGAAAAATTAAGAAACTCTACAAGAACTTTTGGTTCAGGAATTGGGCCTAAAATTTAGAAAGCCTACAACAAAACTTAGAGCCAAGTTTGTTATAAAAAAACGAGTGCATTGTAGCTATCCTTTGCAAACCGTTTTGTTAATTTGAATTTCGTCTGAATTTGATCTCGCCCTTCCAAACATTCTTCACCCGAGTCTGATGCTCAAAGCAGTTTCAGTCGCGAGCCATGTTTACTGACAGGTTCGTTAGTTACCATAGTTACGATATGAATAGCGTGAATAGGCCAGTTTGTTAACAGGCCTGACGAAATGCCCAAAACGGTACGAAAGTGGCAGGATGCGGTTTCACAGACGCGCGGGAAATGTTGTTTGTGTTCTTGCGTTAAAAAAATCCTTAACACTTTTATTAATGGCTGATTTATTCGAATACTGATGTAAATCTGGAAATAATTTTCAAATTGTTCTTGCTGCTTTTTAGCATGCAGAAGTTTTGGTTTCTGCTGAACAAATTTTGGAGTATATGGCAGTAGATTTACCGGATGAAAGAAATAGAAGCGGAACATCGCCACAGACCTGTGGGCATGTAAGTAGGCCATATTTCATTTCTGCTAACAATCGGTTTTAAGTAAACCTTTCAGCTGCTATGAGTCTGATTTTGAAATCAATATATTTTTGCCGCTGGAATTTTGAAGCAAATTAATTAAAAAAGTAAAACTTTTTAGACGTTTCGATAAAGTATAGAAGATCTAGAAAGTTTCAGTATCTTTTTTATATTCTCTCTGTTATTTCATATAGTTAAGCTTTACTGGCCCTTGATTAATGAAATTTTCAGGAGTTTATACTAGAAAGAAAATGTGATTGTAATCGAATCTAACATATGGAATCTAATATGTACATTTAGCCATAGTCATGAATTGGCTAAGGGTAAAGAAGGATTTTTATGTAGCTTCTTCTGTCCCTGCACTGATCACAAGAGAATTTCATCCTAGTTTTGGAGTAAAGGAAACATTGTAAGACTGATAAGATATCATTTTCTCTTTTTTTAAATTGTTTACTATGGTTGGAGAAAAATGGAGGCTTTGTCTTATTATTGACTATTAATAGTTTCTTACTCATTGGTTTCAAATCATTTATATACCTGTAAATGAAAAATAAGTATTGTACCAGGTGTCCCAAAAAAAAGTATACAGATTTGGTCAACCCTAACGATCAGAATTTAGCATGAATCAATCCGAAATCATTTTTAAAACATTACTCGATGGTTAACTTGAACATAGATACCTTGTTTGTTGACATTGGTGCTTTGAGAGTNAACCACGAAACAAGAAATACACAAAAACTAGGCCTAAGAAAGATCAAAATCCTAAGCCTTCGAACCCTGAAACAAAATGGTGGAAAAGAAGCTCGTTATATCAACTACTATGTTGTCAGAATACCTGCTACTCTGTGATCTTATATCTTGCACTTTTGGTTTTTATAGCTCTATTTATCTACGCTGTATGGAAGATTTGTGATCTACGTTTTGCATCTAAGTTTCACAATGCGCATAAGAAGCCGGAGACCAATCATTCCATGCCGACAACACCTGCAAAGGATCATGGAATCAGGGGTCACGTAAGCAAACATGGTTTTAATCACATTGACTCTGGTAGTAGTAATATTGCTTTGAATCAACCTTCTAATAAACATTACGATGCTGAAAAGCAGAACCTTGGACTGCAGAATGGATTAGAATATAGTAAATGGAAGTCACAACCTACTCAGGCTATGCCTGCTCAAAGCATACCACGAGTGCCTTTGGCTCCTTATTTACCGTATTCAACAATGAATCCATGGCTTCTTGGAAATCAAAACCCGGATGTCGCACAGGGCGACAAGAGATACATTATACCTCCAAGTCCTTCTCATTTTCAAAACTATTACAATACACTTGAGGGGAGTGGTGGTAACACTTTAGATGAATGGCGTCTTATGCGACTGGCGTTACTCAAAAATCGACTAAAATTGACAACAGGATCTAGCTATCCGACAGAAAATCCATATTGGAAAGCATGGTATTCGTCTAGATTCCAAACAGCAAGTCCTTGGTTAGGCCAAGAGGTTCAAGGATTGACTGACGTGAAAGCAATACACGATGATGCAAACAATGGAGGGGGAGCGATTATCCCCCCTATTGTATCTAAAAACAAAGCTACAATGACAAAACCACAGGGAGCTGAACTAGCAAAACATTCCGAGATTGATCATGCAAATAGTACATTGCCTAAAGCTTATAACAAGCTTCTTCAGGATTTATTCGATAAATTAAAGACACTGAGGGATAGTAAGAGTACTGCAAAGCCATTACAGATTGGTCCAATAAGAAATGTACCTACCATGTCTGGGAACTCACTTTTGACAACCTTGTCTGCGATGTCGAGAAACGTTTTCAACAACTCTAGTTCTAATTTAGGACCCCAGAATACAACCTTTAATAAGGGTGTTACTACTACAGCTTCAACTACCAGGACTGCATTAACAACTAAAACTACCCAACCATCAACGACTAAGCAGACAACGACAACAGCAACAACAACAACAAGCACTACATTAGCCAGCACAACAACAGCAACAACAACTCACAAAATTGCCACCAAGGCAACGACTAAAGCAACACAGGGAACTATGAAGGCAAAGAGACATCATAAGCTAAAGTATAGATTTTCGAAAAAGAAGCATAGCAGAAACTGGCATAAGATGCATAGTGCAAAATATGCTGGTCACAAACGTAAGAAACATCATTTACGTCAACACAAAGGACATCATAAGAATCATAAAAATCACACCTCAAAGAGATCAAAAAGACCAAATAAGGACATCGATAAAGACGAGGTTAATGTTAAAGACGAAAATGAGGCTTCGGGTTCGAGTGGTAGTGGAGACACTATTTTCAGTGGTAGTGGAAGTGGCGATGCGTATAGTGGCTCTGGTGTAAAAGATGAAGAGCGAGAGGATGGTAGTGGGGCTGCGAGCGGTGAAGATGAGGCAGGGAAACCCAAGAAGAAAGGTGGATATATTGGGCTACGAGAACGATTGCGAAAACTAAAGCACAACAAACATGGTCATGAGAAAGGAAATAAGCATAACCATAATCACGAGAAGAAAAATGAGAATGAAATAGGTCATCGACGAAATGAGATTCATCATAAACAGCATGAAAAGAAACATGAGAAACATAAACATAACAAGAAACACGATAAGAAACGTGGTACGAAACACGACAAGAAACACGAGAAGAAACACGGTATGAAACACGACAAGAAACACGATAAAGGGCACGATAAGAAGCACCATAAGAGTAGTACACGTAAAAAGAAAAAGGATCACGGCAAAGAACATGGGAAGAGTAGCAAGAAGTCAAGTAATAAACATAAATTCATGAACATAATTCAACGAAAATTATCGAAAGTGAGAAAGAAAAACCAAATTGCAAGTCGTTTGAGTAAAGTGCAGCAGAAGATGAAAGAAATACGCAAAAGAAAACATAAGAAAAAGTTAGATAAGACTGGTAATAAAAGAAATAAAATAAACAGAGTGAATGCTCCGAGTACAAAGTTGCTTGATAGGCCAATAAATAAGAAAGAAAGGCCTAAACATTGGCGTAGTGGTCATGTAAAAGTTGATGGCTGTATAGTTGTGAAGGAATTCGAGAAACATTATTATGTAGGCATTAACAAGTTGTGGAACAGTGGAACAAAAACCACGTTTGTCTTGACTGAATGTTCTGTGAAAAATAAGCACAAAGGAATGTTCAAATGCAGAAGAACGTTTTACAAGACAAGAGGATATCTGAGTTTAAAAACAGAGAAAGGAGGGAAGAAAAATAGACTGTTATTGGTCTTGTGTCGGAAGAAAGAAGATTTGAAACAAATTACCCAAGTTGGAAATGAGAAAATGAAGAAAGCTAAAATTGTTTATGAAGATAAAAAGAAGCACGAAAATGATGAAGGAAGGAAGAGAGAAATGAAAAGAAAGCACAAGCATCATAAAGGACATCATGGCAAGAAAGATAGTGATCGAAGAGCTCATAAAAGAAGTGAAATAATTACAGCAAAAAGAAGGAAAAGAAACCATAGATCAAGGCATAGGAAGAGTCATAAGAAACATCACAAAAGAAAGAAGAGCATAAGACACCATCACAGACATAGAACAATGAAGAGACGTCATAGGCATGCTGTGAGAAAGAATGATGATGATGATGATGATGATAATGATGAAAAGTATATGGACGATTATTCCAGTGGCAGTGGCAGTGGTAGTGGCTCAGATGACGATTCTAGCGGTGATGCGGAGGAGAGAGTTGAACGGTCAACTAATTCAGCTCAAGATCAGCACCATAGAAGGCATAGGAAACGGAAGAGCACACATTATCATCATTATAATCATCATCATCATGGCAAAAAGCATGGTTCTGGTCAAAATAGTCATCATAAACAACATGGCAGTAATAAGACATCAAATGTGACTGCAACTGAAGGAAGTAATAAAGGAAATAACAAGATGTATGCGGAAGTATTTGATATGATGAAAGAAATGAAACAAGAGTTACAAAATGTTACTGCATATGAAAAGAAAGCATTGCAGATGCCAAGCAATATCTCAATGGTACTAGGTAATTCATCAACGGGTCATAGCAACATTAGCGCTGCTAAAACGACCCCAAAATCAGTTGCAACTATCGCTACTACTACTGCTTCAAATATTACAAAAGCTGTCAAAACTAATTCTACTAACGCGATAAAACCTGGAACGTTGCAAGACATGGTTGCGCAACTTGTTCCTGCGATTATGAGGCAATTTGAAGCCAAGCCGTTACCAATCCCGACTATAAAAGTTGATACGAAAACAACGACTACTGGCGCAAAGCTTACGTCAGTAACAACAACAACAAAATCAACGACAACAGCCAAACCCACGACAAAAGTAACAACTCTAAAAACAACAACAACAACGCAAACAATCCCAACAACAAAAACAACGCCAACAGCACCAACAACACCAACAACAAAACCAACCACAAAGCCAACTACCACTACCATGACAACAACGAAAAAGAGGCAGCCTACAACTCATCCTTTGCCCCACCATACAACACCCCATCACTCTACCCCACATCACCACTCCGTCACACATCATCACACAACTAAACCTAAATCAAAACCAAAGCCGAAAACAACACAGGGTCCTAACTTATCCATGATTCTCAAAGGTCTCAAAGCTTTAGGCCTCGCTCCTGCAAATCAGCAAGCATCAACAGGACAGCCTTCACCTTCAGATCATCACTCAGCTGCCCCAACTAAAACCTTGGTGAAGAAAACTACAATTGCTCAGCCACCAACAACAGCCTTGATAACCAAACAACAACAGCACTTACCACCCCCTATCCCAAAGCCTTTAAAACTGCATAACCCTTTCCTGATGAATTTGTTATGCTTTGGAGATAGCTTGACTGCTGGGTATCATAATCATGGCAAGGCATTTGCTCCTTACGGAAATCATTTGAAACAATTGATCAGTTTATCAAACAGAACTCCTGTCTCAATGAAGATCAAAGGCATCGTGGGAGAGATGACACATAAGCAAATGGTAAGCCGCTTACCTGAGATCCTAGGCAATAACACTGCATTTGATTGGGTATTTCTTCTCGGTGGCACAAATGACATACTTCACGTGAAGAATTTCGCTGATGATCAAGAATTTTTGAGTCAACTGGAAAGCGTATGGCAGCCTCGTATTACGAAGGACATTGTGAAGTTACATACAATTGCACATAACCACGGTGCACATACAATGCTACTTACAATACCGGAGAACGCGATCGAGCAGTGGCCTGGGTACAAGATACTGTTAACAATGAGAACAAAGATAAACAATGCATTAAGACAATACGCTACACAGCATAGAGACAAAGTAGCGCTTTGTGATATTGCAAAGAGACTGCCAAGGCATTCATTGATGCCACGACAAGAAGCGTTGTTTTGGGATGATCATCTACATATGACACCAATGGGATACAACAGAATGGCAGAGGAGGTCTTCAAGTGTTTGAAGCCTTATTTACCACACAGATGATGAGGAAATTCAGCAGAGAAGAATCATTTCGTTGATAATTTGGAAACTCTAAGTTATTCGAGGTTTGCTTGATACATTATCGATTATTTGAAACCCACCCATAGGAGGACATTTTCAAGGCTTCGAAAACTTTTGAAATTGTTCGTACCTAACAGCAAACGTAAAGTAATACGCCATAATTACTCCAAAGGCGTTCAAGCGAGTAAAACTTGCTATTTAGCGCTATTTAGGGTGTCCAAGGGTTAGCATGCATTAAGCGGCTGTGTCCATCGACCTTTATTGATTTTCGCTTCTGCTTAACATTCACAAAGAATAAGATAAAAGCTGTTGAAACTTGTGCAATCACTGAAACTATTCAGCCATTCATTGCAGTTGTAGAGCTACTGAGCAACTTAGACGAGCTACATGCAATCAAATCTTCACAGATTGTGGAGATACCTTTTCTAATGATGACTGCAAAATTTCATTCCAAAAAACAATGCCTGGAGACAATGGGTCCAGCGTTCCTATTGTAAACCTTAGATTGTTCACTTTGATTTACTTTGAACATGTCCCTTGCTCCCTTGAAAATTTTATTGGTATTTAGGGCCTGTTTATATGAGGGAAAACACCTCACCTGCCAGACCTGGGGCTTACAGGCGAGATTCCACCTTCCCATAGAATCCTTTGTAGTTTAATTTCGTGTTTATATGACGAACGCAACACCACCGGTATAGTGGGATCTCACATCATCAAAGGTGAAATCTCACCTAGGTGAGGTCAAAATTTTCCATATGAACGAAACACCACCGGTATGTTGAGTTGAATTGGTTAAATTCGTTGATTCCTATTGGTTAATTTGTTTTGATTTCACGGAAGAGAGACCTTACTCCATCTCGCCTCTCACCCGCGGGTCTAGCAGGTGAGGTGTTTTTCCTCATATAAACAGGCTCTTAGAAGCATATGGATGTCACCCTATTCACAATGTTTAAGAAAGAGTTGGTATCAAACATACTTTACTGAATTTCTTTTAAAATACTGTATTGCATCTTTGTGTGCCCTTCATAAGCAGGGTTTTTTGAAGGTCGTAAAAATCTCATGAAATATTTCAGCAACATCCAAACCTCTTTGGTTCACTCAATATTGTATCAACTATTTATGAGAACTTCTTTTTGAAGAAATTACCATTGGTGAATATCTCTCTCAATGCTAGTATGACTTAAAATCAAATGATTTCCGTGAAACTTATTTCAACTATGAATTGTTATTTTAGAGAAATGACAAATTATTTTCTTTTAGGAGAGATATTAGATAATTTTGTAAATATGATACTATTAGATGATAGAACGTAATTTTTGAAGCGGTCTCTTCAATCTTCAATTTCCGTCTTCTGTAGAAATTATATCTTTGTTTGAATTAAAGACCCATCGCTAACCATGATCCTTCGTGGTGCCAAAGCCGACTTTCGTATTATCTGAAAGTCGTTTTTGGCCTAGATTCTCTTTGCCTTGCTTTTCATTCGGCGCACTGAGGATCACGGTTAGCAGTGGGTCTTTAAACCAGTAAAGATTACCCTCCGCTATATTGGTATTGCGTTTTAAGCACCTACCAGAGCCGTGCACAAACTAGAAACGAACCAAAGACAGGATACGAGCTTGTTTTCTCGCTTAATTTATTCAAAGAACCCCTCCACAAAAAAGATGTTGTGTCTTTGACAAAAAAGTTTGGTTCACAAAACCTGGAGGTATGCACCTCAAAAAGTGACGTTGCCATTTATTCATTTTACTCTAGCCAATGTTCATCTCGTTGCGTTTCAAACAGATGTTTCAAGATCGTCGAAGAAAGGAGCTTGTTTCTGAGAGCATGCATGGGAAAACACGATACATTGTCTTCTTGATTGACTTTTACATGAGGAGAAATCAAACAGACTTTTCTAGTTATACTTTAAGGAAGGGGTGGCACCAGAAATCTTCCGACAGAGGGGTTGGAACTTCCGTCAGGGGGGCTAAAATGACTAAAAAATGCCGTTTCACACGTCATTTTGCCAAATTCCCTCCGAAAATAACCCAAAATTTCCTCCGACGGGGGGCTAGATACTTCCGACGGGGGTTGTAGCCCCCCTAGCCCTCCCCTGGCGCCACCCCTGCTTTAAGGTTTGTTTGTGTCAACAAAGTTTGGTTCAGAGGACAAACGACTTGTTTGGCATGTTTTGCACTTATAATGCCCAAAAGATTACACTCTTTTTCAAGGAATCAGGAAATTGAAGGCATGCTATAGTGTCGACTATCAACAACGTTAATCCACAACAATCTTTCATCTGCTACATATGAGAAAGTTCTCAAGTCTAAATTCTCTTCAATATACATCTTATTTACACTCGCATCAAATGCTCTATATTAATGAAATATAACTACCATTTAATTTAAAACTCTTTAACATAATTTAAGTTTCTTGTGTCAAAGTTAAAATCAACGAAACGAGAAGATAAACAACAAATAATATTTTCTCGAATAATGTTTACTCTGCATAGAACAACAACCTAAAAATGCATCTAACTATCAAAGTTTTTGATTTCAACCATTCGGCCTTGCGAGTCTATCACATGTAATAAATGCGTTGGTAATAAATATATGGACAGCCCTCGGACAGCACTATGTGTTATCTTTCATTTTATTGCCTTGATTCCAACGAGGGAAAATATTTGTTGGTAAAAGCTGCTGAAAGTTTGGACGGCTTTGCTTTGTCAATGATTCGCATAATGGCATATCTTTCAGTTGAATCTTGTAGCAAATATTCTCAAAAAATCAATATGAACCAGGGGATGCAATCTTGATAAAATAAACTTGTGGGTGCTACACTGAGCTTGTATTTTGGGTCCAGTTATTTTCAGTTAGGTCCATCTTATTTACTAAAATTGATGAGCATAAAATTTGATGGATGAGATTTTAAATTCTTGGTGCGCAATTCTTGCTATGTAGAATTTAGTGGCAAGGCCAAGGCTTCCTGCGCAGACTATAATTCTCGGCTTGTGCACCGTTGTGCATAATAAATTTACTAATAAATACAATATTTTATGAAGTCCAAGACCGAAAATGTTCTTCATTTTTCATCAACCACATCTGACATTTTCTTTCACTTCTTCGCATTACTTCTTTTGGTGGCAAATAATGTTCAATTTCTGCCCTCTGTTGCAATGTGACAAGCCTTGCATCATAATTCAGAGAGCTAATCTGGAAGTCTTTGCTGGATTCGTAACACTTTGAAACATCATTTTTATCGATAGCCTCAGATCTCGCTTTATCAAGTCGCAATGTACTGCTTTCGTTATTCGTTAAAATCTGATTTCTTAGCCCATGAGGCGTCGGCGTAACTACCTTATTACAAAGAATGCAGATACACTGTCGTAAAGTACCCCTCGAAACAGCGGAATTTCGACCTCTGTTTTTACTTGAAGGCCTTCTTCCAGCTTGCAAAGAAACACGTTGGCTGCACGCCGCACAGAATTCTTCGACGTCTTTCTCCATTTCCGATTCTTGTTTATTTGAGCGTTCTTTCTCTAAATCATTGCTCATTCGTTGACGTAAAAGTTGGTGAAAAATTTGACGTCTTTCGAGCTCGATTTTCACTCTTTGTCCTTCTTTTGATAAATCGCTGTTAACTTTCTTTCTTTTATAAGCATCTGGTATTACCAATGGCGGAAATATATTATTCTTCTTTACTTTTTCCATAATTTAATTGTTCTTCGGAGAGTTACTGCCTTGAGTTGTAAAATGAGGTATTGAGAGTTCTAAAAGAGAAGAAACGACATTAAAAATGCTCGATGTTTCTTGCTTTCGTCTAGCTTAGAACGCACGAACGAACGTAATACAGAGTACCAGAAAAAGTTTGTTACGCATATCGGGAGTTCATTAGACCGATGGAAAGAAACTCGTATTAAAGGGACCCAACATTGGTAGGCTTTTTACATCTGCCGGTGTAGCCAGCAAATTTGTTCGTTTCCTTGCAATATTTACCATAAACAAACCTCATGGTTAATGTTNTCTTCTTTACTTTTTCCATAATTTAATTGTTCTTCGGAGAGTTACTGCCTTGAGTTGTAAAATGAGGTATTGAGAGTTCTAAAAGAGAAGAAACGACATTAAAAATGCTCGATGTTTCTTGCTTTCGTCTAGCTTAGAACGCACGAACGAACGTAATACAGAGTACCAGAAAAAGTTTGTTACGCATATCGGGAGTTCATTAGACCGATGGAAAGAAACTCGTATTAAAGGGACCCAACATTGGTAGGCTTTTTACATCTGCCGGTGTAGCCAGCAAATTTGTTCGTTTCCTTGCAATATTTACCATAAACAAACCTCATGGTTAATGTTGATTCCAGACAGGTTTCACGGCATTGCCTTGGCTACACAAAAACCCTCTTCCTTGCTTTTAAAATTGATTATTCTGGCACATCTTTTGCTTCCTTTGTTCTAATGACACAGTTACCGTTTTTACTCTTTCTTCAAAACCCTTCCATGACCAAAACATAGAGCATAGAAGATATGATTTAGAATGGACAATGCAGATTTTAGCTGTCAATGAATTTGTTAGTGATAAGTCTAGGAAACAAAATACTTTCAATTGACAAAATGTCATTTGCTCCAATGGCGAACAGGTACCATTCAAGTTTTTCACAAATATTTTGATTCTGGTTTTTCGTAACTATCAACGAAGTCTGATCACGGTTTACGGTTTACTCACGGTCTTCGGGTGACTCACGATTTACCTCAAATCAGAACAATAATGTTGACATAATTCACACAAAAACCGCCAAAAGCTATAGTGGCGGAGACCGGGGCTAGTCTTTTTCGAAAAACGAAAAATGTAACTTTCTTCTACAAGCAACAAGCAGACCATTTTAATACGACCACTGGCTATGCTTTGTCTTGGGTTACCGAAGAAATGTTAACTTTCATTGGTGGCAAAGTCATGTTTTTCGTAAATCGGAAATTAAAATGAGATCGGAGAACAACTTGCCCTGGGCATTTTGAAGAAGTTGTAACAAGCACTGAGGAACGTTGCAATAGCGGCTGAGTTTCAGCCTCTGTTAAAACTTAGCGCAAGTCTATCGCTTATCTGGTTTACAATTTAGCAATTTTTGATGATGTCACAACCTCAGAACTTGTTGAAATATAACAAGTGTTGTAAGTTACAAAATGACCAAGGTATCAAAAAAATACAAGAAAGTACCTAACGTTCCTTTCAAGCAAATAATGTCATTCAATGCAATAATGCAATGACTATTTGCGGGATATTTTTAAGATTAAACGTTTGTGCTGAATTGCTTGCTTTGGTGGCAAGGACGAATTCGTCCTTATATAACAACTTTGTTCTGTTTCTTCATTTATTTATGGAGAATATTATGCTTACGTTTGTTATCTTCGGTAATCTTCGGTATGGTTCTATTCCTTACTTTAAAATGTTGAAACAATATTTTAAAAGCTCTAATCAATAAATTATGCCTACCAAAGACCATATTCATAATTCATTTGAGCGTGTAGAAGGGGGGCTACAATTAGTCATTAGTGAGTGAGGCAGTTATTGTCCCACAAAGTCATCAGACAATTTTTCTAGCTGCGTTAGTCAATCGAGCTATTGTTCCCTCTAGGTCTCTAGCCATCAGTCTACCTTTTTCAACGAAATTAGTCATTAGCCATTGGTCTTGCTAGTCAGCTAGTCAAAACCCCTTCCACATCCTCATATTTCTTCGTATTCTATTTCATTGTATGGCTAACAGTTTCTTGTCAAAAGCGATCATTTTATTTTGACCTCTTGCATATTTAATCTGACAATATTCTGCCATTAATTTGTTCCATTTTAGAGAGAGTGATATTTATCTGAACAGAGAGCTGGTACTTTTCAGTTTTTTTATCATCATTATGAATTATTAAATAGTCTATCATCACATAACTGAAACACTTCTAGCAAAGAATGGGAAGAAAGCGTTGAAGGTTGCAATTTTGTCACTTTGCGGTATGAAGGGAAATAGATATAGCTATAGAGATCTAGTCTAATAACTGAACAAAAGAAGACCACGAGCCACTTATTGTCCTATGGTTTGATCCTCTATGGAGAACATAAGATACAATGGTTTATTCTAACTTTGGCCTGGGCCAGGCTTTAACCATTTAACTATGTCATGTCAGTTCTTTTTAAGTAATCTCTCCATTCTTAAAACCAGCATAGGCGTCAAGTATTTCACAATTGTTATGTTTTCAAACCACAATTTTCTTTAAACGAACTGCTTGAAAGAAACTTCAGGTATTGTTCTGTAATTCTACCATGCGTTGTCGACATTTTGATTATTTTTCAAATCACAGCAAGTTTTACGACCTTTGTTAGTTTTGTGACGTCGTAAAATTTTTCTTCCGAATTCTACTAATTTTCCTCCATTAATTAAAGTTACGACGGTATAATTCCCTTCCAATCTTTCTATGGCATTTTCCAATGAAAAGAAACACTCTGTAAGGGATAATTCATTATTTACACAGGGGTTGGTACCGAAGAAAAATGTGTTGGGTAAAAGAAATTTTCCGACGTAGAAAGGTGTTAATAAATGTTTTTCCATCATCTTTTGAGTTGGGTAAGGAGATTTTTTACCATAAAACATTTCTCTTCGGTACCAACCCCTCCGTAAATGAAGGACGGTCTCTAAAGTTGAAAATAATCAAGATATCCAAAAGGTTCAATACACAGTTACACTACACGGTATATGAAGTTATCGTTTAAGGGAAGTTGCTTTGGGCAGCAGTAATAAACATCATAAAACCGCTTCCTATGGAAATTCAGCTTTACTTCCGATCCACATTTTCAACGACGAAGTTCCTCTGGCGTCTTCTTGGGGATTTCTTGGCCTGTGTCTTTTCGCTACACCAGTTTGATGCTGCAATTTTGGTTTATTTTCAAGGCCTACAATTTAAATCATACTTACATTGCATGGTCTTTGTTTTCGTGACGCTTTAGCAACTTCTCCAAAGTTCTCTGTTCAACATTAACCGACCAAAGTGAGAACTGAATCTCGTCGTTGGAAATCGTAAAATATTAATTTTGGTAACCCACTTTAGGCCACTTAATTGACTGTAAGTTATCAAACATGCAGCTTGAACTATAAATTAACCACTGTTTCTGTTAAATCTAAATCTCTAAACATCCCAACGTTAAGCATTAACTTTGTCAATTATAGATTTCATGTTTTCAATATTCAGTCAAATCGTATTCATAGTCACATACTATGAAATAAAATATTAATTTTCTCCCGGCCTTTTTACTATAACAAGTATTGAGACCTTTTATCTTAGAACAAAGATAATTCGTAGTTCATAAACTGAGTTTGAATGTCGACGTTTGAACCACAAATTCGATCAACTTCGCGGCGTGAAATAACACTATTGACATTATGTCATGAATCATTGTGTTCAACAATTTCGGTCTAAAATTTTCTCAAATAGAAAGCGATTGTTTTGTGTGACACCATAGCAGCCAAGAGTTCTGGTTAAGGGTCAAAACCAATCTAAAGATATCAAAGAAAATATTGAATAGTGTCACAGGAAAAATTCGCCAACGCTTTTAGCCTCTGTATTGTTTCCTGCTTCATATAAATTGACGTCAAATTCAGCGGCTTGGCTTGGCCAGGTTAAAGTTACCCTGGTAACAGACTTTCAAATGAGTCAGATTCTGGTATCCAAGATCAGGATAAGTCAAAACAAATGGGGACTGTCGGAATAACATGGAACACCTTATATTTCTCGTTCAGATCATATTCAGAACCTCTGTCAGGTGCTTTAGTCGCCTGTATTCCGTTGTTCCAATCACGCTACCTTCATTTTGATTTATTTTCATTTTCATTTTGATTTATTTTAACAGGGTTAAATACATTCAGTAAAATTTAAATAACTGATTTACAATGTGCCCTGCTTAAAAACAAACTAACCTAATACAGAGGGTGCACAATAGGGTACCTTCATCCCGCCATCCCGCACCTTTTTTGAAGCATATCCCGTATCCCGCCGCTATATTTTTTCAAATCCCGATCCCGCCGAACCAAAAGCTTGGAATAGTGCCTACATTAAAGGGGCCCATCTTCAACGGATGAAGAATGCCGGTGCGAAAGAAATTTCAACATATCTTGTGGA
>REGM01000035.1:88894-101687 GCA_004194415.1 Aurelia aurita
TTTAATATCCTATATAAAAGAAAAGAAACATTTATAAAAAGAAAGGGACTCAGAAGTCATATGTATATGCTGAACGTTG
Source organism: Aurelia aurita (assembly GCA_004194415.1). Classification (NCBI taxonomy): domain Eukaryota; kingdom Metazoa; phylum Cnidaria; class Scyphozoa; order Semaeostomeae; family Ulmaridae; genus Aurelia; species Aurelia aurita. The sequence continues at coordinate 88,974 of REGM01000035.1, forward strand.
GTTTAGAAGATCAACCTCTTTGATCTTTCAAGAACGATTTTAATCTCATTTTGAAAGTAGCTAGCGAAGGAGCAGTTTTGATTTCATAGCTCAATAGGTTCCAAACAGTAACTCCTCGATAGGAAAAGCTCCGTTGTCCTTCTCCTAGATTTTCGAGAGTTAGCTTTATTTACAAATTTTCAAACTACAATTCTCTTTCCACACACATTTTGTCCTCATCTATGAAAAATTCTGTGGATGATCATCTCCAACGAAGATTTGGAGTACCAGTTTGTTTTCAGGGGTTTTTAAGGCTAGGGTACCAAAACAATAGCGATTTCGAATTTGTTACAAGATTCTCAGCAAATTACTTGCTACTGTTTAAACCGTTGATCAAAGTCAAAAGACATTCTAACCAGTCAACATGTCATTTGTTAATAGACAGATTCTGACTAATGCAATAGCACGGTCCCGAGCTAAGATTCTTGAGGAACTCTCAATAATGCATCAGGTGCAGTTAATGCATTACGTTTTGATCTTGCATTTTCTGCTTCTAACAACAATGGACGATTGCGCTAAAGATGGGCCAATTTGTACCATGATCCTTTGCGTTCTATGATATCAACCAATCAAATGAATCGAAATTTATTCAGACGCAAACGATCATGGTAAATAACTCCCCAACACCCTTTGGCCAGTTATAAAGTAAAATCTCCCAGCAGCAGCAAAATAAAGGCTTAATTTCATTGCTGAGTGATGTGTCATCAGCCCTGGATTTGTATCAGATTTCAGAACCTCGTTCTCACCTCCCACATGGATTTTCATACGTACACTACACAGCAACAGTTTTTAGAGCAAGAAATATCTTGCATCTCGATTGACCTATACACTCATTTTTTTACAAGAAACTAAGGTCCGGGGTTGGTAGGCAGTTTCTTAAATTTTAGAGCCATTTTGCTACCAAATGTTTAATTGCCGAGTAAGATCTTAAAACATGTTATTTCGCTCTCAAAACAATGCCAAAACATCTTAGCTTTTTTAATTCAGGTAGGGTAGTTGACCGTTTCTTATGAGCTGTTTCTTATAAAAAATAAGTGTACCATTATGATTATCAATAATCACACAACCGAACTTGTGGTTTTTTTGATCTGTTCTCACCATAGGGAGTCATCTTTTACAACATTATTGCAAATTCTTTTGACCTATTGTGACAATAAGAAATGTCGTGAGATAATTAATATCAGTAAGTCGAAAGATCAGCGATTGCAGAAATGTTAGAATTGTAGTCTGTGCTAAAAAAAAATATCTCAAGCAATTTCTATTCTTGTTCAATAATTCTAAAAGTCCTGCATCCTGGCTCGTTTATAATTTGCAATTCTTCTGACGTTTTACGGCCTGTGTTTACCTGGTTTAGAGGGCCGTAGGAAGCATCTTAAACTTGAAGGGGTACGACACTTCAAGGGCACTTTTTTCCTTAAGCTAGAGGGGCATTTCCTCAAACAGAAAGGGCAATTTCTCGTTTATTGCAAAATCTTGGGGGCACGTGCCCCCAGTGCCCCCCTGGCTCCTACGTCTCTGCTGGTTTACGTAAGCTTTTAAGAATTGTCCTTCATGCAACGGACGAAGATAAAAACATGGTAAGTAAGTACATGAATGGTCAAAAATGAGTTCTGAGAGGTTAAACTTTTCGTACAGTAGAAACCTGCATGAAAGACCGTCCATTTTGAGTCTTAACCAAAAGAAACTGAATTTTTGGAAAGCATTGGAAGTAATGATCGGAATAGTTCAATGAACAGGACTTGTTCAGTCACAAAGCATTACCCCTAGCCTATAGCACTGTGCAATTTTTCTCTGTAAGTTTTTTGCACCAATTCGGCAAATATTTGTGCAAAATTTTAGCATTTCTCCTTTATTGGTGCAAATTAAAAATCTTGTCAGGAAATTCTTGGCGAAAATATCAGCCAGGACGAAAAACTGAACGCACAATCTCCAAATTTCCGGTCCAGAATCAGGTGTTATTATTGTTCTACCAAGATGCATTGCGATTTTTAATCGAATCCCTATAGAATCGTTAAAGACTTGCATTGGAATGCAAGGCATCTTGATAAAAAGTTTCTCGCCGCCATCTTTAGCGTAATCGTCTAATGGGGTCTAATGCGAAGAATACTATCTATTTAGTTATGAAGAGTTTGATATTCATCGACGACAAATTCTCTACGATTTTTATTGAAATCATAGCACCAACTTTTCAATCATCAACAATCATGCATACGTCAATACACTCCGAAACTATTTGATTACATTACATGTATACTCTTAGACTTTACAATTAATGGAAGTAATTAAGAACTTTATAAACGTTTGACAAGTATTAGGAACTACGATAAACATGACAATTTACATCTTAAAAACCACAGTTAAAGCTTCACGATATTTCTCAAAAACTGATTAAGCAAAAAAGTGAAAAAATCTACATTTCAAATCTTTTTATTACAAATTCATAAATTACAGCTTACCTTTTAAATCTTTGTGGTTTCAGCCAAATCCAAATGTCGAAATCTTGCTTGCAATCCTCGATTTCTCATTCGAAGATGAAACACCTGTTGGTTGAAGTCCCTGTTGCTTGATGATCAAAACAAACCTCTGAATATTGATGTAAAACAGATCTCACGTTATCGTTCTATGCAATCAAAGCTTTGTAAAGATCTTCACCGTATAACGGCTTTTTAGTTGTGTATTCATTTCATGTAGAAAACAAGCGCTAAAAGTCGCACAAATCCTCTGTTTTCCAAGTTACACATAGTGAGCTATTGTGGAAGTGAATTTGAGGCAACCATACACTTGAACATCAAACAACCAATGAAAACAGTTCAAACAGAGAAGTCTATTTTGACATGTGCGCAACTACAAAGCATTGTTATATGATATTCAGAGATCAATCAAAATCAAATATTGCGATTAGTTGCCACGAGTCTCAATCCCGTGTTGGCAAAAGGATCAAGACGAGGTCATATGTCATTTAGCTTTTTATCGTTTCATAACAGTGTCTTTTTANTTAGACTTTACAATTAATGGAAGTAATTAAGAACTTTATAAACGTTTGACAAGTATTAGGAACTTCAATAAACATGACAATTTACATCTTAAAAACCACAGTTAAAGCTTCACGATATTTCTCAAAAACTGATTAAGCAAAAAAGTGAAAAAATCTACATTTCAAATCTTTTTATTACAAATTCATAAATTACAGCTTACCTTTTAAATCTTTGTGGTTTCAGCCAAATCCAAATGTCGAAATCTTGCTTGCAATCCTCGATTTCTCATTCGAAGATGAAACACCTGTTGGTTGAAGTCCCTGTTGCTTGATGATCAAAACAAACCTCTGAATATTGATGTAAAACAGATCTCACGTTATCGTTCTATGCAATCAAAGCTTTGTAAAGATCTTCACCGTATAACGGCTTTTTAGTTGTGTATTCATTTCATGTAGAAAACAAGCGCTAAAAGTCGCACAAATCCTCTGTTTTCCAAGTTACACATAGTGAGCTATTGTGGAAGTGAATTTGAGGCAACCATACACTTGAACATCAAACAACCAATGAAAACAGTTCAAACAGAGAAGTCTATTTTGACATGTGCGCAAGTACAAAGCATTGTTATATGATATTCAGAGATCAATAAAAATCAAATATTGCGATTAGTTGCCACGAGTCTCAATCCCGTGTTGGCAAAAGGATCAAGACGAGGTCATATGTCATTTAGCTTTTTATCGTTTCATAACAGTGTCTTTTTATTGCCTGCATCAAAATCAGTGGCGCAACGCACGGTAGATGGGGTTAGAGCAACTCCTAAGGGCCCCCCCTTAAGGTTTTCAATAAAATAATAAAGTCCTACTCTATTAACGTAGAAGAGCAACCTGTTGATTTGCACTGAAAACTTTAGGGCCACTAAGGGGCCCCGAGCCTTAAAATGAATCTTTCATTGCAAGCTTAGTTTATTAAAAAACACTGTAAATTCCAAACTTATTAAAGAAGTTTAGTTATATTTAAGGAACGTGAAAATATTTAGTGGATGAGATTTGACAAAAAGGAGCCGTTTCTGTGCGATGTCGAGGATGTATTTTCATAAATTTCCTTGGAAAGCCTTTCGTCGATCGCAATCCTTTCTCCTTTCAACTATGAATTTTCTATGAGAGGTGCATTTCCGGCAAGGTAAAGGGTGTGGTCCGAAAATTTTCCCGGTCGCATAGTTCTGCTCGCTTCGCTCGCATTCAATATCATCCCAATTCGTTGTTCGTGCCGACGGACCTTTAGCCTTCATAATTAACCTCCGCTATAGAGGTTTTGCTGTACTTGGCTTGCAAATGATTTTTTGATAAAAATAACGTTTTTAATTTTGGGAACTTTAGCAAAGTTTTGCATTCTTTCGATTTCAAGCCCATGGGGCCCCTGGATGACTAATTTACTAAGGGCCCCGAGCTGCTCCGTTACGCCACTGATCAACATACAGAGCTTCACAGCTAAATTCAAAATGTGTTCAGGGTGTCCCAAAAAAATTGTTTGACGTTTAATTAATATTGAAAAATAACGTTAAAATGAACTGGCTCCTTGGTGAGATTACTGTATTCCTAAGCCGTGAAATGAATTTTAGACACCAGAATCTTGCAAATCCATTGAAAATTCACCGAGCTACGAGCTTTCAAATATCAAGTTTGTGTGACAGCTGAAACCAGAGGAAATGCTCCGAAACCGAGGTAACAGGTTATCCAACAGCATACCTCTCGTTGATATCAGAACGAACCAAATAGGATTTCGAAAGTAATCTAATTCCTATTAGCAGTGTCAAAATTTGCTGAAGAATGCAAATGTCCAAAAAACCTTTCCAAACTTTGCTCAACAGAATTCCTCAACGCGTCCATAGTTCATCAACAGTTCTTTCTACCTAATTCCTATTTGATTTGCTCTAAAATGCACGAGAAGCAGAACAAAGTATAGCCCCATGCTAATTTCACCATAAATGCGATCGAGAAGCCTCTGGTTTCAGCTTTCGCACAAACCTGAGCTTCAAAAACTCATAACTCCATGATTAATCAGCAGATTTTTGCAAGATTCTAGGGTCTAAAATTAATTTAAGATCTTATGGACAGGGTGATATTACCATGGAGCCCTGTGATCTTATCGTTATTTTGTAATACTTAATCAAACGTCGATTATTTAATTCTATTAACAATCCTATGTTAAAAGCTGACTAAATATGGTTCCTTTGTCCGTTGTAACAAGGGCAGTGGACGGAGTTTTTATTTTGTAGCTCTTTCTTTGTTCAGTGACTTCTAAAAGTACATACATTGGTCCAATCTTATATTACTGTTGACATGTCATAGATAACGCGAATATTCCCAATATTTAGCAGTCCTCCTCTGTCTTTTCGTGTGAACCTCTGTACCCTGTGGATGCCAGATCCACTTTTTCCTTCTGAATGGGTCAAGTAGCTAGGTTATGGTATGGTCACTTTCTTGCAACATTTCTGAGCTTCAAAGGATAATTTTTAAAACAAGTTACATTTCTTTCGTTCTACATAGATAGTACCAATTTGCTGCCGCTACAATAATTTTGACATAAGCAAGAAAAAAGCCACCGCAAATGGAGCAAGAAAGGTTCGCGATTCTTTTTACATTCTTATGATCTCCTAATCCTAATCACCCCCTCTGCATTCTTTACACGAGGTTCAAGTCTGCAAATTCAAACACAATTCTTGGAAGAAGTATATTTCAATTTCAGTGAAAGTATTCGAGATTCAAAGCATTTTGTTTATCGTTTATCAAGATAATCTGGAGGGTCCCACCAAACCAAGGAGGAACTGATAAAACGCCTACGACTTGTTTAAACCCTGTCTAGGTCATGTGACCGAGCATTAGCATGCAATGAACTGATTCCAGAAATAACATCTTTGCAGGCAAATAATAAGTGTCTCAGAGACTACACGTATTTTCATAAGAAACTATAGGATTTGTCCTAGTACTGAGGTTTTTTGGATACTTGCGTCACTTCTTTTGTGTTGCACTATATCGAGATTAAAAGTTGTCTTGATTTTCCTAGAAAAGCTCAACAAAATGAGAAATCTTCACCAAATTTTAAACCAAAAAAAAGATATCTTCAAATAATTGTTCGTCTGATACTGGTCACAGCAAATCGTCATGTAAGATCCGACTGTGACTAGTGTAGAAGAGACCACGGATACCAAAAAGTTTCTTAAATGTTGCAATAGGGAACCAAACTAACCAAGAATACACTCATTTTTTATCAGAAACTTAGGTCCGGGCTGGTAGCAAGTTTCTTAAATCAATTTTAGGACAGTTTTGTTATACAAAGTTTCCCATGAATTTCTTATGTTTTAATGCCCTAATTGTAGAATCTATTATTTTTTTGTAAAGAGCTCCCAAAGTACTTAGAAAGATTTCAAAACAAGACAAGGATTCGGGCTCAAAACATTTTGAGTGACCTCGGAAAATAAAAGCTGCAAATTACAAAGGTTTCTTAGCTTTTTGAATCCAAGCATGGTCTCTTAATTTTTTGAAAAACTGAGCTTACAGTTCTTACAAGTGGTCAATCGAGCGCGAAATAATAATGGGCGCGAAAATAGGGAGATCTTGATTTGCGTTGAATTAAATTAGATTTTATGCCATACCGCAGTGCATGATGGTACTAAAAAAGCACGCCATTTCTCTCTCTTTCAGAATCGTTGAAAAGCCGCATGAAGGTCGTTGAAGAGAAGGCTGACTTTAGTAGCTGATTTCTCAGAGAAAGATTCACAAATTATGGGGAGAAGCTATGTAAGTTATTTCCAGTCTATTTATGATGTAGTAGTTACAGTTTTTGTGTACGCTATGAATTTAACACGACTTTGCTTGGCAGCTGTCGTCCTGACAGTCTGATAAAGTGTTGTTTGGGCCTAAATTTTATAGGCTTATTATAGGCTATTTTTTGTTTGGGTGAGAAAAACTCAAGAAGAATATGGAAAGAAACGAAGAAAGTGCGCTTTTCACGAAGGCTAAAAAGGGCCATGCACTGAATATTAATTAGTCTTGTTTTTTGTTTGTGCAAAGCCCCCACCAGGGGGTTATTCCCTAAAACTTTTAATACGGGGGGGGTCCTTGTTATTTATTTCTGGTTCTGTGTCCTGGAAACTTGTTATTTATTTCTGGTTCTGTGTCCTGGAAACTTGTTATTTTTTTCTGGTTCTGTGTCATGGAGACCCCAATATTGTTATTTATTGCATCATATATTAACAGGTGAACACTAACGTATAGGACGTGCAAATGATTTGACGGGTCACTGTAATGAATTGCGCCAAATTGCAGGATTCTCCCTTTCCAGATTCATGGACCCCAACCCAAATATTGATTTGATGTAAGATTTCAGGCCCCAAATATTGGCACAGACACCCCCGTATTGAAAGTTCGGGAGTACCCCCTGGGTGCANTTTATTTCTGGTTCTGTGTCCTGGAAACTTGTTATTTTTTTCTGGTTCTGTGTCATGGAGACCCCAATATTGTTATTTATTGCATCATATATTAACAGGTGAACACTAACGTATAGGACGTGCAAATGATTTGACGGGTCACTGTAATGAATTGCGCCAAATTGCAGGATTCTCCCTTTCCAGATTCATGGACCCCAACCCAAATATTGATTTGATGTAAGATTTCAGGCCCCAAATATTGGCACAGACACCCCCGTATTGAAAGTTCGGGAGTACCCCCTGGGTGCAAAGCAATAAAAAAAGCCAAAGGCTAGGGTACTGGCAGGGGTACAAAGTCAGAAGATTACACTACAAAACCTGTTGCATTTATTTGTTCTTTTCTTAGAGCCGATCACGCTCCAGATCTGGAAGCTATTCACGGTCAAGATCCAAGTCAAGAGGGAGAAGCTATTCCAAATCACCATCAAGATCGAGGAGCCGATCAAGATCAAGATCACACAAAGGGAAACGTCACAGATCCTATTCAAAATCATACTCAAGATCTAGGTCTAGATCCAGATCTTACAGGTCCAGGTCCAGATCACCAAGAAGGTCACGATCACCATATCACAGCAAAAGGAGAGGTTATGGTGGTGGATATGGGGGTGGCAGACATGGAGGAGGAGGTGGTCATCATGGACGAAGGTTTGTGTTTTGGGTAGATTTAATCAATCATTTCAAAGTTGTTGAAGTCTATTGAAAATGGTTTCTAGCTAATCAATACAGACCTTACACACACTAACGCCGTTTTCTAGCCTAAGGCCCTGTTCACACTGCTCCGTTTTTGTACAAAAATGGAGAGAAAAACATCCGTTTTTGTGAAAGTGTTCACCACACTGATCCGCACAAAAACAGCACAAAAACAGAGGTTTTCGAAAACGCTGCCGAAAGTGGATATCCACAAAAAAGGAGGTTTTTAAAAATGCACTGGATCAATGTCTTGTCAGAATGTGAAGAATTCTTGAAAAATCTTAAAAATTCTTGAGAATTCTTTTATGTTAATGTGTGCAAGGCCTGTACTGTAAGAACATTAGGTGGTACAATCAAGAGTGCCATGGAGGGAAAACTAACTCCCTTTGTTTGATTTTTCAAAGTTTGGAAGGGGCTGAGTCCTCCATGGTCCATAAGAACATAGGTTCTATTCCTGACATGACAGTGGCAGCTGGCAATGGTACTAAAGGTACTAGTCTAGTACCATTTTATTTTGAGAATTAGGGAATTTGTTTTTCGGAGTCGAATTGGGGTGAGAAATCAGGATGCCAATTTCAAATTATCAGCTTTCACAGATCTTGAATAGTACGCCTACACCATTGTCAGAGGGTTTTGTTAAAACCAATATATCATTATTCGTTTATGCGTTTCGGTCTCTTTCTATTCATGATGTTGAAGGATATTGAATGACTTTATTCATAAACAGCTGCCAAGCCTTAGAAACAGCCACAGTACTAGATTCTGATTTCTGGTAACTTTCCATTGTTTTGGATATCCCTGCGTGACGTTAAAGCCGTAAGCCTCCCGCCAAACAATCAGTAATACCAGCCAAGGTACTGGTTTCTGATATCTAGTAGCGCAGGCTTTGATGCTATTGTGATTGAAGGCTCTCTGTGATGTCAAAAGCAGCTGCATTACTGGGCCTACTGTCTACTGATAAGGTTTCACCGATTTCCTAGAAAATGAGTACAGTATGTAGTATCTTTAGAGCTTTTTTCAGCCAATCTTTAAGGGGCTTGGTCACAAAAAAATTTGTGGGGGAGTACCCCCGGAACCGCCTAGGTTTTTCACTCGCTTTACTCGCAAAACTAATACCATTTACATTTTGGTGCCACCTGCCACTGATTCCCGAGAAGGGCCCCAAGAACCAGACTGGAAAGTTTGTAGTGCGCACGCAATAACTTGCGCGCGCAAAGCGTCCCGCGGTTAGGACCATTACCGCGTAACTGACGGTTTGTCTCAGTATGAAATGCGATGCGCATGCGCAACATCCCACGGCGTACCAAAAATCCTATATGGTTTGCTCTCAAACCGCACAGTTGGCAGCCCTCAAAAAATAACTTGCGCGCGCAAAACGCGAAGTTTCCAGTCTGGCCCAAGAAGGCCCCCCTTGCTACCATTGTACAATAGTATTGAATCATAAAGAGTCAAGTTTCTTCTTTAAATATGCAGAATGATTCAATGATACAGGCTGCTGCTTATCTGTCTCTTAACATCGCATGATTATTTCTTTCAGGAGCAGATCACCATTGTCAAATAGAAAGAGGCATGTTGGTGATAGGGTAAGATCTTCTGTTTAGCATTTATCCTGCCATTCAACTAGACTGACTGCATGAGTCTCAGTTCTCTGATTGAATGGTTTTGGCTTCAAACTGAGACTCGTGACAATACAGCTTCAAAAGAAGGACTACTTTGGCTATTTCTGCACAAATCCCGGTGGAGCCAATCAGATCATTACTTTCTTAATAAGGCTAGACCACAGGCCTATTCTTAGCCTTTGATTGGCTAATTAGATCAAAGTTGACAGTTAATGATATTCAATTTTTCGTTCAACGTTTGAGTCATAGAAGGCGTTCAATTTTCCTTCAGATTTTTCGTAAGACTTTAGTCCCTGTTCAGAATCTGGGCATGAGTCCTGGGATGAGCGAACAGATTGATGGAGATATAAATGGTTTATTGGAGAGAAGCCAAGGACTCCCATCATAATTCTACCATTCCACCATAAAAGTATGATAGGTGGTAAAAATTATCTATTCAAACCATATTAAATAAATTATATATATGGAACCTGCAAGGGCGATTTTATTTGTGTTTAAAGTTGACAAATTTCAGAAAAAATGACAAATTTCAAAAAGAAAGATTTAAAAATTCACCTTTTTATTTGTTTTGTACCTTTCATGTGTTCCATCAACACTGCTCACACTATTGTTATTGCTACTTGCTAGTAGATTTTTATTGAAATTTGAAGGCAAGGCAGTGAACTGAGGTCAGGTATTGAAGGCCTTTTCTTGTTTGGTGGTTATGCTATATATACATATATGTTTGATACAGATTGCACTTTTTATGGAGCATCATTGAGGCAGCCTTTACATGAAATCCGTTCTGAGCTTTAACCATAGTAAAGGCTGCTTTATAGGATGCTAGGCTATGAAAGTGAGATTATCGCTAAACAAAATAGACGCTGGAAGTCATGATTATGATGTCATATTTTTCAGGAAGCACCACCTGAGGGCAAATGCCTTGGCATATTTGGACTGAGTTTGTATACTTCAGAGAAAGAAGTAAGAGATATGTGTGATAGATATGGAGAGGTGGACACATGCCAAATTGTTTATGATCATGCTGTGAGTGTAGTATATGATATTTCATTATAATTATATGTATTTTTGTTTTTATTATACTGATGTGAAGGGACTACTTAAACACTTAATTGACAATATATACTTTAATTAATGATGAGTCATAAGCAGTCCTTTTCGCGAGGAAAATGGTACGCGTGCGATATTTCGCACTCGTAGATAATTTTGCGCGTGCGATCGCACACGCTGGAAAAATGTGAAAAGTGCCTTTGACGTCACAGCTAACACATAAATAGACGCAATAAAATAGGTTTATTTAGCAAATCAGTTTAAAGACTTTCAAAATTGTGTACCGAACATATAAATTCCTGAAAANTGCCTAGGCCATTGCTGCATCCTTTGCATTTCACGCGCGACTCACTTTGTCTAATCCTTCCTCTTCGCTGTCTCAGTTAGATTTGTCATCTGTAAGTCTATCTTCATCACCAGAAACTTCATCTACATCGATATCAGAATTAGCTCCGAGTTCCTCGTTCGTGAATCCCCAAAATCGTTGATAACATTCACAGACATTTCGTAATTTGTTCAACATCAAAGTGCTTGTGCCCAAATATGTTGTTTACAGTTTGAACGGGATTATCTCGACATTTTACTATGGCAACCCCTATACATCTTTCTATCAAAACAAAGCTTGTTTCATGAGCTATCTAAAGGTCTTTGTCTTAGAGACAAAAGGGGCCCACAGGAGTAAAGATTACATCATCTCTGTGGCATGCTTTTGTTGCGCCATATGGCGCTTGCAGGGAAACGAGGCTTGATCACTGGGAGCGCCATACGGCGCTTACAGGGATTCGAGGCAAGAGCAAAGGGGCGCCATATGGCGCTTATCGGGGTCAATGAGTTAAAGGAGCATTATTGATTAGATAAAGAGTAAACAATCCGACCACATTTGTAAACTTCGAGAAAGAGACTATGTGGTAGAGAGTTCCCAAGGTCAAAATCCGTGCCCCTTTTGGCAAAAACTAGGACTCTTCGGTTTCCCTTTCATAAAATCTCATTATAAGCAGCACAAACCAAAATTTACAAAGAATCACAACTGCAAGCACTCGAATGAAAATTAAAGTGTTTCTGACAAATAAAAGATTCGGACGAAAACAATTTCCATCAAGCACTTGTCCGAACCTTTTACCCCTAATTTCTTGCTGCACTCACCCAAATTTATGTTTCGATAAGAATTTTGCATCAAATTGCAGCTCTGCTCATGTCACAAGCAATAGGTTTTAGAAAATACACGTCTTTTTTATAAAAAACTCTTTATAACAACATTGAGTGGAACAACGATAAAAGCAACGAAAATTTGATGGACCTTTGAATAACTGTTAAGAAACTTCAGATAATTTAAGAAACTTTCAGTACTGGACTAATTTGTTAGTTTCTGGGTTTCTGATACAAAATACGTGCATGTTGTCGCACTCGATGTACAAGTAATACTGCCGCTAGCGGTTCTCTGTTTCCCGAAGTACTTTGTTTTAGTTTCTTGTCGCTGTTTCAAACCCTGATAGCAATTATTGACGACGGTTTTTGATGATTCCAAGTGGCAATTTATTAACGGAAAGATCTTTAGAAGGTCGCCGCGGTTGCGATCTTTCTCGATGGTTTCTAAAAACATCGTCACAACATGTTTTGAGGATATCCTGACTGTCTTTCCAGGTATCTTATGATTTATCTCGTGGAAATGAAGGTGATGGCGCTGGATGCCGATCTCTCACATCAAATGAAATACCGAAGTGGCCAGCTCACATTATATTTTGCCTAACTACAGCACTAAAAGATCATTTTGCGCGTGCGACAAAACGCACGCGTACCTCAATCTGCGCGTGTGCCTGCGTGTGCGAGTGCGATCGCACGCGTCAAACGAAAAGGCCTG
>REGM01000035.1:101754-198505 GCA_004194415.1 Aurelia aurita
TGTGCGAGTGCGATCACACGCGTCAAACGAAAAGGCCTTCATAAGCTATTCATCTTGCTGCAGACATACCCTATCTCCCCAGATTTTCTTGTTTACATTCTTTAACTTTTGCAATTTATCGTTTTAATTTTGCTTGAGACAGACAGCATGTTGCATCCTATCTCTGCACTTTTGTTTTTCTTTGCGTTTCCAACCTAACCCATTTATAAAGGAGGTCCATTTGTTATGTTGTCCACATGTTGTTCCCTTACTGTAATCTAGGTTTATAGGTAGGCCCCCAAATCATTGCAAGAACCCATGAAGAAGAAATTTGAAACATTTCAAATACAATGGTTTATTTTCGGATTCTCTGTAAATATTTTGTATCCCATGGATTATCAGCTCTTGAATTTATGAATTATTCTGAAAGTATATACAAATGTTTCCAGAATTACATCTTATCAATCAAAAGAGTTAATTTTTTGTAATTTATCTCCACAGACTGGGAGATCAAGGGGATTTGCATTTGTTTATTTCAAAGAAACGGATTCTGCTGTTATGGTAAGGTATCTGAATATAATATCTTCATGCTTGCACGTATATATATATGTATGTATGTATGTATGTATGTATGTATGTATGTATGTACTGTATTAAAAATTTTGCCATAAGATAAATTACAAGGGGGGATGTAACAATGATCATTTAAAAAGAGACAATTTCATGGTTTAAACTTTGATGACAATTCCAGTAATTACGACATTTCCAAATCTATATATTAAGACATTCCATTGTTATTATTAAGACGTAAACATGCTATTATTAGGACGTAAACTGTGTAAATAATATCATGTTGAATTTCAAATTTCTTTTTTGCCATCATATCAAAGTCAGATTTAATCGTAGAGAACTTGCATTTCTTGTTGAGAGCTTGAACTTATTGAAATTCAATGCTTTGTGTGCCAGCTGATTTTGAAGCAGCATATGCTGCAGAATACTGAAAGAGCAAGTATCCCATATCTAATACAGAAGGTTCAATTGGATGGCATTAGAGCCTCTATCACTGTTGTGCACATTGGAAAATTTGACAAATTTCTACAAAATGTTTAGAATATTGCGTGATCCAGACTCTTTTGTAGAATATAGCTAAAAGGTCTATTGACAAGTCAAAAGGGATTTTTTTTATTTTCTGAATAAATATGCTCTCATGGTAATTATTTTTTGTTTGAAAAAAGATGAAATGAGGTCTTGATTGATAATTTATTTTAGGCAAAAGAGAGGCTGAATGGGCAAGAACTTGATGGAAGAAGAATTCGTGTTGACTTCTCAATCACCCAGAGACCGCATACGCCAACACCTGGAGTTTACATGGGAAGACCCTCACAGTAAGATCAACGGAGTTTTATTGTTTCTTGAGTGTTATTTTTTACCGTCTTGTGCAATATTTGGCTACTATGATTTCCAATATTAGAGTTGGCCTGTGTGAGACAGAGCAGAAATGGCATTTATACTCACAAAAGCAAGGGTGAATTTTGTAAAGCAAGGGTGAATTTTGTAAAGCCAGATTCAGGTCTATGCTATATTAAAGTGATATGCTGCTTTGAAGAACGGATTCCACTCCCCTGAGTGTAATCAATAATTAGAAATAAACAGATGGAGAACAAAGACCTGATGGCTAGTTGCACCGAATGTTTGAAATTTATTATTTAGGAGCTAGAAATTGGTAGAATGTAGTCTTGTGACTGATTTCCAGTCAGTGGAATTTTCCAAGTGTACGGGAATTTAATTGTTTACAAGAGAAAATGTTGCTTTGACTTCGAATAGAAAGTTACGCCTTTATTGTGTAAAATTCTCCCTACTCAGGAAATTTCATTGCCAGGAAACCTTTGGTATCTGAGCACATTGTTTTCCCTGGGATAAAATTTACTCAACTAGTTGACCGAAAAGATACCATCCTAGGCAAGAAACACGAGGAAAAATCTAGGTAAAACTCTCATTTTTTGTCTTGACATGCAATGTTTTATAGACTTGAACTTGTCAGTTTGTTGCATCATGATACTAAGTCTCATTTCATCCAAGTCTCATCTGAGCTCTTTCAAGTTTCAGTAAAGAGGAGGAGAGAGGACACAAGTCATCGTCATCTTCACATCGTCGTAGATCGTATTCAAGATCCAAATCACCAAGTGAGTTATAAAGCTTTTTTTGTCTTCTGATTTCTGACCACATATTATCAACAATTTTAATTGCAAGCAGAAAACTATTCCAAAATTTAAAATGAACAAATTTGTTGAGATCCTAATATAACATTTTAGTGACCAAAATTCTTCAAAAATAGAAATTGGAATTTCAAATTTGGCATCAACAAGCTGTTGTTGCTGTTGTTTACAAGTCAGCTACTATGCTCTTTGGCTTCTTTTCCAACTTTCTTTTCCACTGTTGATGCAATGTGATGTGCTATCTCAACATGAGATCCATGGAAGATGGGTAAGAAGTTGTCATCCACAACCGATTCCCTTTGGTAGTACGATTGAAAGAACTTCTTGGACCTATAAATCCATTGACATTAATCCACCTTTTCAAGGCTTGCCACTAAGCAACATGTGCCCGCAAAATCCACAAGTCTTAGTGGTTAAATGCAAAAGTTTGAACACCTATTAACCAATCAGATTCCTCGATTCACATGGCATGCGAAACGTCATGAGGGTCCCTAGAAAGATGGATTAATTGACATTGCTTCATAAACAATTATTTGTTTGAATTCTTCTGAAAAATGCTAAGTTAGTGTCAGTTGTGGAGGGGTGTGTATACTTGACATAGTATGTGATAAATTTATGACAATGAATTTCGAGTTTCATGCAGAAATTTGGGGATACTTTTCAGGCAGAACTGTGCAAAACATTGGGCGTGGTTGACAAAAACAATATAATAGTTTATAAAAGCAATCAAAGCCACTTTCAAAGCCAAGTTGGAAGTTTCACTTTCCAAACGATAGACCTTTTAATTGTGGCGAGCAACCTCTTTCTACAGTACTGTAGCAAATTTTGGAATGTACACAAATGGTCATGGAAACTTTTGTGCTTCAAATCCCTGGAACGGACCTTGGAATCACTTCAAATCTTGCTTCCCACAACTAAATGGTATATCGACACTTCACGACCACGCTTTCCATTATTTTCTTGCCTTATATCATAATGATGATATTGTTTTCTTTATTACAGCTCGCTGGTAAAGCCATGACAAGAAGCAGAGATTTGTTTGTTTGTTGAGACATCTTTTCTGCAGCTTTCCCGATGAAAGCTAAGATACATTTGTACAATTAACTCTATGTGTAGGTGATAATCAAGTCTATTTGTTTGAACTTAAATGTTTAGAGCCAGGAAAGAATAATACGGTGATGCTTTGCATGTTTTACAACATTTTAAAAGAAACTTTAAAGCCAGATCTAACCTAGTACTTACTTAAGCGGATCATTTGCAGCTTAGTTATTGCAGCTTAGTTATTGCTACTGCTACCTTAACCACTACCTCGCTTACTGTTCATGCTAGGACTCATAATATTGTGCCTCAAAAATAGGATGTGACTTTGCTGCCTCAATCTTGTTTTCACGCCAATCAGTGGAACTAGCAGTCAAACTTGGTCGGAGAGGTGTTAAAGAAGTAATCATGAACACCAAAGTGTCACTTCATCAATCGAATGCTCGCCGGCCTCATTTCTGTTGAGGTTCAAAGTGTATATGAGGAGGTTCGGTTTTTGAGCTGTAATATTATGAGTCCGAGTCTTGAGCGGTAAGGGAGGTAGTTGTTAAGTTAATTGTAGCGATAACTGCGACGAAAATCGTACGTCTATTACTTGCTTGCCAAAAGAAACTAGCTAGGATCTCAGACAATTTAAGCAAAATGTATTACAGCAGTTACAAAACAGCTTTCTTGGGAACGTCTGGTTCACTTCAAGGTTTCGTAGTCCATTCTAATCCCAACCTTACTTTGTTTTTATTTTGAGTCGAGTTATAAAACAAGAAGCTTTATAAGAAAAACTATAAAACTGCAATCTAACAATAAATATATGCCACTGCCTTAAAGATATGAAAATAACAAATAATTTATCAAAAATTAGGTTCCTGTATCGACTTTGAAAAGATTGATCGCAAGTATGTGTGTTGCAAAAGATAACAGTAGCGCAGAGGTTTTGCAGTAATAAGATGCTAACATCAATTATGATTCTTCTGTAGCATTACATGAAGGAAGTTTTGCAAGAATTGAAGCTTGACAGGCATCTTCAAGTAATGAAATGAAGACTTGAAGAAATGCTGCTTTTAAAGTAATTTTTTGATTTTGCTTATTTCCTTCTTATTTTGAAGGCGAGCTAATTTGTGCGGGATCAAGGCCTCCGTAATGAAGTAAAATGAGCTAAACTTACGACAAGAACCCCCTATGTTTCACTATGCAACTACAACAGCAACCACCAGCCGTCGCTTAACTAGGGCTCGTGCATAAACTGTTCAAAATCTAGGACTACCAACTTTTTTAATTTTGAAAGCGTTGCAAAGAATGCGAGGTAAAACGCTTTTAACCCCCAAAGATTGTGAGACAAACAACTTTCTGAAAATCTTTCAACTGTGAGATTTGTCTTTGATAGTGTTGATAATGCCCCCATCCTCCATTTTGTCTGAACATCAAGGACAAAATGCACGCAAACGCAAAATATTTTTCTTGAACACGGCTCTGAGACTGTTTGACAAAATACTGGAGAATAACCTCGAGCTTTTTCACAGCTTTTATCCAAACATTTCATCGAGAATTATCGCCGCCTCAAAATTTTAGGGCAGTTGGTCCGGGTATTTTAACAGTAAGGTTACGAGTCGTAGTTTGAACGAATAGGTAAATTCAATTCAATAAAGTTTAGAGCGAAAACAACGAATCAGGTCATAAGTCTAATCTTTGCTTGAAAATTGTTCCAATGTAGAACGCTGTTGTTGTTCATTGTGTGGTAGTTCTTACAGCTCGATAAAACTGTAGATATTGTTTTACCGGGTGAGTTCAAAAGTTATTCCGGGTGAGTAAAAACATGATGCGTTTGCCAATTTGTATGCTGCAATTAACTTCGCTAATTTGTATCCTTGAATTTTTTTGCATAGAATCCAAGGCTAACTTAGATTTGTAAATTTGTTTGCTTGAAATCGGTCTTTCCGAGATGTTACAGAAACATGTTTTGCTAGATTCCCTAAAATACACCTTTCAACTGGACTTATTTTCGTTGCCCGTGTGAAACAAGACCTGCATTGTATTGGGGACAAAAGGAACACTAGTGTTATTTGCTTAATATCCCTAGAGGACTATGCATTAAATTTTCGTGGCACAAAAAAGCAGAAAGATCACCAAAAAACGGTTCATTTTCAACAAAACCGCTTCAGGACCAAGGAATGATCGATAATTTGATTTTTATAACTAATCAACTTTTCTTTTGCTTTATAAAATTTTAATGAACACAAACCGTGCCTTGTTCACCAAAATATGACGTGACAAACACACCGCGTTTTTACTCACCCGATAGATTTAAACAAAGGTTAAGACACCTTCAGATAGCACTCACTTTTTAGCAGCTGAAGGTTTGGGGTTGCCAAATTGATGTTTCGTTTGATGTAAGGACTTCCGGCCGTAGCTCTCTGACAGATTTGATTCCGTTTTCGATATTTACGCTTTTACCTTTGTTACAGCTATGTATATTCGTTAGTTTGAGATTCCTTGTTTCTCGTTCTTCTATTCTCATCAAATTCTTTATAAATTTCATAGCATGAAGAATGAAGATAGTTGAGAAGAATGAAAATGTCTTAGCGAATAAGGAAGATTTGAAGTCTTGAAGATCTAGAAGATTTTCTAAGGCCGGAGAAGAATTTTCTAAACGAGAAGAAAAACTGCCTAAGAAGTGATGTCGATTTCCTCTAAGTTCGCCAGAAGATTCCTAAAGAAAATCTGATAAGATCGATGGAGACTGAAGAAGGCTCTTTTCAGATGAAGATTTTTAAAGTTTCGGAGAAGATTTCCAAAAATTAAAGATTTTCTAAATGTGAAGAAACCTGCTAAACATTTATTGCGACTTCGATTAAATTTACCAGAAGATTCCTAGGAAAGTCTGATTAAATTGGAGAAGACTGAACGGGGACCATTTTGGATGAAGATTATTTCCGTTCGGAGAAGATTTAGGAAATTGAGGAATGTCTAAAAGAGAAGAAAACTTGATGACAATTTGCTACAAAAATAGCCAGAAGATTCCTAAAACTGAAGAAAATATGATAAAANTGATAAGATCGATGGAGACTGAAGAAGGCTCTTTTCAGATGAAGATTTTTAAAGTTTCGGAGAAGATTTCCAAAAATTAAAGATTTTCTAAATGTGAAGAAACCTGCTAAACATTTATTGCGACTTCGATTAAATTTACCAGAAGATTCCTAGGAAAGTCTGATTAAATTGGAGAAGACTGAACGGGGACCATTTTGGATGAAGATTATTTCCGTTCGGAGAAGATTTAGGAAATTGAGGAATGTCTAAAAGAGAAGAAAACTTGATGACAATTTGCTACAAAAATAGCCAGAAGATTCCTAAAACTGAAGAAAATATGATAAAATCGATGAAGACTGAACGCCGTTTTGAGATGAAGATTTTGAATTTTGGTGAAAATTGAAGATTTTTAGAATTGAAGAAAACTATCAAGAACTGGTTTAATTTGCCATAAAAATAACCAGAAGATTCCTATAGTACTGAAGAAAATCTGAAAAGATTGATAAAGACTGCAGAAGAAGGCCCTTTTAAGATAAAGATTTTTGGTTTTGGTGAAGATCTCCAAAATTGAAGATTTTTAAAATGAAAGAAAACTATTTAAGAACTAACTTAATTTGCTACAAAAATGACCAGAACATTCATACTGATAAAATTGATGAAGACTGAAGAAGGCCCTTTTCAGATACATGTTTTTAATTTTGGTGAAGATGTCCCAAATTGAAGATATTAAATTCGAAATATTGATTGATTGATATGTTGATTTCTGAATTTTTTACTGAAGAAGTCACCTGATTTCTCAAGGGCTCTGCTCATTCATTGTTCTCGAGCTTAAAATTCCAAAATTTTCAAAAAATCGGAGCTTTCCATTAAGGCCTGATCGAAGATCATTGAGAAACCGTATTGGATTGATTTCTAAGCAAGAAATCAAACGTGTTACATTACAAGCCAGTTTGAGAAAAATATCTAAATTGTGGAACTCATACTCTCATCTAGTTTTGCGAGACAGTTGGAAAATTAAGAACCGGACCAGGTACCTTAATTAACTAAACGCTTAATTAAATGAACCTTATTAGTTTTTGTTCAGGTCACCTTTTGTCATGACCCAAGACAAATAATACCTGAAAAAAAACCACTGAAGTGAGCGATTTTTGTTTGCATATTTAGGGTATGTAATATACTGCAATTTTAGAAAATCAGGACAAACTGGTATTTGTTGTCGTCATATTGTTCTGAGCTTCTTCCGACTCTCATATTTTTCAAATCACTTGTGATCCACTCTGGAACAAGTAAGACGTCGAAGACGAAACCATCTCAAGCGTCGCTGCTTTACAAGGTATTTGAATTTTTGATTTTTTCTCTCGTTGTTTTCAGTTAAAAGGCCCCGTTCACACTGCTCCGTTTTTGTTATTATCTTTTTTTGTCGAATCGAAGCTAACCGTTCACATTGCTCCGTTTTTGTACAAAAACGGAGGGGAAAGCATTGGACTGAAAACTATTGTTTCAACGTTGTTCTAATAAATGTTGTTCCAAAAATTAAAACAGCTAATACACAGCTACTGAATTAGAAAAATAGAATTCCTGTCGTTGATAGTTTTCTCCTCACGATATACCGGTTGTCCGGAAAAGTTTCCCGATTTGAGCTTTTATTGAAGTAAAACTTCGTGTTTATGCAGTGATTTGCAGCCGATAGTTTCTTGAAAAACAGGAGTACCTGAAAGGCTTCTGAAAACAATCTAAAAACGGCCAATAGACGATTACGGAAAGATGGCGTGCACAACTATCTCTAAGGCAGGGTTCAAAGAGTAAAGCTTTACTCTAACTGCAGTGAATGGAGAGATATCATAAAGGGGGTCCCACTCCCACAAGGATCCGTCTTTGGACCATTGCTTTTCAATATTTTTATAAATGATATTTTTCTATCTCTAAACAAAAGTGAAATATGCAATTATGCTGATGATAACACGATATGGATAAAAGGGCAAACAATCAACACTATAATTCCAATCCTTGAATCTGAGATTAGCACACTAAACAGCTGGTTCAAAGATAATTGCATGCTTCTAAATGAAGAGAAATGTAAATATATGATAATAGAACCACAGAGGGCAAAGTGTGCGGACAGTGAAATAAGAATTGGGGACTATTCAATCAAAAACACTAATAAAGAAAAATTACTTGGAGTAGTACTTGATAGTCGTCTAAAGTTTGATCATCACATAAAAAAGATTTGTAGTGAAGCTGGAAAAAAGATAAGCGCCCTTGCCAGAATAGCACCCTACTTAGATGAAGAGAAGAGAAAATTGTTAATGAAAACATTTATCACTACCTATTTTAATTACTGCCCCATTATCTGGATGTTTTGTAGCCGAAAAATGAATAATTTAATCAATGTTCACAAAAGGGCACTAAGGGTGGCATAAAATGACTATGATTCCACTTTTGAAGCTCAGCTNGACAGATTTGATTCCGTTTTCGATATTTACGCTTTTACCTTTGTTACAGCTATGTATATTCGTTAGTTTGAGATTCCTTGTTTCTCGTTCTTCTATTCTCATCAAATTCTTTATAAATTTCATAGCATGAAGAATGAAGATAGTTGAGAAGAATGAAAATGTCTTAACGAATAAGGAAGATTTGAAGTCTTGAAGATCTAGAAGATTTTCTAAGGCCGGAGAAGAATTTTCTAAACGAGAAGAAAACTGCCTAAGAAGTGATGTCGATTTCCTCTAAGTTCGCCAGAAGATTCCTAAAGAAAATTTGATAAAATCGATGGAGACTGAAGAAGGCTCTTTTCAGATGAAGCTTTTTAAAGTTTCGGAGAAGATTTCCAAAAATTAAAGATTTTCTAAATGTGAAGAAACCTGCTAAACATTTCTTGCGGCGGCTATTAAATTTACCAGAAGATTCCTAGGAAAAATTTGATAGAAGTGGAAAAGACTGACCCGGGACCATTTTGGATGAAGATTATTTCCGTTCGGAGAAGATTTAGGAAATTGTGGAATGTCTAAAATAGAAGAAAACCTGCTACAAAAATAGCCAGAAGATTCCTAAAACTGAAGAAAATATGATAAAATCGATGAAGACTGCTGAAGGCCCTTTTCAGATGAAGATTTTTAATATTGGTGAAAATTGAAGATTTTTGGAATTGAAGAAAATTTAATTTGCCATAAAATAACCAGAAGATTCCTATAGTAAGTAAATCTGAAAAAATCGACGGAAGACTGCAGAAGAAGGACCTTTTAAGATATAGATTTTTGGTTTTGGTGAAGACTTCCCAAATTGAAATTTTTAGAATCGAAGTGTGTATCTCCGTCTATCCTTCTTCTTTCGATATGTGTGCCGGTCTTCTCTTAACAACCCATTTTTGAACGCACAATGAGGTAGTTAGCTACCTCAGTTTCGAATCATCTTTTGCGTTCTGCTATGTTTACGTTTGTGACTGAACTGGTCGGCCTTAAAATATAGGTTCGTACTGGAGTGGCAATCAAAAGCAACAAATGCTAATTTTACAACATCTGCCCTTGTTGATCGTTGTTAGTTTGAAACCATGCCAAGCCCAGTATATTTTGATGAAGATTTTGACTTGGCTTCTAAAATAAATCTTTCCCAGAAGAAAATACTTTTTGAATCGTTTCAAAGAAGTCCTGTCTAAGATAAAGGTCATTGGACTTTCAGATGATAAAGTTTATTTCTGAATTTTGTTGAAGCAGAAGTGGCTACATTTTCAATGGAAGGTTTAATTCTTTGTTGAAATTGAACATGTCAACAAAGTCAAATGCGGCATACAAGAGCTTTGCGCCCTCGTCGCAGATATGAAAACAAATGTATGACAACGATTAAATGCTGACTCTTTGCATTTGCATATGTTTGATGAGATGCTTTCTAGTGAAACGAAGGAGAAACTAAAATCGTTGACGTAGAAATTGTGTCCACAGTTCACCTAGATCTATCCGCATGGATATTTAGCTTCGCCTTTTTCATCGCACATTGGAAAGGGAAACTATGGTGATAATTCAAAAAACGATCGAAGGTGGTCAATCTGAAATTCTTGTTTGAAGTTATATTGCAGGTCATCTTCGTGACCTTCCGAAAGAGTACCAGACCACTTGAATTTAGAACTGATTCGGTGCAAAGAGTATAGCAAAATGAGACTATTTGAAAATTGAGGGCCAGGTGCCAGACCAACAGTCGTTTGGATTTCTTTGAATTTATTAGTTTTACCTCTCCTCACCACCTTTAGGTAAATAATACCAGGGAACAAACCATTCGAGTGTAGAAACTTTATTTGCGACGCAGAGCATACAAAAAGACAACGATTTTAAAATTGAGAACCAATGCTGGTATATTTAATAACTGTCGTTTGACTTATTAGTTTTTTTGTAGGTCACCTCTCGTTTTGACCCTTCGTTAAGTGATACCAGAAAACAAACCATTCGAGTGTATAACTTTCATTTGCGTCAGAGCGTATACGAAAAAAAGACAATTTTAAAACTGAGGACCAGACCAGGTACCGTTAATTAAATGTCGTTTGAATTGATTAGTTTTTTGTAGGTCTCATTTCGTTTTGACCCTAGGTAAACAATACCAGAAAACAAACCACTGGAGTGAACAATTTTTGTTTGCGTAATCCCTGCGTAATATACAGTAATTTGAAAGAGTTGAAAAAACTGGTATTTTGTCATATTTTTATGAGTTTTTACCCATCTGATCCTATTTTGGCAAAACACTGTTAACTCGTTGCGGTGCAAGCAAGACGAAGAAGAATCAACTAAATCATCAACAAGGTATACAATTGACTTTTTTTGGTTTTGTCAAGGCTCTCATGTAAAAACCCCAAGATTTCGCCACAGGGAAACCAGATTAACTGTTGATTTTTGTAGTTTTTGTTATTTGGTAATTTATTCTATTTTTTGTATTAAATCAACCTCCTGACGGAAAATAACAGGAGGTTGATTTAATACAAAAATAGAATAAAATACCAAATAACAAAAACTACAAAAATTAACAGTTAATCTGGTTTCCCTGTGATTTCGCTATGAAAGTTGAAAGCGATTGTGCCAACTTTGTTTCCAAAGAACTGTTATTGTTTAAATTGTTGCAACCGATTGGTCTTCAATCCATTCTTTTTGTAACGAAATATTCTCATAGTTATTTTCTAATTCGTCTAACTCTAGCAAAAATAATTTTGTTTACTTGTCAACACTACTTTATAACTAAAGGCTGATTTCCAGTCAGTGTCAGTGGAATTTTCCTAGCGGGCGGAATATTACGTACCGCCCGCTCGGAAAATTCCACTGACTGGAAACTGACCTTAACGCTAAGATACAACCAGTCAGTAAATTCCTTTATTTCATATATTTAGCCAAGGGTGGCCCTTCAGCACAAGTGCTGGTTTTCAAGGGCCCTCCCAATAAAATAATACTAAAACTAAATTATATACAAACAATCATTCATCTAAAAACTACCAAAACCTATTTTACAATCTAAAAATGTATTCACAATGTTCAAAATCTACAATTAAAAGAAAAAGAAGTCCACACTAGATCATTTGCTTAAATAAACTTGGGGAGGATGCTTGCTTTGGCTCAGCTGAAAGACTGTTTTCTTCATAGGTAGCCTGAGGTCCGTTTTTGTATTGCGGAGGCTACGAG
Source organism: Aurelia aurita (assembly GCA_004194415.1). NCBI lineage: Eukaryota > Metazoa > Cnidaria > Scyphozoa > Semaeostomeae > Ulmaridae > Aurelia > Aurelia aurita. The sequence continues at coordinate 113,660 of REGM01000035.1, forward strand.
TGGAGCATTCTGAAATTTCATCACTGCGACGGACAATGTCTGCAATTTTCAATTGACCGGTGGTGGTAGCTGAAAACTTATTTGACAGCATACTGGCCTGGCAATGCTAGTTTCTAAAGAGGTCTCAAAATGTGTATATCTATGTACTAAAATTTTCTTAGTTTCACATGAAAATTTCCGCGTTTTAGTACTAAAAGCTTCTTAATATGTTTCTCAAAAGTATCAAAGTTTTCATCAGTCGAAATTTCAAGTCTTTCTGGAAAATATATTCACCAATGTTATATCTTTTAGATATGAGACCGTTAAAAATTCAAACAAGTTTGACTCGATCCTCATGGAGTTATTTGGAAATATTCAGAAATGTTTGGTCTTTCTTCAGAATATTTACTGTGTATTACACGTCTTTTTTATATAAGAAACGAGAACTTTTAAATGCTAAATCCAAGAAAATCAAGAAAAATTGTCGTTGAACCTTCATTCTTGAAAAATATTAACTATGATTTTCTGTTTTGAGCCCAATACAACTCTTTTTCTTGCTAAACATTGTGCTGTATTCAAGAAATAAATACGTGACAATAGTAAACAGATTAAGAAACTTTTAGTACTAAAAAGCGGAAGTTTTCATGTGGAACCAAGAAACTTTTAGTACTACGGGCTGATCCAAGTTTCTTATAAAAAAACGTACAGCTCATGTTGGAGTAATAATTTCTTTCAGGTAAAGACGATGAAGTCAAGCCTTGCTGTCATTAAAGTTGCCCTGTGTGCAATTCTAATCGATGTGGGATTGGCAAGGATGGTTCCTGAAACAGAAAAGCGGGAGGTTGACAAGGTTTCACTGAAGACACTTTTTTGGAAAATGTGTACGGCACATCGGGGTGGGAATCGACAGCATGCAATGCTTTGGGTTGGTAATGACAAGTCAGATTACACATCAGAAGTAAAGTCTGCTTTAGAGTCTACTGCAAGTGGAGGGTCTGTTTTAAAAGGACGTGATTTTTCACGCGTTAATGGACCACATTTTTCTTTTGCGTTTTTTCCTAGTCCTGAGGAGAAAAAAAATGGTAAAGTAGAGCAGTCAGGATTAACCCCAATAGATAATAACGCCCATACTGAAATAGTAGTGCTCAAAAGAGCTGAAACCATAATTGACGAGCAATTCACAGACAAATCAGATTCGGCAGACAAACCAGATTCGCTAGAACCACCAAACAAAAAGCCCAAAACAGAAAAACCAAATTTGTATCTTTACACTAGAAACAGCCCTTGCTGTGCACCAAATGTGCCAAATAAAAATGAAATTGAAGAAGTCGAGTGTGCAAGTGGTTGTTCAAAAGAAATCCCAGAATGGGTTGATAAAAATAGAGGTAGGTTCGAGAAATTGTACATCGCTTGGGATATGCCCTACAAACGCCAAAGTAATGATCGCCCAGTAGATCAACCATACTTATTGGGACTTGATAAATTGTTTAATACACCTGATATAACTGCATTCTTCGCCGATACTGACGAAAAAGGAGTGACGTTCTGTGCAAAATCCCCATTAAAGTGGCTTCAGAAATACATGCATACTTGCTTAAAAGGAAAGGTAGATGCAACAGCTCAGAACAAGAAATGCGGCGACAACGACAAGGACCTTGCAAAGCTGGTGAACCGTATTACGTGGAAGTGTGGGACAAAGACAGTGAACAAAAAAGAGAAAGGGACTCATTTGTTTCTCCATGCAGCAGAGGATGATACATGCTGGTACGAAGAGATTGGAAACCAACAAACAATTGGTAGCGAAAATAAGATACAATTTTTTCAAGATGCCGCAAAGAGTTGTGTGGTAGCCACGATGAAGAAGGATAAGGATGGGAAGGAAAGAAGCACAGTGAGAATAGGATTTCCTTTGTCTACTATTGACACAAACACGTATAGTGCTGAAGCTAACGTATTGAAAGACTTAAATGGTAAGCTGTGTTAGTCGCAACTAACTTGTAACAAGCACCCTCTAGATGTGTGATATCATATCCAATACCATGATATTTTTTATTTCTGTTTCTTAGGAAATACGATCTACTTTTTGAATATGTTTAACTCAATCGTTATATTATATTCCTTACATTTACGAAGAACATTCTTTAATGATGAAATCAATGATTATGATGAAATGCTGTAATCACAAAGTCATATTTCGAATGATTTGCTTCAAAGGAATCCAATTTTTTTCTCTTGCTATTCTTCTTTTTTAGCTTCCGAGGAATACAGTATATAAAATGTCGAACCATTCGTTGGTGTGTCTTGGCTTATTGATGATAATTTTGTTTACGATCTGCAATCTCCTTTGAGCAAATGTGTAGCAGGGCATCCCAATAGCACAAGCGTAAATACAAGTGTAATCAACGGCTAAGTGCCCTTTCAGTCCTAAAAAGTGGCATTTCTGAGAGCTGTGTCTCCAAGTGAGAACTGCTTTCCGCGTCCCTGTTCCATTCCGTCGACAAAGGGAAGTCTCTGAAGTAAAAGCAACAAACCAAAACAAACGAAACCGCAGAAGATGCCCTGTAACCAGTATGGCCAACTGTCGCGTTGTACACCCGAAAATATATCAAAAGAAAACGGCTAGATCTAAACATCTGCCGCTTAAATTAACCTAATTAGCGTTACATTTCTCTTGTATTTTGGGTGCAATTCAAACACCCATCTAATGGTAAGCTTCTGAATAAGATAAATCAAATGTTCGAGGCAGACGTTTAGATGTAGCCTTTTCTTTGGCGATATACTCACGATTTCACTTAACAACGCCTTTTCGCGTGCACAGCAACACGACAGTTGGTCGTACTGGTTTCAGGGCATCTACGGGATGAGTCAGATAAATGTATCCATTGTCTGAAAAATCGTACAAGAAAAGCTGTTTAACCAGTTTGTAAAATTTCAATTCCATCACCTTACTTAGGATTCAACCTAATTTTTGAAATTTCTCTCATAACTTTGCTGCACTATTTCTTTCTGAATTCAGGATTTAGCCAAAAGTCCTCTTTCTCAATTTGGCAAAAAACGGCCAAAAATGGGCTCTTCGCTATCATCATAGTCCATTGACTATGCTATCATGTAGGTTTCGACCTTTTGATGCTCAGCATTGATGAGAGAGCATAATTACATTGCAACAGTTTCCGTATCATTAGAAAGCAATGCCTTTTTGCCTTAGTTGCGTTAGTAGCCGGAAAAATATTTTAAACAACTAACCAAGAAATTTTTCCAAAATCGACTTTACCTACCTTTTCAGTGCTCATAAAAACGCAAGAAAAACTACAAAAATACTTCAATCTCTCGGCTATCAAGCAGAATTCGATTCATTCCAATTCATCCAGTATTCTTGATCCTATGAATTTTCAAAAGTAGGAACTTTTTCTGGCTCACCCGGATATATTTTGATAAACTATGGTTTTCTTGAAGATTGTACCGTTTTTCGTCTTTTGATTTGGCACTAACGATGATTTTAATTTTGTATGAATTCGTTCAATAAAAAAAAAAACGCTATAATTCTGCAAATAATCAAGATTTCAAATATCTTGCATAATGAACTATAGGAAAGTTCCTGAAGTTCCTTTCAAGCCATTAAATCAAACGGAAGATGCATTAACCATTTGTGCAATCTTTTTTAAAGATCCGATGCCTGTGCTTCTTGCTTGCCGCTTCTTATTTCTTCCGAGAAAGATCCATGTTCCTGTGCAATATCTAAATTTAGTCGTTTTCGCTCACTCATGGCAGCCCCTTCGACCCTGTCCCTGCAAATTATGCAATCAAAACAAATGATTGCAAAGCATGCTGGATGAAGCAGACCCTTTAAAATCTTAATTACCTGCCAGGCTCTGTATGGAAATCCACTGTTGTTTTTAACTTACGACACATTGATAACATGAAACATGGTTTTTGAACAAAATTATGCATTTTTATATGAGAGATTTCGCAGTAGTAATATTTTGGCATTTATTCAACTTCCACTCGAAATAGGACATCGTTGATCCAAATTTAGCTTGATAAACATTAAAAAAAGTTTAATTTTAGATCGTTTACATCACGTTTTATTCATCTTACTGCGTGGAGCAAAGATTTATTTGCCACATTGACAGCCGACAGAAAATACACTACTCGCCCTATTAATTCATTCTATTGACTGCAAGAAAATGCAACGATTTAAAAAATAGATAGAGTACTTCAGAAGAACTTCTTGGTACACCCAGTATACTTTGCAAAAAAGTTTAATAATTGTTCTGTGTAGGCTTCCGGAGCTCGATTCGTTGCATGAAGTTCAAAGAATTTGCAAACGAAATTTATCAAAAGCTGCAGTCTTTGAAAGGGTTTGAACAAAACTGACGTCCGCTGCAGAAGAGAGTAACATCTGAAACGAAAATTCCCTAGACTTGAATAAAATAATTGAGGAAATTACATTAAGAAGTATAACAACTATATCTAAACGCAGCATAACGAAACTTACAATTTGCATTGAAATATAAATAATGCTATGCCAAAAACGTGACGCTTATACCGGTTTCATTCTAAGGTTATTTACATATTTCATTTCATCATAATCTAAAGAATCGTTAAATTTAAGAAATATCCACTTGAGCAATAAAAATCGAATTTCACAAAATCAGCTACAATCACACCAACATCGACACGAACTTAAATATAAAACATTTTCAAGAATACAAGTATTTTTTTAGAAGGAATTCTTTACAAGAAACCGAGCTCTCAGATCAACAAAAAATGAAGAAAATGGGTGTACTGGAAATTACAGAAATTTTTCATGTAGTTCAAGAAATGCAAAGGTATTTTCTCGCGTTTTTTTACAGTATTAGGCAATTTTCGTGTGGTTTACTCAACGGCGATATGAACCACCCAGTTAAAATGACGATTTAAGCCCGATTGGTGAGCATGTATCCGACGTATCCGTGCTTCTGGCAATGCCCTTTAGCTTTCCATAGCATTTACTATCTTCACAGCTCCGTAAACATCATCTTTGTTCTATTTTTATAGCCTAAAGTTTGACTCCGCAGACTGTTTTCTCTCACAGCTTTCCTTAACCGCCTGCTCTAATTGGTGTTCAAAACACACAATACCTATGTAGCTGCAGACGTTTCTGATTGGCTTATTTCAAATTACAGCTAGGAATAAAACTCTCGTTTCACAGTTCATAATATTGTTGAGTGTACATGCTTTCTGCCAATAGTCGTATCATGCCAAATATTCAAAGGGGTCATATGGGGAACATGGGGTTTTCGCCTAGAATGGAAAGGAGGCTGGATTCCGTGAAAGGAGGCTGGATATTGTACTTGGACGGACGGTCAATGGTGCACTAAAACTTTACGGGGTAAAAGTATACGGCGGAATACAACGAAACTAAGAAGCTANGGCACAGATGACTGAATTTCGATTTGTGACGTAAGGTAGTTTCAGTTCCTTAACGTCAAAACATTCAATGTGCATGAAAATCGAAAGACTTCACACCACAAATAACCACTCTGATTTTTCCATAAATTGCAACACCACAGAAAAGAACAGTTTCCTTGTCGGCCTTCGTTTAGCCAGTAAAATTGTGATATTACCCTCAGACAAGGTAGAACAGACTTCTCAGGTGGCTCGATTACAAACTTTACAGTTCACGGTATAAAATATGAATGCACTACGAAATTCTACATCCCGAACTCATATTTACACTGTTAACTCATATTTCATGTTGCTAAAGCACAGCTATTTTGATGAAAAGTAATATGTTCTAAAGACAGGGGATACTGAACTTAAATCCCTAGATTAAAAGTGATTTGAAATTGCTTTGTTAGTCTGTTTGGAAATAATCAAGTTACAACAACGCCTTGCCGCATTATATCTAAATCCAAATAACCTACAGAAATGACTTTTGTTTACCGGTGTGTACAGTTTCACTACCAACCACAGGGTGTTCATAAGATTTTCCCCGTGTATTCGCATGTGCAGTTTCACCAGCAACTACAGGGTGTTCCTAAAATTTTTCCCGTTTGCTAAATTTACAGCCAGAAATGACTGTTTGTAATGTATTCGTATGTACAGTTTCAGCAGCAACTACAGGGTGTCCCTAAAAAAATTTCCCGTTCGCTAAACAACACAGTGGTAATCAACCATCAAACTTAATCGACAATATAATTAATAAATGATTAAAGTACCATTAAGTAGCGGTGGGGTAAAAAACACGACGTTTCGAGCATATACTCGTTATCAAGTCATCAAACTTAATAAACGGTACGGCATTTGATTGTGGGAAGGGCAAACTTCGACGAGGGAAACTCATTTCTCAAGACTTCGTCGTAGCTTTTTAAAGTTCTTGCCGATTTTGCTTTGAAAGAGAGTCTGTAGAAACATGAAAAAAGGCTAAAGAAATTCGACGTAATTTCATCCAGTTTTCACTAAAATTGCACTATTCATTTTCAGAATTGAGACATTAGCCCTTTTCACACCAGAAGAGGAAAAAATGGTCTTAACAGACAAGTCGTCTGACAGTTGTTTGTCTGGTGTGAATTTAAAGCGGACTTTTGTCTGGATATACGAACAAATAGATGGACGAAATCGGACGACTTGTACTTCGAAAATTGTGTCCGTCCCGTTTTCGCACCAGACGACTTGTCCGTCTAAGACACACACATCCGACTTGTCCGTCCGTCCAAACGTGTTATTCGTCTAATGTGAATTTCGAGGCGGAATTCTGACGACTTTTCCGCGTAGACAAACAAATCATCTTCGAAAAAATCGTCTGGATACACGAACAAATAGATGGACAAAATAAGATGACTTGTACGTTAACAATTTATTTCGTCCCGTTTTCACACCAGATGATATGTCCGTCCACTGGTGAATATTTTAATTTTCAATACTTTCCATCAATTCTTTAAATAAAAAGAAAAAACGACACCATTTTGAAAATAATCAAGATTTAAAAAAATTGCAAAGTATCTTAAGTTACGGTAGAATTACAGCAAAGTACCTCAAGTTTCTTTCAAGCCATTCATTTCAAAGAAATTGATAATAGAATTTTACACCAACTGCTTAAAGATTTGGACCCTAGGCTATCCTATCTAAGTTCAAATGAGCTATCAAAAATGAGCTTTAAACTTGACGATTTATTCACGTCTGCAAATTTTGGCAAACGTCCAACAATTTTCAGGACACCCTGTAGCAAGACTTTTTATCAACCATCAACCCACTCACTTGATCTATAAACCAACAAATGCGAAATAACATCAATCTCATAACATCAATGAATAAAACAATAAAAATCCAAGTCGGTATTTTGAGAGTGCAACAGAGGGTCTTTCAAAGGAGACCAACGTTATACACGTCAGGGAACTGTTGTGTGCAAAAATGAGAAATGGGATTAATAAGATTTCTAATTTAGTTGCAATGTAAATAAGAAATCTTGATTAAGATTATATAAATCCATAATAGGATTACGTCTGGTTATGAAGAAAGGATTGTACCCGGTAAGGCAAAAGAAAGTTTCGAAGTTTGCAGAAACATAACATCTTGAATTTTCCACCAATTTCATATAACTATACGTCATTTTATAATGAAAAAGCAAACTCAGCTCAGCTATGACGATTTATTTCACTAAAATCGGTCATATCGTTCTAAAGTTAAATGAAATCTAAACAAAACTTAAAAGTTTGATTAACTCTCGCCTATTTCAGCTTTAAATGGTCAACAATTCATCATTGGTCCTATATGGAACTGAATTAACGGGGCTGTATCAGCTAAAGTTAAAAAACCATGGCGATCCTTCCTAAAGCAAGCAACTAGCAGTAGATACATTGCAAATGGAGATATTTTCTATAGGTTTGAGCTCCGTAGAATTAGCCAGTGCAATCGGATTTTTCATATCATCAGCGATTTTGGAGATACAGCTGGATTCCGAGCCACGAGTTTTACATGTATTTACCCTAAACACATGAAAGCTCACTGCAGGCTGAATAAATTATATGACACGCGCGCTTTGTTTGCTAAAATCTCGTACAAGGTACAGCCTCACATTTTCTAAGCAAGAAATACACATCTGTCATTTGTTTTTCTCCCGAGGGCATAGCCCTGCACGTTGTAATCGTTTTGAAGCTAAAAGTGAACCAAGGGATATCAAATTTTCCATCTTTTTCCAAGCTTTATTCAGAAACAGCTTCAAAAAAATTGCTCACAACTTCAGAACGACATGAGTATAACGGCCTATAACTGATTTTAGTAAATAAATTTTCACACCAAGTTCTGTTTTTTCACCGGAAAATGGCTTGTCAATTTCACAACTGTAAATGGTCCTAAACGCCCACACTTTTGATAAATTTGATACTTAGAAGAGATTAAAATTGATCTTGTAAAGGCTGTCATGTGATACAGCAATTTTCCCACCCAAAATTGAGAGGTGCAATTTATAAACATTGTGCAGTTACAATATGTAAATTTCAAAATTTATAGATTTTGTCTAAATGCTACTTCAACAGACATGGCTCTGTTTGCAGATGCATCAATGTCAAAACACAATACCTTCACATGCATTTTACATCAATGAAAGCTACAAAACAGTTACTCTTGTTTATCAATCAATCAATCAATCAATCAATCAATCAATCAATCAATCATACTACCTGTCTATCTATTCGTCTATCCATGAATCAGTATACAAAAAACAACAACCAATGAAGAAGATGAAAAAGATGAAGAATGGACGAAGAATGAATAAATAAATAAAATCAAATAAGAAAAGAAACAATATTTCAGTTGAAGAAAATAAACTAAAAGATAACTATATACAGGATTCTTGAAACTTTCCACATCATTCGATAGAAAACCAAGATGGGTTCTAGATCTGAAACTTTCCTGAAAGACCTTTCATAGTCGAGTACTGAAGGCTACAAAAACGTTTTTCAATTGGTCTTATTCTTTAAATTGGTTTAAGAGTTTCGTAAAAATTCTTGATCTGTACATCTTGTTCCCTTGTGAACATTTCACAACAAATGTTTATGAAGCAATGCCACTAACTATATAATATTCAATACCCCATAAATTACAAGAAACAAGTCAAAATAAAGTGAAACTATCGTATGGATTTCCTTGGAAACAGTTTTTTTAAATAATTCCCAGCAATGAAGTTTCTTGATTTTTAGTGAAATGAGAACTGAATTTCTTACAATGAGTTTCTTGTAAAAATAGTTGAATATTGTTTTGTTACTTTTTGGTAATCTAAGTAAAACTGACAAGTGGAACTTACTGTATCAAGCTGAATGAACTAAAAACTAGAAACTGAAAGTTATAAAAAGCAAATTGAGCTATCACATATCTAGCCAGTATTACAGAAATAGCCAATACAGGAAAGACCAGAAAATACCCACTCTAAAAGTATCAAACAAGTGGCTGGGAATACAATGTTAAAGGACTTGGACAGACTTTTAATTGTTTGTCTTTGTGGTTTAAATATGGTTTCCTGATATGTCCAATGGAATTTTAGGCATGTGGGCACTGACAGACAGATGGCCTGTGTAACCACCGACTTTTGAGACATATATTCTGATTAGGAAGTAAAAGTATGAACAGAGGGACCATAATTTTTATTATTCATTTTATACTTACTAAAACATGTCCCACGACCAGCAAATCAACAAATATATAATCATATTTTAATATTTAACAACAAGAGCTGGCAAAAAATTGACATTTGCACCCAATTGGTTGGCGTAACCTGCTGTTTTCACAATTTTCTCACAGATTGTGCTAAATTCCTGTCTTCTGGAATCAATGACCTTTTCATCATATGACAATATTTTATAGACTTCAACGATGGTTCAACAAATTTTCAACAGGGAATATGAATCATTAGATTTAGTTTTGGCTAATTCTGGCCCTTGGGCAGCGAGGGCAGCCTGGCACTTTAATAGTTGGTCTACCTATTTATATGTTCTCGTTTGACACATCATTTGAAATTTGGTTTCGCTTCCCATAATAGGATGAAGATTTTTCTCTGGACTTCAAAATTAGAATTTTCTGAGACTAATAAATTTTTTCATACAACTTTAAAAATTGCAAACTTTTAATGAGTCAAGATAGCTTTTGGAGCCATCATTAATACTTTTAAGAAGTAAATAACAATATTGGCAAATCATGTAAACACTTTGGAGAAACTTTTCACAAAATAATCCAAAGTCTTTCAAGAAACAATGAAAATCATGTTGCAAAACGAAGACAAGTAATATTATTCATGATGTATCAACTAGTCTTTCATTTTGTTATCAAATAACTATTTGGTCAACATCATTTTCAACACTCTTCTTATATCAATTGTCATCATTGTGATTTCCAACTAATTTCTCAATAAAGTACAGGCCTTGCGCACATTTAAACTGTTTTCCTGCCTAAGAATTCTTAAGAATTCTTGAGAAAAATTTTTAATTCTTAAGAATTCTTGTTTAAATCATTTTTTAGGTCTTTCATACCACTTAAGAATTCTCATCAGAATTTGAAGAATTCTTAAGAATTCTTTGGAATTCTGGAGAATTCTTGTCATGTTAATGTGTACAAGGCCCCTACTGTGAGTTAAAGTCCATGGATTTCAAAAAATAAACAAATGAGAAGAAATAGAAAGATTTCATACCTATGATTTTTTGCTTCCTCTTGGTTTGATCTCTTGTGACTTGTCCCACAGTTCATCTTCGGACAAATGATCATCATAACCATTGAAAAAGTCAATTATTTTTTCATTCTTTGGAAATTCGAATTGGCACTCTTTGAATCGTTTCACAGTGTCCAACACATTATACTGCTGCCAGCACTTGACAAAATTCACTTTGCCATCTGGAAGTTCACTGACATTGCCCAAGTGAATAAATGTTATATCTTGCAAGATGAGACCCAAGTATGGAATGCAGGGTGACTGGGCTTCTGATAGCGCTTGCCTGTAGGTTTTGAATGCTGATGTACTGTCAATTAGCTGACAATATTCTTGAAGGATATCAGTCAATGGTTTTGGGAATTCAAGCCGTCTCAGGGGGCTGCAGTCAAGTGCGGATAAGATTGCCAGATAGGAACTGAAATTGCTCAGTCTTCTGCAGTGCTTCATTATTTTCAAAAACTTCCTGAACATTTTTTCTCTTTCTTGTTGCTTTAGTTCCTTCAGAATCAGTGTCCTGCACCAAAAAGACATCTTGTTGAAATGATCGATGAATTCTGCTAGATTTGGGCTTACAGATTCATTCTGCTCTTTGCCCCACGCTAAGATTTCAGCCAGCCCTATCTTCATGAACAGATCAGAATCCATCATGGTCATATGCTGTGCTAGATCAAGACTGTGAAAATCAAGTAAGGAATATTTACTTCCAACTTCAATTGTGACAGGTGGCTTTGGCAGCATCTTTTCTTGTAATTTGAGACAATAATTCACAATTTTGTCCCTTAGTAATTTAGCAATTTCAAGTTCTCCAAGATTCAGTAACCTGTGAACTTCAGCGCGCAGTTGGTCAAACAATGATTTATCAAGCTCTTCATACATTTCATCAATAACTCGCACAAGCAGCGACAGTGCACCATGGGCAATATTCAAACTCCCTCTATCTCTGAAGCGATTTGCCCTGTACAGCAACTTGCATATCAAATCCACTGGGGACATGAAGGTCCTGTATGTTGCTAAAAAGGCCTCATAGAAAATTTTGTGCTTTGCTTCGGCATTTGTCGCATAAACAATAAGCCCATCAATTGTCCCTCCTACCAACAGTGGTCCATTTCTGTCGTCTTTAGAGATAAGAAATTTACTTGGATCCAAGCAATCAAGTGCAGGGACATTATCTTCATCATATGCTGCGGTTGAATCTCTACGCCTCACCTCCTGACGAACACTCCTTGATTCAGCTTTGAAACTTCTTGTTGATAATTTGTCATTCCTAAGTTTTGGTGACAAGCTACGGCCAGCTTTCCCACCCACAGTTTTGCGTCTGTAGGCGCCTTTCTTAGGGGGCAACAAAGGTGGTTCTTCAATGCTGGCAAACTCCCGTATCAACTGATCTCCGTCAATTTCATTGGCACCAGGAACCGGGCAGTTGACATTGTCATAGTAGGATGTCGGCCTTACTCCTTTTGATGGCTTACCATACTTGTCAATGTCAAAATACTTGAAATAATTTTCAAGTGCTGCTCTGTTCTTCTGCTTTGGGGGGACAGGAGGTAGCAGGTCGGTTGGTGACCTTTCGTCAGTTGCAGGGCCAAATATTGCTTCATCATCATTTTCGTTTGAAAACAAAGACATGGAACTTGCAGCAAGAACCTCATATCTTTCCGAGTATTTCTGAATCTGACAAAAAGTCTCATCGCTCATACCAACTTCATCCAGATCAATCTGCTCTGCGATTGAATCATTGGAATTGAAAGAGAAATCAAATTTACGTGAATTTCTCAGTAGATATTTTCGCCTAGGACTTACGACAGCATTTTCTTCAACTGAGCTAAAAGAAGATTTGCTGCTATTCAGACTTGATATTGATGTCGATGATGATATTGTGGATCTATTTACTTCAAGAAATTGTCCACTGCTTGCATTTGAGCGAACATCTGAACTGGGCCTTGGTCTAAGGCGCACTGGGGAAAATGGTGTCTCAAGGGTCACTGGGTTGCTTGATGTTTTTCTCATACTTTGACCAGGAAATGGACTATTTCCATAATAAGATCGCTCTTCTTTCCTGGGAAGAGGGGGTTTGGCTGGTGCAGGAACATCTCCCTTACTTTCTCCAGCTAAATTTGAGTTGCTCATTTCACTGGCAATTCCTGAATCTCTTTCATTGCTTCTAGGCCTTTCAACGGAGTCTCGATGTCTGTCTGAATTTGATGCTGTCCCGTTGACTGAATATTGTTGATTCGAGCTGTTTGAACTTTTGCGTGATTTTCTGCCTGTTGTTCCCTCATCTTGGGAATCCAGCAAATCGTCCAAAGAGTTAGAACTTGAATGGGTTGAACTTGACCGGCAATACGATTTTAATTCTTCATTTACGAGTAGCTTTTGTATCCTTGGGAGGATCGACTCGCACAAGTCATTCAAAGATTGCAAAACCGAATCGATTGCACGGAAAGCAGCATTTCTATCCGGCTGACAATTTGAACCTGAATCAAATAAAACATCATCAGAAAGTCGAATTAAATTAGTGACATTCCGATGCAGCGTTTCACGGGAGGGCGCTAAATCGTCCACATTTTCGTTGGCCAATTTCGAGTAATGCAAACACACATTAAATATTGTCTCGATACTAACAATACTCTCAAGTACGACAGTCGCTGTCCCTGGCAACTTTTCGTAAAAACCTTTCTCAAAAATCACCTTATAATATTGTAAAGCACTTTTGATATCCTTCTGATAACGTGATAACTTTTCTTCATCCGTTTCAATATTCACTTTGGTCGTGGCGGCAGTTGGTGTCTTGCTGTTCGCAGGCGAAGCGACATGTTTGTCTTCCTTTATCAAAATCGTCTTCGGTCGGGCTAACGTCGATTTTTTAATTTTCTTGAGTAAGCCTTGCATTCGATGAATATGCGGATCTAATGTCTTTACGAAGTTCGTTTTATTATCCGAATTAGTCTTGTTGTTTCCATCGACAGTGGCGGCCATTTGCTGTTTGTTATTCGGCCCTGCTATTTAGGCCACAATTCATCGTCACTAGTTTTGGTTTCCCTTCGCTTCTTTCGGTTTTTAGCTTCGGTTAAAGATGACCACTTCAAGCCAGAGAGCTTCTAGGTTAGCCACAAAACATTACAGCAATTTCTGTGGCGGCTATCGTAATGAAATTAGATAATCCTTGGAGAGACTGCGATTTTACTGCTGCGCTGCCATGTGCAAGAATGTTAAGTTGTTGTCTTGTCTTCCCTTTCTCCCCGACCGAAACCAAAGCGGGACGCAAGGATTAAGTCCGGATTAACTCATCTTGTAATCCGGATTTCATTCATTTCACAGCAAACGCAATCCGCTCGTAAAGTTTTTTATTTCCTTTCCACCTTTATTGAGATCTCGTTATGATCAATGAAAACAGAGAAATTCAAATGATAATAAAACCTTGTGCTTAAAAGTTTTCCCCGTATTCTCTTACAAGTTTTTTTTATAAGAAACTGGTTTATAAGAAACTAGTACTAGGATGTCCGAAAATTTAAGAAACTCTAGTACTAAGTTCGGAAAGAGCTAAGAAACTTTCAAAAGTAATATTCAAAGATCTTGTGATAAATTTGTCGTTGAACCCTTATTCTTGAGTAATATAACTAATGGTTTTATGTTTTGAACGTAAGAGAACACTTTTTCTCCCCACCTGATGTTTTATATGCCAAGAAACATATCTGCAGCAGTGTTGGGAACTACATGATTATTCATGCATTTAAAAAATAAGAAACAAATTAAGAAACTTTTAGTACAGAAAAAAAAATTTTTTTAGTACTAAAATGCAGAAATTTTCATGTTGAATTAATAAACTTTTATTACTAAGTTTCTTATAAAAAATAGTGTCTTCGATATATTATATTATTATTATAACCTCCACAAATTCATGATTACAGCATGCAATTTTATAAACATCTTCGAAGTGCTATTTGCTTTTGTTGATTTCTAATATTTTCACACGATAAAATAGGATTGTAGCTTAATTTCATCTGCCAATCCGGATTCACGACTTGTTTTATCGATCCTATCGCATATCAAATTTTCGCAAATTTTCGATTTTGTCATCTCGCTAAATCTAATTGAAATATTTTCTACTTGTTTTATTTTCCAAACAGAAAGAAGCTCTGCTACCCATCCAGTGCATGGCTAAACTACACACGATGTCGACTGAGGAAAGAAATTGAGACTTGGGTAAGTCCATAGTAAACGCAAAACCCTAGAAGATTAGAACAATCTGATCAACTCAGATGGCAATCCAGATTAATCTCATTTTTTTCAGAACCTAATCGATATAAAAGGGCTTCGCCGTTGGTTTGGCACAAGTGGGTGAATGCATTTGTGAATACTGTGAAACGTGGGTTGTTTCGAGTATCGAGACACCTATCACACACCCATCCTCTACAATGCGTTTTGATGAGACTGAAAACGACAATTTTCTTCGATTCAAGGTTTAAAAAACTACATTGTTTTTACAACTCTCTTCGATTCAATATCAAACACCACAACCAGGTGTTTTTGTTTGTTTTTCTACATATCACACCTTTCTGTAACATCTCAAGAAACACTAACATCATTAACAACCTCGAGTCATGTTTGAGTAGAGTGGAAAGAACGGTAACAGGCTTTGCTTTAGCCTGTCGCACTATATGATTTATCTTATGTTATGTTATGTATCAGTTGGGAAATGTTTCCCCATTCACGTTGGATATGTCCTTAATTTTCTGACATTGTCCTGTCATTTCCAATTATCGAAAGTTTACAAGAACAAGAAAATCATAGTAAAACCGACCCATCCAGACCTTCTTGATGTGGTAAAAATAAAATTGCAGCTTTCAAGCTTTCACAACAACAAACAGATACTTTCATTTCCATCTGGTCCTCAGGTTATGGATTTTTTGTTGCCAATCCATATTCAAAAACACTTTTCTATGAAATTTGTCTATGAGAAGCGAAAAAGCAAAAAAGGACGCGGTCATTTATTGGCTATGTGTGTGTGTGTGTGTGTGTGCAATAAAGACCCTTCCATTACGGAAAAGAACTTTCTCCAACTTTTGTGTGGTGCACAGAAAAAACTCGTGTAAAGACCCTCCTTCGTACGGTACATCTTGTTTGATAAAAAAATCAGTTCAGCTCAAAAATTTTAGATGGCAAGGGCTTCCCCAGGAGAACCCAACAGTCATCTTTGAGCCCCAATTTGCGAGAAAGCAGAAGTGGAACAAGGAGGTGCAATGAATGGAAAATGAAAGAGTGAAATCATAGTCCATGGTGAAACAAGGAAGTTCCAGCAAAGTTACGCACACTTCCACGTCATCAGCTTACGAAATTTCCTTCAACCACGTAAATCTAGCATTTTGACAGCCACCCAAATTATCAAGTGGCGTTTTATTCTATTATTCACTCACCACAGAACGTCAGTGTTGATTGACATGTAGCGGAAAGCATTCGTTGAACTGTCATGTCACTAGCAAATCAAAATTTTGCTGAAGAGTGACCAAATTAAAAAAGACATCGAACAAAAAGGAGTGCTTCCAGAAGACAGCCAAAACAGAACTCAATGGCGAAATAGAATCGGAGCGGCTGACCCCACACTAGCGTGGGATTAAACGGCTGAAAAGCTTGANAAAGAGGTGCAATGAATGGAAAATGAAAGAGTGAAATCATAGTCCATGGTGAAACAAGGAAGTTCCAGGAAAGTTACGCACATTTCCACGTCATCAGCTTACGAAATTTCCTTCGACCACGTAAATCTAGCATTTTGACAGCCACCCAAATTATCAAGTGGCGTTTTATCCTATTATTCACTCACCACAGAACGTCAGTGTTGATTGACATGTAGCGGAAAGCATTCGTCGAACTGTCATGTCTCTAGCAAATAAAAATTTTGCTGAAGAGTGACCAAATTAAAAAGGACATTGAACAAATAGGAGTGCTTCCAGAAGACAGCCAAAACAGAACTCAATGGCGAAATAGAATCGGAGAGGCTGACCCCACACCAGCGTGGGATTAAACGGCCGAAAAGCTTGATGATGATGATGATGATGATGATGATGATGGTGATGATGATGATGACAAGCCTTGTACATTCAGTCGTATATGAGCAAGGAAAGGATTTTTAAAGATTTTGTAGGGATTTATTGCGAAGAGAAAAGGATTTTCGCCAAGGACGTATTTGCGAAGATGCGCATGGGTCTGAGCGGCGTATTTCAGTAGAATCGAGATTTCCAAAAAACTTTATTTTTCGGTGCATGCGCAGTGCAGCTGGATAATGAAGAGTTGTTTTTGTATATGTTTCTGAGTGCTTATCTACTATAAGGTAGCCCGTAAGATCTTGTGAGATTATGAAGAAATGGTCTTCCAAAATAAATTTCTCTTAACTGCTTGCTCAAAGTAAAGGTATATTGCGATGGAATGGTTTGAAGTAAGAGATATGCCTCTTGACCAAACCAAACGAAAACTTCAGCAAGACATCGTAAGACTTCATCAGTTGTGAATCTTCGTGATCGTCAGAGGCGCCTGCCCACTGCTTTGTTCTCGATTTTAATATGAAGAAGCAACGTGGGATTTATATGAAACTCATCACACCTTCAGCAAATCCTTTTACTTTTAATACCGCAAAACGCAACTATATTGGCTGCTTGTGGTTTTCCTCTGTATATAAGATTCTTATGTTTTTGCAAAATATTTAAACCAGAATCTTCTTATCTAAGATGAACCTTGATCAGATGTGAAAACTCGATTAATAGGTTGGTAATCCAGAATAGCGTGAATGTTTAGTTTATAGGCTATTGTGTGAGCAACAAAACACTTGATAATTCTGTCATAAATATTCATGTTCATGCTGGCAGTAGCAGCGCACGCTCAATTTTTCTCGAAGTTGCTACCAATGAAAAGTGTCCAAGTTTAACAGATCAAAGAAAATCTTGCGCTAGTCCGATTAAAGAGATTGAAATGGTGGCCTAATAAATTCGAGATGGTATCTTAGGATTTGCTGGTTTGCTAATGTTTTTGTTCCGTTATTTCTAGAGCTATGAACAATTTTGGAAAATTTTTGCGCCACTAAAGCCTGAAAAGATGTGACAGTCTCGATATCTGAACCCTAAGTTCTCCTGACAAATGAAATTCTCTTTTTGCTTGGGAATCAAAGAACTATTTGTTCCCATCTGCAACAAGGTCCTTCCACTCTCTCTTTTCTATTTTTGCCCCACTCTCGTGTTTCTTTTTAATTTTTTCTTGGTCAGCTTTTCTCATTAACAAGGTCAGCAATGTAAACAGCTTGAGTCTGGCCTGACTGGAACTTAACTTGCCCAAGTCATTTTAAAAGAAAACGAAAGGACGACTTGCTCCAAACAGCTTCTTATCGATTATTGACTTCGCTTGGCTGGCTATTTGTAATAGGACCCAGCCGCATGCACACAAAACTCTTTGTAAAAACCAAGATAAAAACTTCAACCTGCTAGGCCGAAAATCATGCGGCTGTCCAGCTGTGTGTTGTTGGGAACACGTCGTCCTTTCTTTTCTTTCAAGATGACTTGGGCAATTCCAAATTGGACCTGCGACGTTGCAATTTTTGCAAATTTCAATGTCAAACGAAATTTCTTCAAGTCCNGCAATGAATGGAAAATGAAAGAGTGAAATCATAGTCCATGGTGAAACAAGGAAGTTCCAGCAAAGTTACGCACACTTCCACGTCATCAGCTTACGAAATTTCCTTCAACCACGTAAATCTAGCATTTTGACAGCCACCCAAATTATCAAGTGGCGTTTTATTCTATTATTCACTCACCACAGAACGTCAGTGTTGATTGACATGTAGCGGAAAGCATTCGTTGAACTGTCATGTCACTAGCAAATCAAAATTTTGCTGAAGAGTGACCAAATTAAAAAAGACATCGAACAAAAAGGAGTGCTTCCAGAAGACAGCCAAAACAGAACTCAATGGCGAAATAGAATCGGAGCGGCTGACCCCACACTAGCGTGGGATTAAACGGCTGAAAAGCTTGATGATGATGATGATGATGATGATGATGATGATGATGATGACAAGCCTTGTTGTACATTCAGTCGTATATGAGCAAGGAAAGGATTTTTAGAGATTTTTGAAGGATCTATTGCGAAGAGAAAGGATTTTCGCCAAGGACGTATTTGCGAAGATGCGCATGGGTGACCATGGGTCTGAGCGGCCTATTTCAGTAGAATCGAGATCTCCAAAAAACTTTATTTTTCGGTGCATGCGCAGTGCAGCTGGATAATGAAGAGTTGTTTTTGTATATGTTCGCGAGTGCTTATCTACTATAAGGTAGCCCGTAAGATCTTGTGAGATTATGAAGAAATGGTCTTCCAAAATAAATTTCTCTTAACTGCTTGCTCAAAGTAAAGGTATATTGCGATGGAATGGTTTGAAGTAAGAGATATGCCTCTTGACCAAACCAAACGAAAACTTCAGCAAGACATTGTAAGACTTCATCAGTTGTGAATCTTCGTGATCGTCAGAGACGCCTGCCCACTGCTTTGTTTTCGATTTTAATATGAAGAAGCAACGTGGGATTTATATGAATCTCATCACACCTTCAGTAAATCCTTTTACTTTTAATACCGCAAAACGCAACTATATTGGCTGCTTGTGGTTTTCCTCTGTATATAAGATTCTTATGTTTTTGCAAAATATTTAAACCAGAATCTTCTTATCTAAGATGAACCTTGATCAGATGTCAAAACTCGATTAATAGGTTGGTAATCCAGAATAGCGTGAATGTTTAGTTTATAGGCTATTGTGTGAGCAACAAAACACTTGATAATTCTGTCATAAATATTCATGTTCATGCTGGCAGTAGCAGCGCACGTTAAGTTTTTCTCGAAGTTGCTACTTCCAGAAGTAGATCAATAAAATCATGGATTTTAATAAAACCAATGAAAAGTGTCCAAGTTTAACAGATCAAAGAAAATCTTGCGCTAGTCCGATTAAAGAGATTGAAATGGTGGCCTAATAAATTCGAGATGGTATCTTAGGATTTGCTGGTTTGCTAATGTTTTTGTTCTGTTATTTCTAGAGCTATGAACAATTTTGGAAAATTTTTGCGCCACGAAAGCCTGAAAAGATGTGACAGTCTCGATATCTGAACCCCTTCCACTCTCTCTTTTCTTTTTTTGCCCCACTCTTGTGTGTTTCTTTTTCATTTTTTCTTGGTATCCTCATTTTCCCCAGCCATTCTCATTGACAAGGTCAGCAATGTAAACAGCTTGAGTCTGGCCTGACTGGAACTTAACTTGCCCAAGTCATTTTAAAAGAAAACGAAAGGACGACTTGCTCCAAACAGCTTCTTATCGATTATTGACCTCGCTTGGCCGGCTGTTTGTAATAGGACCCAGCCGCAAGCACACAAAATTCTTTGTAAAAACCAAGATAAAAACTTCAACCTGCTAGGCCGAAAATCATCCGGCTGTCCAGCTGTGTGTTGTTGGGAACACGTCGTCCTTTCTTTTCTTTCAAGCCGACTTGGGCAATTCCAAATTGGACCTGCGACGTTGCAATTTTTGCAAATTTCAATCTCAAACGAAATTTCTTCAAGTCCCTNGGAACTTAACTTGCCCAAGTCATTTTAAAAGAAAACGAAAGGACGACTTGCTCCAAACAGCTTCTTATCGATTATTGACTTCGCTTGGCTGGCTATTTGTAATAGGACCCAGCCGCATGCACACAAAACTCTTTGTAAAAACCAAGATAAAAACTTCAACCTGCTAGGCCGAAAATCATGCGGCTGTCCAGCTGTGTGTTGTTGGGAACACGTCGTCCTTTCTTTTCTTTCAAGATGACTTGGGCAATTCCAAATTGGACCTGCGACGTTGCAATTTTTGCAAATTTCAATGTCAAACGAAATTTCTTCAAGTCCCTCTCTCGGAACAAGAGGGACTGAATGAACTAAATAAGATTGTTTTTAAAGTAGGTCATATCAGGTCATATCAAATAGCTTGATTGAAAAGAAACGGTGGATAAACAATCTACCGCAACACGTACGACAGACGTAATGCTTGACGGGTACTTTTATTTTATCAAAACATGATAAATTAATTAATACATATGCCGCAAATGATGGTGGTTGTTGCATTCGATGATGTAAGGATTTCATCAAAGCTCGTTTGAAAAAAGTTGCTCCAAAATAGTCTTTCGGTGAAGATTTTGCGTATGAAATGTGTAGTCGAGAGTAGAAGTGGCTTGAACATTGCGCTTGAAGGGAAGCGGAATCAGATTGAAAATTCACATTTGTGGACAGCATACTCAAAACCCAGTACTTCTTTATAGTCAAGGGTTTTTGGTATCTCAAAGTTCTGACTCTTACTAAAAGGAATTGGATTATTTGTAGGAACTCGAACAGCAAGGAATTCGACTATAAATAATCATGATTTCTATTTTATTGACATCCATGTTTCTATCACAAATTGCTTGACCATTTGAAATTAGCCAATAAGAAGGCCCAAATAAGAAGAATTTACACGTGACATTGAGACAATACTCTTCAACAATAATCAAGATGATAACCCATCTGAATCACTATCGGGTAGACGGTCTGATTGATTCGATAACATGGCGCTTTGGCGCGTCAGATCTGTTTCAATCTTCAAAATAATGCAGAACCTAGTTGCTTGCACAAAGCAGGAATATTACAACCATATCAAATAATAGATATTTCATAATGAATGTTTTGGTCGACCAGTCTTGTCTGGAGCTGCCTATTTTTTGGTCAACGGACATAGGAAAGAGGGGGGGATGGGGCTATAAAGGGGACTCTCAATCTAATTTCCTAGTCGCATTTTTTCGTCAAAATACGATACAGTCCAAGTCTTTATACAGATCGGCCCATTGTCAAAAACTCTTTCTATTTTTGGCCCAAACAATAAATCTCCAAGTCCATAGATTAATACGTAAATCGATCCCATGATTTCAAGTAAATCAAAATTCGAATTAGATGCAGTTAAACAGCTGCAACTTTAGCTGCAACTATAAGACACTAATTTCAAATCCAGTGACTTATTATTGAAAGAGAAAACGCTTTCTTTGGCGAAGGCAAAGGGTGCAAAACGCTGCATCAAATCGTTCCTTAAAAAACAGTGTTAAATCTCACAGAGCTGCTGGTGCAGAATAGCAGGACATCCAACCTTTTAACAAAAATGGGCAGACATAAATAACAGTGTTTCCATTGATTTATAAAGCTATTTGGATTATAGACGGGCGAGGCCTCAAACGATTTTTAAGCAAAGAAAGCTCTGCTTTCGACAGTGAGGTACAATGATTTTAGCACTGTACCTTATCAAATTTACAGCTGAAATGATTGAATTGCTAATTTCTTCAACGCATATACCGAGCTTTTAGGAAAGAAATGAAGTAACCAATTGATTTTGATAATCTATTTTCACTCTTTCTCAGTCATTTGAGAAAATCTTTTTGGTCGTTTCTTTCGTTTCTCGCTGTCATTTGTGGCGTTTAAAAAACAATTTTCGGACGACGGCAGAGAATAGTATTATGGAGACAAAATATATCGATAAAGGATCGACTCCTTGAAATGAAATACTACAAATAGCAAAAGTGAATTTCTTCAAAGAAAAGACTCAGGTCTGCAATATCACAAGGCGATTTACTGAAAGAAAAGATTTCACACCTTTAAATGAACTCAAGCAAATTAAAATAAACAGAGCGAGCAAAAGCATCACGGTCAGCTACGTTGAAGGTGTGAAATCTATTCTTTACGAAATTCGAAAGGGAGGAAGATGAAGGTGACAGCAATGAGTCTGAACTAGGCAGCTTCCTGTCAACTATTAACAGTGAATGCACAAAAAGAAAAAAAGCAAGCCGCTTGATAACTCAGAAATTCGGCTGACAGTAGTAAATGGTTTTAGCGAAAGAAAAATGAGGGAATTACCAGCAAAGAGGAAAGATCTATTATTTGCATTTTGAAGTTCGATTGCATACGATCATAGCCCCGCCATTTGGATTTAATCGGATTAAAAATCCGTTCTATGATTAGGCCGATTGCAATCCAAGGTGTTGAAGTAATCCAATCCATCAAACACTAATCAGTAATTTCAAAACCATCACCATTTTACCTAAACAAAAGCAAAGCAAAACGAAACGAAGGGCATGAACTTTCAAAATTTTCAAGAATGAAAGAGCCCTGTCATCCTAATTATATTCGAAGCATCCATGATTCTTCAAAGACTATCATTCTCTTAGATATTTCGAAGCTTCTTCCCTCGTTTGTTATCCCAGAAATTTTAGTATCTGATTTTGCGTTTGTTGATCAGTACATCAAACATCTTATCTGAGATAGACCTTTAACCAAGGTCAGGAATTGGTTGGATGTTATTATCAAGAAATCAACTTACTAATGGAAGAATTTCATCAAAATTTTATTATCTTAACTAAACAGCATTGTGTATGATAGCTAATAATCGAACAGACACCCACAGTTGGCTTGGTTTTTGCATGATAAATGTAGTTCAGGAAAACAGATTGCTTGTAAACAAATTGTGATTCATCACAACAAGGGCGGACCCAATGTGTGATAAAATTTAAAGTAGAGTCACTTCGAATGTGGGGCAAAATTCTGACAAAATTCAACAAGGTGTTATTTCGTTATTGACAGTCGATCTTTCGAATATGATGTACTCAGGAGCACATAATAGTAGAAAAATAGGGTAGTCAATACTTTGGCAAAGCGGCATCAAGCTTGAATTTTTCATAATTTCACTTCAGTTCATCTGCTTTCGTATTTATCACACAAAAGTAACGGATCGTCAACTTTTCGAATTTCCTTCCACCAGAGAAATTATCGAAACTTTTCCAGGCGAACACAACTTGAAAATTGCTTTGAAAAGGGAAATCATAAGGCTGTTATCTAACACTTCACTCCTTGATGAGTGTCAAACAAAAAGCTTCCAGTATTATGATTCCACTGTCAAAAGTAAATCATAAGTTTTTAAGCAGGTTCTACTACACAAATGATTCAGCGATGCAAGTTTTTACAACGGTCATTATTATTGTCAATTTGCCGAAAAATAAGGAAATTTTCAAATTCCAAGACAACAGTTCTTCCTTGTTGCAAATATGTGTTAAAATGTGCATGTAGACTATTTTGATTTATTTAGCCGTATGTGAACATTTTGAAAATCTCATNAGACTTTTCCTTTTTTTTGAGCATCTTCGAAAATTTGAAAAGTAATAGCAAAAGAAATTTACTCCCAGCCGCCCCTGTCATCTTGGTATCTACAGTATTAGCAATTATGTAGCGGGTGGATTAACAAAAATGTTTGCTGCATGAAAAATTATACGGCAGGATTTTCGCACCGAATTTGAAAATTCAAATTCCGTGGTCTAACTGAGGCTTCAACTAAATTTGGAAAAGTTAATTGTAATTTTTCGGTAACTACCTTACCTTAAATGAGTAACTCAATGAGCTTTGCCAATGAATATAATTCTTCAACGGTTCAATATGATAATTTTTGGATGAGACACGATTGATTTTTGGGTTGAGGTAGCGTTCTTTAGATAAAAAAGAGCAGTCAAATGCAACTACACTCTGCATCACATCATGCTAGACATCAAAACAACATTTCGAGTCAGTGAATAAAATCGAACCTTTTTTGTTTTGGTTGCCTCTAGAAAAACCAAGGAAAACTGCTTTCAATAATGATTACTTTCACAGCAAAATAACACACTTAAACACATAGGCGAATGAAATAAAATTAAGCTGAAGCCTCAGCGAGATGTGGGAAATAGAATTACACAGAATTGGCTGCAAGGTCTTAAAAGTATAATTTCTCCAACAGCGGACATTTCTTGCTACTCACCAGGTATAAAAGTCAGACTTCTCTGGTCCTTTACATCAAAATTATTCTCCAAATCTTTGTTGAATGTTCATTGAATCTTCATTGAGGATAAAAACTAATTGGAAGGTCTTAACAGTGTAACTTCTCAAACATTGATTAATTTCTTGTAACTCACCCAGAATAAAGTAAGGCTTCTCTGGTCCTTTACATCAACATTATTCTGCAAATCTTCAGTGAATGTCCATTGAATCTTCATTAATTCATTGGGGATAAAAAATTGGTTGCGAGGTTTTAACAGGGTAATTCTTCAAACAGCGGACGGATAACCTCTTGTTACTCAAACGCTGTGGATGGTCTCTGGTGATTCAATTGTTGGAATCTGAACATCAGGACTCGATGGATTTGATGTCAACACATCTTGATTGGGAATTGCAGCAACTCTTGTGGTATGAAATAGTAGAGGTATTTGAGATACCATACCAGATGACCAACACTAGAAGGAAAAGAAAGCACAATAATCAATCAATCAATCAATCAATTACTGAATCAATCAATCAATCAATAAATAGATCGATCGCTTACGGAAGGAAGAAAATAAATAAATAATGGCTCAACCTTGGACGAGCGAGCAAACGTGGTTCATGTTGATCACAAACTTGAGATGTGCTTAAAGGGGCTCCGTCGCCAAAGTGTAAACAAATCTGTAAACACCATTGCTTTAGGCACGTGTCCATTGTCTTTTGCAGTTTGTTTGGTGGCTTCACCCAAGCTACTGAAAAGTACCCGTTAAAAATCCACTTATATCTGAGTAATCGTAAAAGATATGAATGTTTGGTTGTTCCTCTGCGAAGTACAAGGATTTATCGTCAAAATAACGCTTTCATTTTTGAAAAAACAGATGAAAGTCTGTGTGATATTGCCTATTAAAAATAGCAAAATCACCGTTTCGACCGAAATTTGGAAACCAAAACAGTGACCACAACAGTTTGCCCTTTATGCACCAAAACATATCCAATAAGTTTTTCTTGTCGAGCAATGTTCAAGTGTTACATAAAGGGCTAAATATTTAATTACAATGTTTTATCAAGCAGGATTCAATAAGGTTACAATATATTGCTTGTGCTAAGTGCATTAAGAACACAATATTTTCACAATGGTTTCAAGGAGGAGAAATAATCGTCCAGGAGCAGAAAACTGACGAATAACCGAAAATAACTCGGNAAGTCTGTGTGATATTGCCTATTAAAAATAGCAAAATCACCGTTTCGACCGAAATTTGGAAACCAAAACAGTGACCACAACAGTTTGCCCTTTATGCACCAAAACATATCCAATAAGTTTTTCTTGTCGAGCAATGTTCAAGTGTTACATAAAGGGCTAAATATTTAATTACAATGTTTTATCAAGCAGGATTCAATAAGGTTACAATATATTGCTTGTGCTAAGTGCATTAAGAACACAATATTTTCACAATGGTTTCAAGGAGGAGAAATAATCGTCCAGGAGCAGAAAACTGACGAATAACCGAAAATAACTCGGGGACGACTGCACCTTAGCGGACCAGCTTTACGTCATATCTCTCGGGAACATGTTTAAACAAATACCCTACTAACCCTAACTAAACCCTACCTTACCCTAACTAACTGTAACTTACCCTAACTAACCCTAACTTACACTAACTAATCCTAACTTACCCTAACTGATTCTAAATTACCCTAAAAACCCCTTTTCCAAAACCTAACCCTGACCAAAACCCTTACCCCATGACTCATAACTGGCTCATATTGAAAGCTGGTCCGCTAAAGTGCAGACTAGCCATAACTTGTACTCAGGAAGTCTGAAGCTCTATCGGGCACTATTTTCAACACAAATCAGGAAGTAGCTAAGAATGGTGATCTGAAAACATCTCTCAACACTTAAAAGCAGGGATGAGTCCAGTATTGGGGTAGTGTATGTTTTCTATCATTTCCTTTTATCTTACAGAAATCAAACCAACACCCTGCCATACTTATAAAAAATGAATGGTTTACACACAACCCGAGTTAGACTTAAGAGGATCATAAAGAAATGTGGTCACTGGAGAAGAAATCAGCTTTCAACGACTTGTGAAAGCACTCGTATGTTGACTGGAGACAAATTTAATGAATCCACTTGAAGATCTATGTTTTTAGTCTGTTGTAAAGTTTGAATGTCCTTGCAACTCCATGAAAATTATCCAAATGTTTGTGAGGTAATCATGTTTTCTTTACCTTCCTTTCCAGGATTTAGTTCTTAGAAAAACAAGGTTTTGTTTTCGAGTTTTCAGTTTCACAAGGAGAATGTGCTTAAACTTTCAAGAGACTGAAAACGTTTGTGACGTTCAACTCAATTTGCGATTTCTTTATTCAAACAAGAGGACCATTCTAAAGCCTGGTTCACACTAGGTCGTTGAAGTCACTGGAGTCGTTGAGGTCGCTGGAACAAACGACAATAACGACCCGAAAGTACCCAAAAGACTGAATGTGAACGGCGAAAATAAACTCCTCAACGACCCTGACGACACCAACGACTGAGTTTTTGCCGTTCACATTCGGTCTTTTGGGTTTTTTTTTGGTCGTTCGTCCCAACGACCCCAGCGACTGCAACTAAGGACCTACTGTGAACCAGGCTTAATATACTCGCATTGCTCCAAAAGGAGTTTATCGGTTTTTTAGGGTCTCCCTTTCAACCAAAAAGTCGTAATTTAAAGTAGGTAAGGCTCAATCCAAAGGAAAGCAAAATTCAGGAATATCTAAACAAAACCTACCACCATTAGCAAGGCACCTCTTTCAAAATTTGGCAGAAAAGAAACTGCAATAGGCAATTCATTCACGTCACCGCTGATGAAGCCACTAAAATGCAAATGCAGCACTAATTAATGTATCAGTTGTTTGTACGTGAGGCTATAATTATTCAAATGCATACCAAATATTGATAAATCAAATCGAATCATCCTGGAAGCTACAATAGCATTTATCGACAAAACAAATCGTTTTGATTGAAGTCTTCCGGTTGAGTCGAAAATGCAGGCCGGTGTTTGATTCAGTTGTGAAGTTGTTGCCTCCAAAGCGCTTCTGCGTGCTGTGCCTCACTCTGTGGCGGGGGTGCTGGTTTGGGTGCGAGGTTTTGTCTCATTACATGTGATGGGTCGGGCTTTGCATCTGGGCGGGCATTTCTGCGGTGGGGTGGTGCATGGGGCGTGGGAATAGCTTGGGTGCTCAGATTGTTTATGTGACACACGTCGCCACGCATTTTCGACTCAGCCAGTATTTCATAGCATAAGACCTAGCAGCAACCCCTCCCCCTTTATATGTTTATCTTTAGTTTTGCTTTTGAGATGTGCATATTGGTTGAATTGTAAGTGCCAGCCATAATGGGGACCAGATGACCAAGTGTCTTTCCCCGCTATAGCTGGTACATAGAAATGTATCTATTTTGTAGTTTCTTTTTTTAATCTCATTTAGATGAATATAAAAAAAAAAAAA
Source organism: Aurelia aurita (assembly GCA_004194415.1). Taxonomy (NCBI): domain Eukaryota; kingdom Metazoa; phylum Cnidaria; class Scyphozoa; order Semaeostomeae; family Ulmaridae; genus Aurelia; species Aurelia aurita. Next base: position 141,650 of record REGM01000035.1, read on the forward strand.
AATATTGATAATAGATAAAATATATAGCCTTGAATATTACGATTAGACGTTGCGGGCATAACCCTTCGTCAATAATCCATAGCACTGATTAACTTTGTATCAAACCAATCAGAACAATGCCTTGGTCATTGAGCGCAAAGACTCGGCAGAAAATTAAAGATTCCATGTTTTATTTTTAATTAACGTCGTTTTCAGAAACGCTTTTAGCTTTGTTAAACCAAGTCTTAAAGTCATTTTTATCAATCTTTTAACGTTTTTAACATTTTTAACATTTTAAACAATTTCTCTAGATATTATGTAACACATCTTAGTTATATTTATTGATTTATTTTTCTAAGAGATGAAGAGCCACAACCTTTGTGGATATACTCGATATTACCATGTATGTATGTATGTATGTATAAGTTACATAAAAGGTTATTAAATATAAGCAAAATAGAACAGGGAACAATAACAATCTCTTAAGAATTTAGTTGAAGCCAGTCGAAGCTTCATTTAAAGCTACCCCAAGGTTGCAGTGTTGTTAGCCTGCGTGTAGCCTCAACACTCCTCAGCCAAAGTATATTTCTATACTATAAAGTAGTATACTTCTATAAAGTATACGTCTATACTTTGGCTGAGGAGTGTTGAGGCTGCACGCAGGCTACAGTGTTGTGAACTTTCACAGTGGGTGCGTTTTAGGTTAATTAATATATCACGGTTTAATATATATTACGGTAATGTCTATTGTTACTTGTGGAAATGTTATTATAGCGAGAATTGAAAAGTATTTGATATATGTCGTCATTTTTCAACGATGTATTCACGTTGTGTACCACTTGAAAACCACGAAAATCATCCTTTCATTCACGAAAGAAAGTAATACGCACCTGGGTAAAATTTCAAAGACGGGATCAATCGTCGTGCGGAAAATACCAATATGTCTCTGAACCAGACTTGGATCTTTTGCATCTGAAAAAATATCATCTTAAAGACGTGAAATATTTTTAAAAGTTGTGAAGATTGGTAAAACCTCCCTCTGTGACGAAACTAGTTCAATAAACTGTAGACAAAACATTACTGAATCATTTTATACGTGTCAAAAATATATGCAATCTTGAATTTTGCAGTTTCATTACAAATCATAAACAAAAGAAAATACACAAATTCAATATCAGAAGGAGTTGTGGCGCAGTGGTGTAATCCTCTGACTTTGCAGCCAGAACAGTCAGGCGGACAGGATTCGATCCAAGGTAGAGCCCCACCATTTGAGCGTCATGACAAGGGGTCGCGGACTCGATTAGGTCGTCTCTGCTTCTGCGATCCCAGCGCTTGGCTCTAAAAAACACAACTTCACCTTCACCAACTTCAATATCTAAATAGATAGAGGGATAAATATTGCGTTGGCCCTCAAGTAGACACGGCGGTTGCTGACAGAAAATGACCATATAATAAAAATCAGATATCTTAGTGATTTGTGTCAACACCCTATAGAGCAAGAAACAAAGCTCTCCAATAAAAACTCGACGTAAGAAAACAGGATTAGCTAGAATTGATTCTGCACCTGCTTGATGAGTCAAAAAAGCCAATTAACATCGAACGGGCAACGTAAACGTAGCTTAGACTCGAAGATAAAAAGGCATCACAAAAAACAATGGAAAGGAGGCAAATTGACACATCACAGTCTAAGCAGGTCCATGGAAGTGTTTTCAAATTTACAGAGCTTCTCCCCAATGATGCTAGTTTGGTCTAGATTCTATCTCCAGTCTACGATGTTAGTTCACTTCCCTGAATAAGCAAGCGAACGAACCAAAGCAAAATTCTGTCCAGTTCAACTGAGTTTCTATACGGCTAGTTTAGGGCAGGTTTTTACAGTTCACTTTAGATTTGACAATTTTTCCCAATTCCCCCACGTCCTTAATCTACCTATGGTTAGCGATATGAGTTCATATCAGTGGTTTTAACTGCGTTTAATTAAACCTGAAAATAAAACGCACAAGATAATATGGTACAATCTACAGATTTTGCAAGAATTAGGCACAGAAAACAACCTGCGATGTACCTTTAAATATTACAGCGAGTCTGCTACCGGTAGGGTCCCATGCCATTGACTGAACTGTACCACCAGCACTAAAGAAAATAAAAATCGAATAAAAATTTATTCAACTTTCTGCGTCTTGGTTATGTGAATGTTTCTCAGGGGAAAGCAATCAAGTTTTGGATGAACTGATTTTGATCAAGTTTCTAAGTTAGAACATGGAAATGGGTAGCATTATTAAATTTAAATGCGAATTTACTATACTCTTTAATTTTAATTCTCTTTTCCCAAAATTCTGTTATTCTACTTACAAATTTCTTAAGAAGCATCCCCCTTCCCCTAAGAGGGACATGGATTGGTACAAGGAAACCAACTTCCATAGAAGCATGAGTGAAAATCCAACAGATGCGCAAAAACTTTTCTACTCCGTACCTAACATCCTCCTGTTCAGTTTCCCATGTGCTCTGTGAGAAGTCGAGACATTTTACAGCTACGCCAATCGCAGATGATGTTGTCTTTTGTATCGCTAAAGAAAATTATCATACGTCAATATTAAACAACTTGTACCAGAAACAATCAAAGCAAAGCTAAGATGGATAAGTGAAAATTTTAGGCAGTGCATAGGTTTAACCTTAAAACCTAAATTACCGTTTTACTTCGTCATTTAATATTTTGTATTTTGATAAAATCGAAGCCAGAATAAACAAATGTAAAAGTATTACTTAAAAACAAAATGGCAGTTATTGAGTCAAAGAAAGTAATTTATATGTAATCTCGACTGATTATTTGGTTATATCATCATGAAGACTGGCGAGAAATGAAACTTTCAAATTCCCTACTTTTTAGATATTTCACTACAGTCAATCAAACGTGGAGACTTCTTTTAGGAGACATAGTAGATTAGAATAAGTTGTTATTGGTAAATCTGAAGATGGATCCTATGCAAATATAGTAAACTGATGTTAAAACAAAATGGCGCCATGAGGATTTTGTAAAGAATGAATCTTGTGAGAAAAAGAAAACACATTACTAAATTGTTTGGGAAAAATTTTGAAATTTGTCAACAAACAAACCTTGATTCTTTTGGAAATATAAATAATACAAAGAGGCTTCATTTTCAACGGTGAACAGAAGGTACTTTCCACAAGGACTCCAGCAAGCAACCTTTGAAATGAAAGAAAGGGCTATAAGCGACGATAGGCTTTGATCTCAGCTGGTAATACAATTTGTAAGTGAAATACTTTAATTGGGTTACATTAAAATCCAAAAATTTTGGACGGTAAAAGTTTCGGACAAAATTTTGCACGAACCTTTTGTCCGAATTACCTTTGGCTCACTATACTTCTTTTTGAAGCATTCAGTGTGGATCTTTGGTTAAAATTAAGTTAATGTTAATTCTATGCAAATATAACCCATTTCAAGCGAAATATTTGATCAATAAGCTGGAAAAAAGGAAACTGATTCCGATTCTTCAAAAAGTGGTCGAAACTTTTTGTTCGAAGTGTTTGTTCGAAACGTTTCCGTCCGAAACATTTGGATGTTGGTGTAATAAAGAGAAGAAACTGCCATCAAATCGGGGGATAAGAAATAAAAACAAGGGGAGACGTACCTGACACCGTCCATTTGGATTGGACCATTTTTCACATGTCCATGTATTAGTTTCCCAGATTCTGTCAATGAATGGAAAAAAATCATGAATGGATATGATGTACATGCTAATTTTCAACTTAAAAATACCGTTTGAATACTTTTGCAGCTATTATGATGAGACCGAAAATTTCTACAAACATTGTGCGTACCCATAGCCTTGATGGTAGGGCACCTTGAATTATGGAGGAAAAATTCCCGCTTTCGCTTACAGAAAGGTTTCAAGAAGTGGCACAGGATCGAAGAGCTTGGGTATAAATTGAAAAAGATGCTTCTTTGATGACCCCTTACATAGGATTAACAGCTATGAAAGCGTTGATGAAGGAACGAAAAACATCTAACTCTGACAATCAGTTATAACGAGAGGGCTGTATGTTAAAAAGATTGGAGCGAACAATAAAAGCTACAACAACTGTGTACACAAATCATTTTTCTTCCGAGATAGCAACAACTGGGAGCAATTTCGTATGCCTGTATTTTAGCGTCTTCACTCAATCCCGAATTCGACTACTGACGTTTAGCGCTTTCCTCTGTAATAAGGCTGAGCTTGCGTAACTAAGAGTCAGGAAAACATAGCGGACCCACGGCCATGGCCAGAGGAAGGGTTGTTCAGAACAATGGGGTAGAAGTGAAGTTGCGGTTTTTCGCGCCAAGCGCTGGGATCGCAGAAGTAGAGAAGACCTAATCGAGTCCGCGACCCCTTGTCATGACGCTCAAGTGGTGGGGCTCTACCTGGGATCGAACCCTGTCCGCTTGACTGTTCTGGCTGCAAAGTCAGAGGATTACACCACTGCGCCACAACACCTTCGAGGGGTANAAGGAAACGAACTTCCATAGAAGCATGAGTGAAAATCCAACAGATGCGCAAAAACTTTTCTACTCCGTACCTAACATCCTCCTGTTCAGTTTCCCATGTGCTCTGTGAGAAGTCGAGACATTTTACAGCTACGCCAATCGCAGATGATGTTGTCTTTTGTATCGCTAAAGAAAATTATCATACGTCAATATTAAACAACTTGTACCAGAAACAATCAAAGCAAAGCTAAGATGGATAAGTGAAAATTTTAGGCAGTGCATAGGTTTAACCTTTAAACCTAAATTACCGTTTTACTTCGTCATTTAATATTTTGATAAAATCGAAGCCAGAATAAACAAATGTAAAAGTATTACTGAAAAAAAAATGGCAGTTATTGAGTCAAAGAAAGTAATTTATATGTAATCTCGACTGATTATTTGGTTATATCATCATGAAGACTGGCGAGAAATGAAACTTTCAAATTCCCTACTTTTTAGCTATTTCACTACAGTCAATCAAACGTGGAGACTTCTTTTAGGAGACATAGTAGATTAGAATAAGTTGTTATTGGTAAATCTGAAGATGGATCTTATGCAAATATAGTAAACTGATGTTAAAACAAAATGGCGCCATCAGAATTTTGTAAACGATGACTCTTGTGAGAAAAAGAAAACACATCACTAAACTGTTTGGGAAAAATTTTGAAATTTGTCAACAAACAAACCTTGATTCTTTTGGAAATATAAATAATACAAAGAGGCTTCATTTTCAACGGTGAACAGAAGGTACTTTCCACAAGGACTCCAGCAAGCAACCTTTGAAATGAAAGAAAGGGCTATAAGCGACGGTAGGCTTTGATCTCAGCTAGTAATACAATTCGTAAGTGAAATACTTTAATTGGGTTACATTAAAATCCAAAAGTTTTGGACGGTAAAAATTGCAGATAAAATTTTGCCGGAAACTTGTACCTTTAAAAAGCGTCTGAATTTAGCTTGGTCCAAAATTTTTTTGGCCATTTTTTGCTCACTATTTGAAGCATTCAGTGCGGATCTTTGGTTAAATTAAGTTAATGTTAATTCTATGCAAATATAACCCATTTCAAGCGAAAGATTTGATCAATAAGCTGCAAAAAAGGAAATAGACCATTTTGACATTTAGCAAAGGGTCTGGGGACAGCAACATTTTTCTGGTAAATTTATGTCATTTTTCTGGTAAATTCGAGTCTCTCTTTTGTTACGAGGCTTATGGGTCACAGGAAATCTTTTTGGGTACAGTTCGAGCAATTACTTTTTATTTTTCAGTGTGAATTTAAAACAACAGATTTGTAGAGCTCACTTTATCATGCGTAAAAGCCCCATCGCAGTCATTTACCAGATTTGTGTCCGCCATTTACCAGAAAAATATTGCTCTCCCCAGACCCCTTTCTAAATGTCAAAATGGTCTATTGATTCCGATTCTTCAAAAAGTGGTCGAAACTTTTTGTTCGAAGTGTTTGTTCGAAACTTTTCCGTCCGAAACATTTGGATGTTGGTGTAATAAAGAGAAGAAACTGCCATCAAATCGGGGGATAAGAAATAAAAACAAGGGGAGACGTACCTGACACCGTCCATTTGGATTGGACCATTTTTCACATGTCCATGTATTAGTTTCCCAGATTCTGTCAATGAATGGAAAAAAATCATTAATGGATATGATGTACATGCTAATTTCAACGTAAAAATAACATTTAAATACTTTTGTAGCTATTATGATGAGACCTAAAATTTCTACAAACATTGTGCGTACCCATAGCCCTGATGACAGGGCACCTTGAATTATAGGGGAAAAATTTCCGCTTTCGCTTACAGAAAGGTTTCAAGAAGTGGCACAGGATTGAATTGTGTGGGTATAAACTGACGAAAGGTGCTTCTTTGATGACCCCTTACATTGGATTAACAGCTATGAAAGCTTCGACGAAGGAACGAAAAACATCTAACTCTGACAATCAGTGATAACGAGGGAAATAACAGCTACAACAACTGTGTACACAAATAATTTTTCTTCCGAGATAGCAACAACTGGGAGCAATTTCGTAGGCCCGTATTTTAGCGTGTTCAGTCATCCCTGAATTTGACTACTGACGTTTAGTGTATTTTTTTCTCTCTGTAAGATGCATGAGCTTGCGTAACTAAGAGTCAGGAAAACATGGCGGACCCACGGCCATGGCCAGAGGAAGGGTTTTTCAGAACAATGGGGTAGTAAGGACAATTTCGATTAATTTTACCGGCAACGCCCTTTTTGTTCACTCAAAGTGAGGAAGAAGTTAGGATGGTTTGGCTGGAGGAAGGTTTATAGAAACTCGTAACTCGGTTGTAGAAAACAGTGATGAGATGAGAGTGATGCGACGCACCTAAACATATCCTTCGTTGAAGATGTAAACAAACAGTCTTGAGAAGGCGACCAGCTGATAAATCCCATTCCAGGTCCCACCCTTCGTAATGCAGTGGATCGTTGTGATAACACGTCCCAAATCTGTGGACATAAAAAAAATCATAAATCCTACACAAAACGTTTTTCCTCACTCAAAGATTCAAGCTACAATCCTGGACAAAACATTCAGATGGCTTCTTGTGTCCTTATGGCTACCGCTCCCGCCACCAGTCCAGAAGGTCGTGTCTACCGCTATGGAATGCAGCACTATTCAACCTGTACGTCTCGTATGCTTCTCTTATCAGAACTTTAAAGTCCTTGAGATGAGGTGCAGGAAGGGGCTGGTCTTCTCAGCTTCGATAATGAGCCACTGGGGTTTCTTCGACCACACAATATACAGGTTAAACCCAAAAATTTGCATTTTCGATGAATTCTCTAAAAGTTCACATAGCTGAAGCAAAACCCCATTACCAAATAATACACATAATATGAGCAGCAGACTCGTAAAGCAGTCTAAAATTTTATAGAGTTACTTGACGATAAGGAAACCAGTTACTGTTACCGTCTCTTAAAGACCCATTGCGAACCATGATCCTTTGCACGCCGAATGAAAAGCAAAAATAAAAAACGAACTTAGGCCAGAAATGACTTTCATATCATACGAAAGTCGACTTTGGGGTCGCAAAGGGTCATGGTTAGCAATGGGTCTTTAACTCAACAATCAAAGGACCGCAGAAGGTATTTCTAGATAATTAAATTTACACATAGGGCAGCTTGGCATAAACGACAACTGCAGCAAGACAACTGAAAATAAATCAACTAACAAATGGTGAACAAAATTACCATGATAGACGAATCTTTGGGTGACCCCGATGCCAACAAATGGCCATTTCCACTCCATGTTAAAGATGTAACTGGAAGATGACTTGGATTTGACAAAAATCTGTGCTGATTTGCGCCTGGTCTACGAGAAAGTTAATACAAATAACTGTGAAACTTCTGAATCTAATATAAGCAAATCTCGTCATTGTACAATAACAGAAAAAGTTAGAAATGCAGCCTTTTTCAATCATTACGATCATATTTTGGTGCATCAGCTAATTAATAGTTCAAGAAAATGAGTCAGCCAATAACTGAGTTTGACTTTGAGTAGCAACAGCTCATGCGCTTCTCCAGGTACTCCCAGAATGACCGAGGAGAGCTGGCTGTCGCTCTCCTTAAACACTTAATGCCAGGCCCAGTTCTGGGTCGTTCCAAATTCTCATGTCTGATATTCTAACACTCTCCTTAAAAATAACTGCAAGGTGCCAAAGTATCATTCTGTATTCTCTCATTTCCTTCGAGAGCAGTATCTAGCATTCTTCTGATTCTTGACCCTTTTCAATTGAAGTCACTAATTCCTGGTCAACTTCATCAATAACTAGTAATTCCTTACCTAACGCCACTTGTGTTCGGATCCAAGATCCAAAACATTATTCCAGTTTTGCAGCCAACAGCAATATGAGCAGCAGATAAAGGCCTAGTGAGAAATTTCAGCAAATTAGGGGAAAGTGCCATTTTCGATCGTCTCGGAGAGGAAATATTGACATAAAAAGCCTTCTTATTCGAGTTGCAAGTGAAAATTAAAATTCTTTCGATTGCATGAAATTTTTCAAATACNGAGAAATTTCAGCAAATTAGGGAAAAGTGCCATTTTCGATCGTCTCTGAGAGGAAATATTGACATAAAAAGCCTTCTTATTCGAGTTGCAAGTGAAAATTAAAACTCTTTCGATTGCATGAAATTTTTCAAATACCAATGATTTGCGTTTCATTTTTATTTATTTATTTTTATTTTATTTATGACTAAGAATAAATAATAAAGTAGGAATACAGCATTTCTCAGAAGTTGGTCTGCTGTTCTGCGGAGAGGTCGTGGTTGTATTTCACATGAAACAAAGGAAGAAGTCGTCAATCTGTGTACTAATGCAAAGTCAGGCATCGCTGGAAGGAAAAATTACTCAACTAAAATGAAGCACAATGAAATGAAAGCTACAGTTAATTGAAGCGCTTACCTGAAAGCTAGGCATGCCACATCCTTTTGCTTTTTGTCTTTTAAGATTGGCTCGAAGTCGCTTAATCTGAGAAACAAAAACATTAGGTGATACTAAGAGCTATTCTTTAGTAAAAGTATGGAAGCGAGCTTTCCTTTTATACTGTAATCTCAGATCAAACAACTTGAACAAGTAACCATCTAAAGTACCTTGTGCAGATTTGTCATGATCTAAGCCAAAGGTGGAAATAATCTTACTTCCCCGATCACTTTCCCCATTATTTTACCCTTCATAGATAGCACACTAGGTAATATCTTCGGCAAACGGAAACACTCAGTAGGATACAAGTGTATGTAATTACGTGAAATCTCAAGAGCCTTGTCCGCTGCTATTTTTGCTAGTATGAGGAATAGTGTCAGTATTCTACCTGTTAGCAGAGAAGATCTTCACAACATCGTCCTAAATAAAATGAATTTTGTTTTACTGTTGGTATTATTTGCTTGGCAAATGAAGGCAGATTGACCACTCTCCTTCTACATGCCTGTAAAAAAAACTAGCATGGGAAAAAACAAGAAATCAAGGCTACAGGGAGCTTGTGATATTATATCATGAAGAACTCGATAAATCCCCTTCCAAATAAGATAAGAATGTCTGTGATTTATTTAAGACAGACTCCACTTGCGAATATTGTGATATCCAATCGTAAATAGAGAAATACAAAAATAAATATTGCAATGAAATGCAAGCAAGCCAAAACATACCTTATACGCAACTGCAAATGAATGGACATGAGGATGAGAACCAAAAGCCTTGACGATACATTCTGACCTGATATTACAACAGTGCATTTAATTATAATCTTGAGTGAATTTGCTTTGGTAACTCTTCACTTTGCATAATATATCCAGCAAAGTTCAAACAGTAAACTTGAACAGTATAAAAATAAACATAATATGTTTTTTCAATGCATGAATCATANTGAATTTTGTTTTACTGTTGGTATTATTTGCTTGGCAAATAAAGGCAGATTGACCACTCTCCTTCTACATGTCTGTAAAAAAAACTAGCATGGGAAAAACAAGAAATCAAGGCTACAGGGAGCTTGTGATATTATATCATGAAGAACTCGATAAATCCCCTTCCAAATAAGATAAGAATGTCTGTGATTTATCTAAGACAGACTCCACTTGCGAATATTGTGATGTCCAATCGTAAATAGAGAAATACAAAAATAAATATTGCAATGAAATGCAAGCAAGCCAAAACATACCTTATACGCAACTGCAAATGAATGGACATGAGGATGAGAACCAAAAGCCTTGACGATACATTCTGACCTGATATTACAACAGTGCATTTAATTATAATCTTGAGTGAATTTGCTTTGGTAACTCTTCACTTTGCATAATATATCCAGCAATTTCTAAATAACCCAGTAGAATTTCATAAACTAAAAGGGGCTCTGTCTCCAAATTTCGGTCAAAATGACGATTTTGCAGTTTTCTGATAGGCAATATCACACACATCTTTTTTCAAATATGAAAGCGCTATATTAAGACAAGTCCTTGTACTTCACAGTGGAACAAGCCAAACATTCATATCTTTTACGATTGCTCGGATATAAGTGGATTTTAATGGTTACTTTTCGATGGCTTGGGTAAAGCCACCAAACAAACTGCAGAAGACAATGGACATGTGCCTAAAACAATGTTGTTTACATATTTGTTTACACTTTGGCGACGGAGCCCCTTTAAAGCCATTGCTAGGATGATCAATATTACAAAAAAACAATTTAGTCTTCGAAATAACACTCAAAAACAAAAATTTAATATCAGAATTTTTGGATTTTTTGTGATTTTTCAAAAACCAAGACTTTTTTTACTCAAAATAGATTAAATTCACCATAAACAATCTAAGAGATCAAAACTAAATTTTTAAAGTAGAATCGAATAAAACATTACCATTTTGGAATCATACTATAAGTTTCTATGACAACCTCTTCTGGGATCTAAAAAAGAAGATCACAATCTCAGGTAATTGCACTTAATCATTAACATTAAAACACTCTTTCTGTAAAGTATAAATTGTAGATATGTGGATGTCAGTTGGAAAGCACAGCTAGATAAAGAATTTAGTGGAAGCTTTGTAGATTTTGCCTGTAGTAAATTGTCTTTGCTCTTTGAGTCTCCTGCTGAGATGCCTCTAGACTTTTAGGGCATTCTTAAAAGAAACATCAAGCTGGCCTATATTGATAATGAATACTTAAGTTTAAATACTTGTCTTATCCGCCAAGCTTGCATAAATAGCATATTCATTCGAAAAACAACATAAAGGTCTACTAAGGCTAACCTCATTCTGACTGAAAACCCTCTCTTGGGTACTTTGTACAATCGTGAGCAGCTTCAACATTGCAGATGATATCTTTTTGAGGGCATCTGGAGCTGGAAAAAAGAAAAATGCAGTTGCCTGTTCTTAAAAAACACAGGATTGATTTGTAAAAAAGATGTTTAAATAGGCCTGAAATGAAAATAAAAAGTCCGATACTACACCTCTACCTCTATTCTAGATATTTACAACTTTTTTGGAATAGGACTTTATCCACTTATTTTTTTGGGTAGCAGATCTATTATATTATATAAATTTTTTCATTTTTGGGGGTTAGAAATACAACGGTTTTGAAGACTGCAAAGTTCTGGTGGACTATTGATTAAAATATTGTTTTCCACTAAGGCTCACTTCAAGCCTCAAAAACGTTAAAGTATAGCTCTCAAACTCTCAAAAAATTGATAAACATAACAGGTTTATGCAGACTGAATGGGCTGAGTAAACAACATATTCTTTAGGGGTTGCATTTTGGATTTTGGAATTCCTATTGGTGACCATTTATTTTGGGTCCTACTGAAAAGCTCTGGGCAGAGTCTCCTTGTTATTTATACACTTGAGTGCAACCCATGGGCAAATATTATATATACTTACTTTCTGTTGATTCCACAATATGCTCTAGAGATCCTTTGAGTCCTGAGGCTTCCCTGAAAATAAAGTTTGAAATGACGGTCCTGTAATATATAAATGTATATACAAAAGGTCTGAAACACTAGTGGAAGTCTCTACATTCAAAGCTTGAGGTTCTTTTGAGGCACAGTGACATCCTTTGCCTATGAATTCTTAAGAAAACTGTTAATTTTTTAAGAATTCTAGTTTACAAATTTTGTTATGGCATGCTGTCAATGTGCGAAAGGCTGTAAAAAGGTATCAGTAAAGATTGCTGAATGGCATTTTGTGGTATCTAATTTTAGTGGTAAAACTGCATTATATCAAAAACAATATGAATTCTTCAAATTGCCTGAACTGTACAAGAAATTTACATTTTCCTTGGGGAAGATATCTGCAATTACAGTACAGGCCTTGCAGATATTAACATGGTTTTTCTGCTTAAGAAAATTTTCAAGAATTCTTAAGAGAGTTTTAGCTTCTTAAGCATTATTGTTCATAAAAATTTACAGTCTTTCATATGGATCAAGAATTCTTATCATAATGTGAAGAATTCTTGAAAATTCATAAGAATCCTTGAGAATTCTTGTCAAATTAATGTGCACAAGGCCTGTACTGTAGGTCATCAAAGATACATAAAATATTACCAAGTTTCATAGATTCTCGATATAATACCATCCTCTGCAGGTATAAAAGCTGACTTGTTAAGATCGTGTGCAAGACTTTGTGGAGATTTGAGAGCCGCGCCTGTCAGGTCATATCTTCTGTATTCTGGAAACTTGGTCTGTAATGGAAGCATTTTTTCATTAGGAGTTATGACCTTTCCAGAAAACTTCAAAAACACCAAAATTCAAAAAGCTTGTATCGGACTGCAGTTTTTGCTGTTTGTGGAAAACATATTCTCAGTGCAATGTTCATGAAGAAAATAGGATATTTTGTTCTCCTATTGTTTCATCCACACGCTTCTTCGTGCAAGAAACAAAGAATCCAGTCTGAAGCAAGCATATGCATTATTTTTATTGTGAAAACTTGCATGCCAATTGGTAAACGACTGTTCATATTTGCATGCTGAAAATCTCTGGCGTAAATACAGTACATGCCTTGTGCACTTTAACACAGTTTTCCTGTCTAACAATTCTTCTTCTTCTTCATGTTCTGTATCTTTTGACCTTGGATGACACAGTTAGCCCTTCACTCTTCTCTGTCCATTGCTATTCTTGTTGCCCATTCATATTGCATACCGATCCACTCCTTGATGTTGTCATACCAACTCATTGGGTGACCTCTGCCGGGTGACCTCTGCCCCTCTTTCCATCATAAGAATTCTTAAAAATGTTTTTATTTTCTTAAGAATTCTTGCTTACAAAAATTTACAGTCTTTCATATGGCTCAAGAATTCTTATCACAAGTAAAGAATTCTTAAAAATTCTTCAGAATTCTTGCCATGTTAATGTGCGCAGGCCTGTACTGTATTTTGCATTTAAATGGTCTGGAAATGTTTGCCTTAAAATTGGCTTGTCCCAACTCACTGGATCAATTAAAACCATGTTCTTGTTGCAGTGAGTTGGCCTCCATTATTATGCAGGCCCATACTGGAATCGAGGGGGTTTCCGCCATATTTATATGGCGGACAGGACCTTGAATTTGGCGTACGCAAAGCCTAAATTCTCAAAATTCTATAGGGGGACAATAAGCTATGGATTACCTTGTGGCGTATGGAAAATATTCCTGGCGGACGCATATGGCGGGCGGCTCTACCTCGATTCCACTATGGATGCAGGCCTCATTAAAAATATTCAGTGCCTGCGAGCAAATGATTGGGAAAAAGGTGCGTGCAATCAAATCACTCTGAGTACAGTAAGGATGCCAGCAACAGATGTGTAATGATACTTTGTGCCTGCGTCTGCGAGCGGCGCTCGCGAACATTAACGAGGTCTGTTGTGTTATTATGCATGCAATAGAAAATCAACAGTTAACCTATATTTTCTGATCCATCAGTTAGAGAATGCTTTATCCTAAACCACAGAAATACTTGATGAACTACCACTCCAACCGTTGAATATTTTTCGGGCCATAATAGATGCAGAGGCAATTCAATTCATCATGTATTTCTCATTCCTATGATGATGGCCTAGGCTAGCTGACTTGACACCTTGCCGTTTCTTTTATTCAAGTAACTTTACCCTATTTGTTTTCCTTCCCCTTGAAACGTTTGCTTTTTCGTGACATAATTCTGCATTCTTTTCTCCAATTGTTATCTTTCCAACTTCCGGAGGAGGACCATCGCAAAGTACACTCATTTCTCCTTCTTCTGTTCGACTCTGCTGCCTTTTATATTCTTTACTTCTACTTCTGCTTTTTGCTTTCGCGCCAATCAGTTCCAAAACGAGGCTATTTCAAAAGGCGGCATTAATTTATTCAAATTCAGGGAATTCAGCTTTCAATTTCCTGCATCAAGCAATCTGGCAATCTGGATGGACGTGTGGCAAGTGCAATAGAAACTGGTCCATTTGCAGTTGATTCAACATGCCTCGAGAAATAATAACGTTGCAGATTGGGCAATGCGGCAACCAGAGTAAGTATGAAGACGTGACCGGTAAATGCTTTTGGCATCATACAAAAACACACGCACGGTAGGAAGAAGAAAAAACTTACTTAGGCCTAAAAATACAGCAGAATCATTTTTCTCACATCATCGACTTCAAAACAAAATCCCTTGAATAAGTACCCATACTTTTAAGTAGGGCTTATGTATAAACAGTTTCAGTTCATTTTGAAATTCTCCAATAGACAAATATCACATGAAAACTTTGCAAAAAAATGTTATCAACTGTTGACTTGAGTGTTGGTTACAAAAACAACTGAATATTTTAGAATAAATGATATTAAAAAAAATATTTAGTGAAACAATAACACAAGATGTTTATTGTTTATTCCAGTTAGATGCAAAGGCTTCCAAAGAATATTACGAGCAGAGTATAATAGATATGCATACTGGAGGGAACTAATTGAATAGATTATTTTAAGCAAACAATAAGACAAACACTGTACACAATGCCAATAATTTGGCTCTGTACATTGTTGATAGATAGAAACAAAAGAATTTTGCTAGTGCAGATCTCATCCAAAAATGCCATATTCTGCACATTTGCAAGAGTTTAGATAAAGTACAGAGTTGCCGAAAATTGAATCCAGTTTTGACAGGTCATAATAGCTTCTACTGGACCAAATTTGAGTTTTGATGATTAATCTTTAGTCAAAATCCGAAATTATTCTGTGTATATGTAATTTTTGTTCATTGGCTTGGCCTCCTCCCTCTAAAAGAAATTTTGTGAAATTTCTTAAAAATTGGTCAAATTTTCTGAACAAGACTGGACAATGAAAAAATCGTTTGAGATCTTTGGGAATTTTATTGTAAATTATGAAATATATATACAAAAATTCATTTATAGATAAACTAGGGTACCTTATTAAAGGAAATAAGAGCTAGGGTACCTTATTAAATTTACACAGTTTATGTGACCACAGAAATTAATTCACCAGACTAAAGCCTGATTTCTACTTAGTGGAATTTTCAAATGAAGTGACTATTCTTCATCAGGTAAATCTCATGTGAATGCAAAGCAAAACCCACTAGCTTTATTTTGAAGCTGTCAATCAAAACTTCAAGGAAATCTTTCAAACATATCGCAAGTCATCAGAACTGCACTTTTAAGCGAAAATAGTTTTCTAAAATTGTATGTTAATGCTCAAGGTTTTAGAAAGCTCGCTTCGCGCGGAAAGATTCGTTCAGTGGAAATAAAAAATCCACAACCCAACAACACCCTTAGCATCATATACTCATTAGTGAGTAATTAGCTAAGTATTATACAGATACAGATACCAGGTTGTGATCCTTTTCATCAATATTTGCATGGTTAATTTACAGTTGGATTTGAATTCTGGAAGCAACTCTGTGCTGAACATGGAATAAGCCCAGGTATGTTTAGATATATAGTGTTATTGTATTCTTGATTGAAATTAAAACGTTTGTCAAGATCCTCTGTATCTCCAGATTCATGCACAATTTTCTAACATCTTTCTAATGATTCTCAACCGTGCTATGATTAATTATCCTATTGTAAAAATTGTATGTAAACCAGCTGATCTTCCAAATAAATTTGAAATAAATATGATAGCAAAATAGATATAATATTTTGAATACAAAACACCAGGTGCATCTTTTCTTCAGACCAAATTTTGTTGAATGCCTTTCTCGTGAAGTATTGCACATCGCAGTTAGTCACTACATTGCTTTTTCTTTTCAGAGGGAATGCTGCAAGACTTTGCAACAGATGGAAGTGACAGAAAGGACGTTTTCTTTTATCAGGTCAGAGATCAGTGTAGGAGAATTTAAAACAATGATTCTGTAGCAGTAAAGAGATTTTCAGCCTAGATTAACAGGACCACCGTGTTGATTTTCCCATTCATTATTAGCAGACTTCATTAAGTTAACATTCTTAGAATTTATTGAAATTAAAGTCTTCAGAAATTTTTCAATATATTGTATTGTTTATTTTTAGGCAGATGACGAGCACTACATCCCAAGAGCTGTTCTTCTTGATCTGGAACCAAGAGTGAGTATATTTGGTGGTGAAAAATTTAAATCAATATTTACTGGATGTTGTTGAAATACCACAGTTGTTAAGCCTATTTTACACCAGGCAGAATCTTTTGTCAGAAGTGAAATATTCCGTTCAAACACATGCACAGAAAAATCACGAGGACGCAATTTAGTGGAATATTTCCATCGTGGAAAAGTAGAAACCATTTTAACTTTTCCGTGGCTGAAAATTCCGCTTCATATTTTCCGCCATATCAATCAAATCAAAGAAGGATATGTCATCAAAATTCAATTTACATTATCGGTACCATATCGACATCGTAGAGACATAATCATGAAATCAGGATTCAACGCAAAAGATTTCACCCAGCTTAAAATATTGAGAAACTCAGGAATACAATGGTGTGAAAAATACAGCAGTGTTGAACAGTGGACTCATATTCAATAACCAACTGTTTTATAACAATAGAAATGTGTCAAAAGTGAAATTCAAAAGATCAAATGTAAATTACGAATTGATTTTGTCCATCTTGTGAATTGCTATTTGCTTGAAACAAAGATGAAAACAACAAAACTATTTTCTGCAAATCTTTTTTCTTTTCATTATCAAAAGCAGAAAAAGACAGGACAGAAGACCACCAGATGTGCACTATCATTATTCTCCTATTTTTTTTACATCAATCGCACTTCAAATCAAATTCTTTTATAAAGCAATTCAACTCTCAAATAAGCACAGCTCTTTTACTTCTGGAAATTTTAGCTCAGCAACATTTTTATTTTCAAGGTAATTGACAACATTATGACATCAACTTATGCAAACTTGTACAATCCAGAAAATATTTACATGTCAAAACATGGTGGTGGTGCTGGTAATAATTGGGCTGCTGGCTTTGGTCAGGTAACTATGTGTTTCAGGCTTCATTGTGTTACATTGACAAATAATAACAAAGGTTTCAACAACTCAGATATTATTATCATTGTTCAGTCAGTGAAAGCAGTATTCCATTGAAACTCTGAAGCCTTTTTGCTTGTACAGTTGACATCCTTTATCTCAAACTCTCAATGGAATTGAAATCTGTTTGAGAAATTGAATGTTCAAGATAGTGGGCAGTATTGAGGAGAAACTCTCATGAGGGAAATTAAAACTTTGTTCGATGTAGCAAGTGTTCAAGATTACAAGCAGTCAAGACAGCAAATGTAAAAACTGTAGATTATTTTCTTTTCAACTGCTTCTAGCTGTTTGTAGATTCTATGTAAACTGTAGATTCTTGTAAATTTAATTTATTTTCAGGCAGAAAAACTCCATGAAGAAATATTTGATATCATTGATAGAGAGGCTGATGGAAGTGACAGTTTAGAGGTTTGTGGTTTTCATTAGTTGTGTTAACTCATCTTTCTAGCCTCCCTTATGTCTAAAGATTTCGGTTTAGAATTAGCAGTACCAGAGAGGAATGTATTGTAATGGTTCTCAATTCAAGTTTAAGAATATATTTCTTACTTACTGCAGGGCTTTGTTATTGCGCACTCAATAGCTGGTGGTACAGGATCGGGAATGGGATCATATATGCTTGAAAAAATCAATGACAGGTGAGATTTAATTACTTGAAATTACTACGAATCTATTTAAAGACAAATAAAGTTAATCAGGACTAATTATTGCAAGAAAATGCAATTTCATTCCTTTGTGGAAATATTTGATTGATAGTAGCTTCAACCCCTCATTTATCAGCAACCCAACAAGCAACCTAGTCACGGAACAAGTCGTTTAGACATCTTGAAATACCTTGATTTATAACAAATGACTTGTCCTGGTTATGACATGAAGTGATTCGCTGTTATTTATTTTTTTCAGAGAATGTTCAAACTTTTTGACATGCGATCTTTATCAATGAAGAGTCACAGATCGTAATATTAGGCTAAGTCTACTACAACCTTGGTTTCTTTATTGCATCTAGTACGGTTTCTTTGTGGTTTCTTGGTTTCTTTATTGCATCTGATAATTTATCTTTCTTGGTTTTTTCAGATACCCTAAAAAATTGATTCAGACATATTCTGTGTTTCCACAACAGGTAAGTTAATCAAAAATGAAATCTAACGTCCTAGATAGCAACCTGATACCGAAATGCGTTGTAATAGATTCTTTATCGCTTTCAAATAATTTCATGATAAGAGCATCTGAAAAAGGATATCATCAAGTCGTTGATTTATATGAAATATTAAAATCGGCCTGAATAGGAGATCTACAGTTTGTTTCAACAGCATGGAGGATTGAGAACATTTAGCTTTAGATAGACAATTTATTAATTAGTTAAATTTTGTGACAGCTGACGTTAAATTGGCATAAATAGTTACTGTCAGGAAGGACATGTCTCACTGTAATAATTTGATGTTTATTTGATGAGATTACATACTCATTGAACAAACCATTGAGCATTATCCCTGCATCGCAAAGGCAAAGCATATATATATTTTTAGATATTCATAAGATGTTTTCCGAAATGTGTTGTGGCGCAGTGGTGTAATCCTCTGACTTTGCAGCCAGAACAGTCAGGTGGACAGGGTTCGATCGTTCGATCCCAGGTAGAGCCCCACCATTTGAGCGTCATGACAAGGGGTCGCGGACTCGATTAGGTCTTCGCTACTTCTGCGATCCCAGCGCTTGGCGCTAAAACCGCAACTTCACCTTCAATGTTTTCATGCAGCGCTTTCGCAGTAATTCTCATCTCAGACGATTTTACAGTACCTTTATTGACAAGTGGTTGAGTTGCACTTCGCTGCTGTTTAATTTCACATGTTTGCGTTTTTTCTTGGTGATAAGTTATAGCAACTGAATTGTTATTTTGCCCTTCTTTTGCAGGAAGATATCAGTGACGTGGTAGTGCAGCCATACAATTCAATATTAACATTAAAGAGATTGACACAAAATGTTGATTGCACCGTAAGTACATATCTGTTTGTAGAAGAGAGGTTATTAGATATTTTGCTTATGTAGGAAACGTTTTAGGAGAACTTCCTTTCGAAACTTAGAAAGTTGAGCATTTTCTTTGGTTCCTCTCTCGTATTTGTTAGTTTTCATTTACTCATCGACGCACAATCCTTGTAGGGGGGGGGGTCACTCACTAATGTTTACTGACAGGTATGTGCCCCTCATAAGGGTCTTGCAAGGTAAAAAATTCCCTAAAAAGGTGCGCACTTTTAGTAAAAATCCTCTTCAAAATGGGTCTAAATACGAAATTCCGTACAACACACAAAAAAGCATTTTTATTCATTAGCACTCGACATAACTGTATGAAAGGGCAGTTTGTTACTAATAGGTAATAGACACATTTATCATAACTGTAATTCTGTATTTGTATCTTTAGGTCGTCTTGGATAACACTGCCCTAAATCGGATAGCAGCAGACAGGTTACATATTCCAAA
Organism: Aurelia aurita; assembly: GCA_004194415.1. Classification (NCBI taxonomy): domain Eukaryota; kingdom Metazoa; phylum Cnidaria; class Scyphozoa; order Semaeostomeae; family Ulmaridae; genus Aurelia; species Aurelia aurita. The sequence continues at coordinate 161,566 of REGM01000035.1, forward strand.
TCCAACATTTTCCCAAGTTAATCAGCTGGTAAGCATTCCTAAACCATCAAATATAGTCAATCCTTTTACGGTTTCAGTTTCAGAATGTAGAGGAGCTAATAAACGTGCTAAATTCATACATATTCTGGCAGATTCAGAAAACAGTTTCGACGTTTGAAAACTCAGGAAAATTTGGTTTTGCTATTAATGTCTTTTTTCACTTATCAAATACCTATATTTTTAGCGATAACAATAATCATGTTGCAACCAGCAAAATATGTTGAAATCATTGCTTGATGACTTACTGTGAGCCTTTTGTTTCATATGACATCGTAAATCACGATCGATTGGCTGTGGAAAATCAAGTTTAAAGACAACAGATGGGAAGAGCTTCAAGGGGAGAATACACTTTTAAGAGCTCTTAATCATTCATCGTTTGACTGCCAGGGACTGTGAACTTTACGATGTCACATTAACTCTCGATTCGTAGATGATCACAAGATTACTTTCTCGCATAGTAAATCATGTTAAAAACACTAGTGTACGGTAAAAAGGACGTCTAACCAAATCTCTTCAAATGCATTGTATGTTTCCAAGCCAAATAACAAAATGTCAGAATTTTGATACATGATTTAATACAGGAAAAATTTGTTATCATTCAGTTATCGAGGTCTCGTTTGTTTCAATTTGGCCTTCCTCTGTTTAGATTTTATGCATGAGAAAGTTTGGCTCTTCAGTTATCTTTATTTTTTCAGGTATCAACAATTATGGCAACAAGCACAACAACTTTAAGATATCCTGGTTATATGAACAATGACTTAATTGGTTTGATAGCATCCCTTATTCCAACTCCAAGGTTACATTTTCTGATGACTGGCTATACACCGCTAACAACGGATCAAAAGGTGAGATTTTGTTTTCGAAGATTTAGAATCTGACAGCCCTCTGAAATCATTATACTTGCGAAAAATCGTGATCATGAAAATTTCACGGGCAGTTGCATATGTACTAGATATTTGTGTGCGATTACCAATCCTTCTCAAACAATTAAATATCTTTAGATACATCAAGAATACGTCAAATTGTACGCCTCTGTCTTTTCCGCATGTTTTAGAATTCGTGTGAAATCTTTTTGCTACCTTATTCATTGCATTTCATTTCATTTTTAATTCTTTATACAGGGTAAAAACATCAATATATATTTGCCACCTTTATTATCTATGTAGATTTAAGAAATGACTGGTGACTATAGGAGACCACAGCAGGTTCGACTTGAACTTAAGATCGTGAGCAAAGGAAATGGGCGTTGCTTGTCTTATATGCAATGCACGGAGATATTAAAATCGAATTGATCCCTAATATAGAAATAAATAAAGTATCCAATATCTTTTTGCAATATAATATTGCAAAAAGATCTCAAACATAGATCGGACCGTCAGTTGTATGAATTACCTCAAATATTCTCCAAGATCCATTTTCAAGCAGCCATGTCGTTGGTGTCGCGAGTTGCCTGGCTTATGAGCATATTTGATTTCTAGAAAACCTTAGGTCTGTAATCTTTTTCCTTGGAAGCATAGTTTTTAATATTTTCACAATGGACCTAACTGTTTTTTACTCTTCTTTTTACAGTCAACGAGTGTTAGAAAAACGACCGTGCTTGATGTCATGCGAAGATTGCTGCAGGTAAATTGAAAATTATGATTAACGTTATCTGTAATTATTTTATTTGGTTAAATAAGACAACGATGTGCTAATTTTGAATGATCTTTGTATCATCCAGTTAGTATGTTCCATCCTTCTAGCGATTTTCAAATTTCAGAGATTTTTTTTTTTATATTCTCATAAGATTTACAATAACAAACAATTAATTACAAAACGATACCAACAGGGAGCATGGAAATACATAACAACTCTGCGGCCATTACACTTAACATAGAGACACAAATATTACAAAATAACTAAATATAAAGGAGGAAAATTTTATTCATTTTATTAGATATTCTTCACAACAATCCATTATGTTTCCCCAAAAGTTCCGCTACTTCATTCTTCTTTCCTACTTCTTTCTTTTTAGTTGAAGTCTATAGGAAGGCAGTATAACTTGATTATCTTCCCCTGTTGGTATATTGCAATATTGTGCTGAAAAGTTACGCCTGTGTTTAGTTTAAATATGTGAATTTGTCGTGATTATGTATCAGCAAACTTCGAAACTCACTCACTCATTGTAATCTTTTGCTCAACAGCCGAAGAACATGATGGTGGCAACACCACGAGATCGTAAGAAAAAGCATTGTTACATCTCAATATTGAACATCATTCAAGGTGAAGTTGATCCTACACAGGTAAGAACCTTTACTCAGGTTTTAAAATAGAACAAATAAAATGGGAATGACAGGGAAACAGACATGTCAACAACGGAAGCCACCTAAGATATTCCAGTGCTATTCAGATCGAGACCCAAGAAATGTGGAAAATAATGCCCACCTCTCTCATGAAACATTACGCCTATCAAGCTGTTGTTCTTGTTGTTGCGCCGATTTTAGATCAAATTTTTAATCAGCCTGTGTTCATAACATGCATTCTCTTTGTTATGAGAGTCGACTTCAGTAATTATGAGACTCAGTATTTATTAGTTTTTAATCGTGTGTAGTATTTATGTGCATTTGTATGTAGTTTAACATTTTTCATGTAATGACCATGGGGTAGTCATAGCCTTTTGCTCCCCATGGTATCGTCCTTATAGTATTGTAGGTAGAGTAATCCGTAATTTGTTTTGTAACATTGTTAATGGAATATAAAAAAGGGCGACGGATCTCAACGGAGAAGTATTGACACTAAATGTATCTCTATAATTCTGTCCAGGTACACAAAAGTCTTCAACGTATACGAGAAAGAAAGTTAGCAGAATTCATTCCTTGGGGACCAGCAAGTATCCAGGTAACTGATGGTTATACAAAGTGTTTCTTTTGCAGCTATTGAAAGAAGAATAACGGTTTAAAAATCTGAACAAGTCTGGAGAGTAATGTCCTAAATAGTCAGAAGAGTAATATTAGTACTTTATTAAAAGCATAGCCGTCTATGCAAAACTTTAAAATTAATCGTGTAAAATGTTATCGCACCATCCATTTTATTTAAATGTTAAATCATGTAGCCAAAAGTCTAGGTCTAATAATACAGCAAAGTTACCCTTCATCTTCTTGCTTCTTACCACCCATGCGTGTTTTATCGTAGGTTGCCTTATCACGCAAATCACCGTATGTACAGACAACGCATCGTGTCAGTGGTCTTATGTTGGCCAATCACACAAGCATTTCAATGGTAAGATACCTTTTGATCTACGAGACACGATTTACGATTTGCAACTTAATCTTAAAATAATGTTTTTATCCAACCAGAAGGAAAGTTGCTGTCATTGGATTCCAACGTTTGTGGTAAAGGTTTGCATAATTTTTTGCCAAAAAAATTTACGTAGAATGCAAGTCCCAATCTGCTTTATTTTCACATTTAGGTATTTGAAAGAAACTGCCGGTTATACGACAAACTTCGTAAACGAGAAGCTTTCTTAGAGCAATACAAGAAAGAAGATGTATTCAAAGATAGTTTGGATGAGCTTGACGATTCGAGGTAACTCGATATATTTTTAATTTGTTGCTTATTCTTTCATTTTATAACAAAACAACCTGCCATAGTAAACCTTAGTCTGGTAAGTAAGCCTTTACTCACTACTCAGATTTTATAGGTTCAAAACAATGGTTTTTCGTAGTTGAGTAGCAGAATCATTTGTTGCCTATGTTGCATTTTCATTGACTATGCGATGGGCTTTCTGACTTACTGGCAAACGTCTTTTACATTTTTTCTACTGAAATGTGAGAAAATCTGTCAAGAAATATTTCACTTTTTGTTCTCAGTTTAGGGACCGTTCATTATCTACAAAGGGGTTGGTACCGAAGAGAAATGTTTTCTTACCGAACTCAAAAGTTGATGGAAAAAACATTTATCCAACCTTTTTATGTCAGAAAATTTATTTTACCCAACCCATTTCTCTTTGGTACCAACCCTTCTGTAAATAATGAACGGTCCCTTAGCTATGACTATGGAAGGTGTCTTGACATTATTCTTCATTTTTTAATTTCTTGCCGTAAATTTTCAGGGATGTTGTACAACAGCTAATTGATGAGTACCATGCTGCTACAAAACACGACTACATAACATGGGGAACACCAACTCAGGTATGATAATATGTATAAAGTCTTCTTATTTTGTTTTTCTGGATTATTATGCTGGTTTTAGACTGATGCCGTAAACAGAATTCAAATGAAAAATATTGGTAGTTATCAGAGAAGGTTACGCATTAAATGCCATACTCTACTCGATGTTTCAAAAGAAAAACGGTATTAGTTCCCCTTTACTGCCTTTACAGGGTGGACATAGGGTTTATGTCGGGTAATCGTTCAGGCTTATCTACTGTGTGTGTATGGTTGGTCAATTCAAAGCAAGGGTTATTAATATGCAAAGAGAATAAGTCTAAAGGACAGGATTGTTTGTGATAGCGTTGCTTTCCTTCGTACCTAAAAACCAGGATGACTGGCTAAAATAAGTCCCCCGTCTTGGAGTTTTATTTAAATATATGCCAAAATGTAATGAGAGAACTGAAACCTCCTTTACTTCGAACATTGCAGGTACCACAAGAGGGAACGGGTGCAACGGCAGCTGCATCAAGAAAAGAATGAAAGAACAACAAATTACATGATGCAAGAACTTGCATTGATAAATAACGTTGGCAACACATGGGCTGTACAGTTTTATTTAATCACGTGTCCAGTAAACGTGGCATCAGCCAATACCCACAACGTTTACCGTTGTGGTGAATACGGAGCTGTTATCGATAGGACATATCTTCCCAGCTGTATATCGGTCATACAACACCCATCATCCTATTTCGGCATGATAATAATGCAACGACTTTCGTACTCAGTACCTTGTAATTGTAAATATTGTTGAACATTGCGTGGATGGTAGTAGTTGCGTTAGCCATTTACAAAGTTTATTATTGATAAGCCATGTGAAATGAAGAAGGTTTTATTTCTATATTCAATGTCGTTGTGCCTTCTGTGTGTGACGGATCCGTCGATCTTATTCGTAAGCAGAAGCTAATATATCAGACATTGAAAAAGAAGGATCTTAGTAGCATGGAACTATACCTGTATATTTTATAAATACCTAAATTGTTTTGGCAACCATCAGATTTGGAACAAAAAAAATGTTCGATAAATTTTTACCGAATATTTTTCACGCCAAAAGTTTTCGTTCGTAATGTATAAATGACGATTTTCTAGTAGGTTTCTTTGCAGCGTTCTCCGTCCTTTAACACTACTCTTGCACTAAAGATGATATATTCGTGCAATAATTTGTGTATTCTAGCAGGTCAATAAACTTCCTAACAATATTGTTCAAAAGGAATGTTAAAGAAGAAGAGCCCCGAAACTGAACCCTGTGGGATATATAATATACCCTATCACGTCTTTGGTCCACGTTTTAGTCGTTTGTTGTCCGTTCAAAGGTTTACAATGTAAATTTTAACTCAGTTATTTTTCAAAACCCAAAAATTACTGACACACCTGGTACCATTAGTCTTTTTTGTACTTTTGCAGCAAACAAGAAGAAAATCAGACAATTATGGCATTTGTGATAAAATATATTTAATCCAATCTTAAGAAATCCATGCCATTCCCATTACAAATATGGCCAAATTATGAAGGTACCAAAGGCATACTGTCTCACAACTGATTGGTAGAAAACTACTGTCTGCACCCTAGCCACATATATCCATGACAATACCTACACTGGAGTCTTGAGTAAACAGGGTGTATGGAAAATTCCTGCAATATGGTGAACCCAAAAAAGTTGTTTTGACTGTAAAAAATGTCGAAACTATGATCAAAACAAGTCAGAATCATGATTTCGTGTGTTTCAGATTTCAATAAACTCAAAATTAATAAATGGGGTCCGGAATAAGGATGTCTTGGGTGGTTTTATCAAGAGATTAATAAGCAGTGGCATCTATTCAAGACTCGAGAGCTGGATATGGCATTAAATATGTCTTCCCTTTCTACTGCTGCCAAATATGTTAAAGTGTGCGTTATAGTTATGAAATTTTTTTAAACCTTTCTGAATAATACTCATTACATCATCACATGATCATTACCCATGCAATTATTAATCACACAATAATCAAACACTCAATTAGTATGCATACATTTTTTTAAATACATTTTGCATAAAAGCATCTGTGTCAAGATGCATTATACTTTAAGAATAAGAAGAGTGAGGTTGAGTGCAAATAATTCCATCAAACGCCAAAATGTTAGGACAGAAATTGGAAAATGAAATTATATCACAAAGGTTTGAATTTTTGGTGATCCGAAACTGATCTAGGAAACCCCATAAAACATCAGAAATGTTTGTAAATTTTTTTATAATTTCCCCAGAAAATACCCCACTTCTGGCCCAATTTCATGTCCCAAAAGTTTGGCTTTTAATGCACCGCGCCCAACAAACATATTGTACCAAACCAACCCAGTCCTCGTGTTTTCACCACTACACTGACCAGCACTGACACAACAAATCTCGCTCTTTACAAAAACATGTTCAGCAATGGAGAATCTTTTGCAGGAGTCTGTTGATCTTGAAAGTCTTTAAAATAGCAGAATTATTGCTCTTGCCTCTTGCTTTCGGCAATTGGATTTATTTTATTTGAAAGGAATCAATCAAAGCTTTGGCGGAGAAGTACAACCCAAATGTTCCTGCCACTGCACCAAAAATCATTATACATATGTCTAAAACAACAATGGCCTTGCTGATTTTGTGCCATCGCAATTTCAGATGGAAAAGGCATGGGAAAATGAAACACAGGCATGTGCCAGTGAAACTGCCAACAAGTCCCATAAGCAGGCCAAAATGTGGAACAATCAAGGCTATCAAGAGTGCGCCACACAGCAACATTGGTCTTGTAATTAGCACCCAGATCCAGTTGTATTTGGAATCTTCATTGAGATGGGGGAAGTAAGGAAGGAATGCATCATCAAATGACATGCTGACAACAAACATAGCAAGTGGTACTGCAGTCATAACATTGGTAATGACAAGTGCATTGGCTGTGATGCTAAAACCAGCACTTTCAATCAGATTCACTGTTGCTACCTCTTTTGTGTCACTGCCAAAAGCCAATACCATAAAGATGCCCAAAATAGCTTTGACAAAAGCAGCAAAAATAAACGCCCAATTCATCATTGTGGGGAAACTTTCCGGTTTCTTCATGCTTGATTCGATGCTTGGGAAAACAGCATGGGCGCAATAGCTGAATACAACTATTCCAAAACCAATGGGGAATGTGCTGGGATTGAAATCTGGGATATTTGCAAGTGTCCATGTTTTATATTTGGATATTGTAAATGCAACCATCACCACAATTGAAGACATCAATGCAAAAACTGAAAATAAACTGAGCCATGAAATAATAGACATTCTTTTGAGAAAAAGGGAGGGTAGGGCAATGGAGCAACTAATAGCTGCCCATTCAAAGGTTCCCAGGCCAGTTTTTGCTTTAAGTAATTCGCTAAGAACTGTCCCTAGGAGAACGATATACATGGTAACACCGCCAAACATCTCGACACATTGCACAAGTAATACCAAACGATACCCGGCTTTCTTGTATACAGCCTCTCCAACCTCTGGGTAATTCACTCTCAAACGTCTTTTGACGCAGGTCTTTTTGGATTCTTCATACAAACAGCTGACCAGTAACCTTCCTGTGTAGCAACAGATAGCAGCAACCAGGAAAATTGCGGCAACAGCCGCCCATCCACCTTGAAGCACTGCAAAAGGTATCCCAAGGATGCCGGTGCCTTGTATCAAGTTGCTGACATTCCATCCTGCAAGTAATGCCGAAGCATGTCGGTCGTCTGATGGTTTTGCGAGCATAGATATGCTCAAGGAGGCTGATCTAAATCTACCAAAACTCGTCTTTCTGTTAAGATCATTGATTTTGCTTGAAATCTTTCTTCTTGCAGCGAGTCGCTCTTCATGATGGCTCTGTCCATGGTGGCCTAAGGATCGGTAACTGCCTCCAGCAATATTCACACTGTCTCTGTCGGCATCCAAAAGTTTCGTCGTTTCTTCATCGGAATCCGAGCTTTCCTCAATCGTTGCGAATCCTCGCATGTCTCTCGGCGTACTCATCTTGATTTTTTATAGATTTACAACGAATAAAATGAAGATGAAAAGAGTTGTAGCTGGAAGGCGGAACCACGTTTTCTGCAGTGAAGAAATCTCACTGCTTGCTGTGTTGCGTAAACCACAATTCGTTGCGTAAACACATGTGATTTGTCAATAGTTTAATGACGGGGGTAAACTTTGTGATGTTGACAAAATATCAAATATGCAAGCAATGCAAGGAGGCTTTTCAACAGGGGTAAACATCACAACTTTACTTGTTCTGAAACTATTTTAGGAATACACACCAGTATAAATTCATGTCTTTTTGAAGAAAATGGATCAGCTCTTAGTCCTAAAATTTTTCTTAACTTTTTACGAAAGCTTTTATGCTTTGGTGATGACAGTTTCTTTGGTTTCTAATATTTTTAGAGAAAAAGTTATGATGTAGTTATTCTACCGACGCAATTTGCAAGAAAAGAGTTATCTTCTATAACACTGAAAACATATAACTTTAGTGTAGTGAATATTACTCAAAGACAAGGGTCCAGTCAGTGCAGTGAAATTTTCGTCAAAAATCAAAATAACTTTGAATTTGCTTGTAAACATTCCTTAGTTCTTTTCAAATGTAGTAAGATAGTTTCTTAAAATGTTAGTGATCGTAAATAACTTATGAACAGTTACTTTCAATCCAGTTTCTTTTTTAAGCGCCTGCGCCTGTGCAAAACATCTTCTGTCCACCCGTTTTTAATGTGCAGCCAATTACTAGTGCCCATACCCCATCTTAAAAAATGGCGGGAAACACTCGTTGCGTCAGCATTCAAGTGGCAAACCATTGGATTGGGCCTAAAGAAATATGGACGCCAATAAAACCAACAAAGGTGCCACTGATAGACCACAAACAGTAATTCTCAATGCATCATTACAAAATGGAGACATTCATCAAATGCTTCAAGGAATGAGATTTTGCCGGGTGCGAGGTAAGGTAATGCTAATATCAGGATTACCAAAAAAATTAGACATCAACAAACCGGGGCATCACAATAGCAGGATTCTCCCCAGAATCTACACTAAATTTGGCTCACTCAACTATTAGGATAGTGGTTGGATTTTTTAATCATACGAATAAAGACTGGAGCATGCCCCCCCCCCCAGAAGCAACACAATGAATGTCTACTACCTGCCGTGCGTACTGTGATGATGTAGGAGGAGATCACTGTAGGACCCAGCAGGAAAAAACATGTGTATGGTGTGTAGTGAACGAGATAACATCTTCTGTTAAATATATCTGATACCTGCAGAACCTACCTTTGCAAATCATAAAAAACATAAATGTACTCGTTTTACTTCGAACACAAAAATAAATTCAAGTTGTAGCCATAAAGACTGAAGCTTGTCCAAGGTTATCCACTCTCCAAATAATGGATACCATCCTCTTCAAATGGATGCCAGTAGTAGTGGTTTCAAACAACTTTCCAGGTATTTTGTTCGGGGAAATGAGGAGCAGATAGGCCCATATCTATATATAAAAAACGCACAGGTAAAAAAATGACAACTATTATGCTACGCTAGATTCATTTTTCAGTTTCAATATTTAACAAAATTCAATGATTTTATTCAACATAAATTCAGTACAAAATTGCAAACATGCCCAAACATTTTTCACTTTTTAGATTCAATTTCAATTCAATTTCATGTATATTCTCAGCTAACATTACGATACAAAAAACCATAAATGATGCTACTCATACTACGGAAATAAGCTTTCAACATAATCTATCATGACGAAGCATCTAAGAACAATGTTGCTGAAGAGGACATATGAAAAGAACTCTGGAAGAGCTTTCGAGCCATATGCCCTTAGTGACATGGTTTAACGAACGCTTTCACTTCTTAGTTACAGAGGGCACTGCAAAGAATTCAATAATTATTACAACAAAATCTACAGCATATCTGGTCCTTGNAAACAAAACTCAAAGTATACGGTATTAGTAGAAAGCTATACAATTGGATCGCGAACTTTTTAGACAATCGAAGACAAAGAGTTGTTTCAATTTCAATATCAATTTCAATTTCATGTATATTCTCAGCTAACATTACGATACAAAAAACCATAAATGATGCTACTCATACTACGGAAAATAAGCTTTCAACATAATCTATCATGACGAAGCATCTAAGAACAATGTTGCTGAAGAGGACATATGAAAAGAACTCTGGAAGAGCTTTCGAGCCATATGCCCTCAGTGACATGGTTTAACGAACGCTTTCACTTCTTAGTTACAGAGGGCACTGCAAAGAATTCAATAATTTTTCCAACAAAATCTACAGCATATCTGGTCCTTGCTATCACTGAAACAGCAAAACAATGGCCTCCAATCGGCGGTAACTTTCTGAACGAAGAAATGATGGGAAGGTATGTCTTTTGAAGGTTCTTTATACAAAATAATGTTAATTCATTCCTAGCCTAATATACATAAGAAAGAAAAGAGTATGTACGAAGTTAACCAATTTGTGCAACTGAGGAGAAGAGACAGATGGAGACGGAATATACAAACTATTTTACTTTCCAAAATTCATCATTTCTTGGCGCTATTTTTATCTGCTGTAGAACAGGGTTGAAGAATACTGCGAAATTACACATACTTAATGCAAATTTATCTTTTTGCCCATTGGAATTCTTTATAACATGGTTGAACATGCCAGAAATTGATCTTGTCATCACGTTCAAATCGAAAGTTAATGTGAAATTGTAGTATTAAGAGTCATGGAAAAGATATACTAGTTCTTCTAACACCTATGACTCAAATATGGGTTTTGAAGCCAGCATTGCAAAGACTTTCGCATAATTTAGCATAACTTTTATTATTGCTAAATATAATTTGGATTTTTCAATTGATTTTTCAAGCGTCGAAAATTCTTTCTGACTTACTCGGCAGAAGGGCATGGGAAGGCAAGGCAGGTTTCGCGATCGCATGTGTATCAAAATTTGGAAGATCAAAGTTGGTTGACAATACACTTTAGAACAGAGTTAATAGAATAGCCTCCTTGAAGGTAATGTTTTGTTTCGTCTGTATATTCTTATTGATTATATAATTATTTTCTGTACCAGGATAGAGAAATTCTACAACATTCATCGAAACAGCCACCTACTTTTATTGGCAAGAATGACGACTGACAGTGAATTCAAGGTGTTTAGAGAAATTCAAAGAAGGTATTAAGCTTTTCAATCATATTTAATTATGTCGCAAAATTCTTGTTACTGATGCCTTAAAAAATTCCTGATCTCTGCGAAAAGGAGTTTAAACAATTTTGCGAATGGATCTGAGAAAAGGAACACAGTTCTGTAAAGGCAACCAGGGAGGGGCAAAAATTTGTGCACCCAACTTGAACTTTTCGAAACGGAATTGAATTCCTGCTTTCAAAAAAACTACATATTCTGTTCAACAACAGCAGAGACGCTATGATATCATAGTCACAAGAGAGATGATATACTGTTTTTATACCTACTGGTTCATCTTTACTGGTTGGATAAAATATTAGGCCCTGTGGGCAATTGGTTCAGAGTAATGAACATGATCTAACTTACAGGAACCTCAAGAAATAGGGTCAATACAAAATGCTAAGGTTACGAAAATGATACTTTTATGTACCGTAATAATTCAAAATTGATCGATATCTACATAAAACTAAAAACTTCTAGCTTGTAAAAGAGTTTCTGCGCATAATGATAGTTGACGTTTTCTGGTTCATTAGGTTCTGGAAATCACCTTTGGTCATTTATCCTGTCTCTGGTGCAAAGCAGTGTGTTAAAATCTTACAGCAAGTCCCGACTAAGGTGAGTAGAAAGTAATACAACTCAAGTGTAATGGGCCCTTGATTATCCCAGCAATGCAACTAAAAGGTAGCCAACAGGTAGGAAAAAAGCTGCTCACATTCTCATCTATGGTTCTTGTCACGAGACTGGACACGATTACAAACTTTGTCACTCTAGCGTACGCCCATTAATATTGCTGGTCGACTGAAGCACAATAATAGTTTGTGAAGTCAAAGGGGATCATTAAGTTTGGGTTTGGTTTATAAGCTAATCATGGCGTACGTACAAAGGGATCATTGGTTTATAAGCTAATGCTGGCGTACGTGCGATCATCTATAGCAATAATACAAAGAGCTAATTCTTTATATTTCCTTGAATATCTTACTCCTGTCGACAAGAGGCTTCTGTTTTTTGAGACTGGCAATAATCAAATTAAGCACTAAATTTTAGGGCACAGAACTGACGGATCCTGCTGAGGGAAATGAACTTCTTCGTGGCAAGCTTGGAGAAGAGATGGCGCAAAGAATACTGGAGAAAAATATCGGTGTGACCAGTCACCGTATCCTTTCGTTAGTTACGAAACCTAAAGATTATGAAAAACCTTGCAGCAATGAAAACATATATTCAGAATCGATACCCTACTATAAGATTAGGAGACGTTTTTAGCAAAATTTTTCTTCACCACCAAAATAAAGCGACTTTCACAAAATCTCCCACGACAAATGTCTCCACAGCTGTTAAAATGGATAGCTTCCCATCACTCGTTTAAAAGTAACTCGATGCCTCCATAAACTTTTTCAAAAAGCTACAAAAAGGCATCTTCCAAGGAGTTGTTTTAAAAGGGCAAACCATATTAATCTTTGCCTCAAAATAGATGTCATGCGAGACTTCCAATAAAGCAAAATTGATCGAACAAACTCGTTAATTGTTTTGATACCTTTGCACTTCTGACATTTATTTTTATTGTTGGTCATACACAAGTTAAAGTGCGACAGTCAACATATTCCCCTTTCAATTTCAGCATGGTCTTTTCCGGACACTTTCAGAATTGCTGATTGAAGCAACTTGCTAGGAGCTTACATTTATCCTTTTGCTAGGTTCTAAAGATTGATATTGATCTGATCCTTAACTGCTTAGAATCCCTGGTACTTCTTGATGGATGTCAAAATATTGCCAATATCGCATGCTGTTCTACGGAAGATCTCTTGGAAAGGAGTCCACTTCCAAAGGAGGTTGCTCAGAGAGTACAAAATTTCTTTGAGAAGGACTGTGTAAGTGTATGAGAATCGCAATACTATATGTACTAACACCAAAATACTACAACTCTTACTATGTTTGGCAATACCATAGTGCAGCTAATTAATTCTGTAATGGACAAATGCCAACAAATTAACTGATTATAATAGACTTACTACTTGCCTAAAATAAACGCACCGTTCGTGAACTCTATCGTGAAATGCTGCTAAAATATCAATCTGATACATAGTGCAAAATGAAACAAGTTAGCAATGAGTTACTAAATGACATTTTGTGCTTGGAAGCAAAAATTACAATAACAACAAAATGTGCTTGCCTAAGCCTATAATAACTGTTTCCGAGGGCAATACCAGAAAATATTAACCCGAAGCCGTCAGTACAAGACCGAGCTTGCGAGGTTTTGTACAGAGGCTGAGGGTTCATATTTTCGGTATTGCCCGAAGGAAACAGTTATTATATAGTTTATTACCCTATGGTCAGGGCTGGGTAAAAGCCTTTCGTTTTTAAAAAGTAAAAATATAATTTTTAAAAAGTAAAAATATAATTTTTAAAAGCAAAATAATCGAAGGACTAGCATGAAGCAATTGCAGACGAAGCCATTTGATGCTGTTCGAATTGTTGTTCGTGTTCGAAGCACTGATTTGTGGTTCGAAGCCGAGTTGCTACGTAATGAGCGGGCATTACCGGATAATAATGCCCTATCATTACGTCACATTCGAACGTTTTCAGCCAATCAGATTGTATAACAGAGTTGCTGCCCTGATCATAGGGTAATAATTGCAAATACAAAAAGTTGTTGTGTTCTTTTTAACGATCAGCCTGAGGACTACGTTTCCTGTTTTCTTGGATTTGTGAAGTCCATTAGGACCATTATTCAAACGCATTTTTGCATAAAGCTAGCGTTATGGGTTAAATATGTAACTATGCGAAAAACAGTAAGGAGAATTTTAGTTTTGTTGATTTGTTGATATGCAATTTTAAATTATAGATGTCAAATAACAAAGTTTCCTTTTTCAGTTCAGTTCGTTAACAGAGTGGTTCACTTTATCTGAACTATCGCTGTTAATCAAGTGAACCAAAACGTAGAATTTGTCCAACTATCAAAAATTGCATTGAGCGGAGAACCATAAATTTTGATACTGAGCAAGGCATACACGATTTGAGAGGTAACGATTTGATGCCGTGCGAGAAGAACAGTTTCCGTCCAGACGGTTTCATTTGACAGTTATTCAACTACAGGGGATAGCCCAGGGATGGGATAGACTCAAGAACTCATCCCTTTGAATGGGATCTTTCAGTTCAAAGCAAACTGTTCCAGAATAACGTTCATAACTTTGGAATGAAAGGTCCGCTATCGAATCTATTTTAAGATCTTGGTATTCAACAAGAATTTTCTCAAGTTAAATGGCGGAAGGTCAACCATGTTTCAAGTGGGGGTTACTTCTCAGCAAATACTCTAAGAATCATACTTCAAGCCTTTGCCGCCACCAGCTTCTGAAGAAATTATTCAAATTATGATTCTACTCCATATAATGTTCAGCATCACACAGATACTTTCAAACTGTTTATACTATATTGACGATTTGTTCCCTGTGGAAGTTCTCACTTCTTGCATACATCAATTTGAATGCTAATTACTCTTATGCTTTTAAAAGATATTTCAATACCACAATCTTTATGTATATTTTTTAATTAATTCCACAAAGTTACACAAACACATCGCCCCAATAAAGCTTGGTTCACGCCAGAGCACAAACACGTTAGGAATGAGATAGCGCATTTTCTGATCTCATTTTAAACGATCTGTGGTGTGCTATCTTATAAATGGAACCAAAACTTCTTTCCATCCAAATGATGTCAAAGGCGCACACAAAATCTCGCAACCGAGGCAAAGATATTTTCGACCAATTTTTCTGTCGCATTTTGAATGCATTCCATATACAATTTTCCTCAGATGTGAAATAAGCTCAAGAGCACCATCACAATTAGAGACCATTTGATAGCTAAACAAAGGTCTCTAAAATCCTGAAAGATCCAAAACAAGATATCGTTTTACATTTGTTGAAAGGAACTGCTAGTATTACAAACCTCTTGGAAATTTCAATGTTTCTAGGATCTTTTAAAAACTTGCCAATTCAGTTCGATTTTCACCCGGTGCAAATTGCACCAAAAACCAGCCAGTTAAAGGGGCCTTTGCAACCGGCATGTCTTGCCCGTGACATCTCTTTGTTGTCGGCCATTTTAGTGGACCATTAAAATGGCGACAACAAAGAGACCACCAAAGGTCGATCTAAATGATAAAATGTCGCTCCTAACGACAGGATGCAGCTTTTTCTTTCAAGAACGTTTGGAAATAACGTGCGTCAGTAGCATTGTAGCCGCTTGCACATAGGGGCATGTGCCCTCTGACATTCAATGGTCACTTGTTTCTTGGTAAGGTAATAGATAGCTCCAAGGGGCGATATGTCTTTAGAAACATCTCAAACTTTACAACTTAACACGACTACCAGAATAGGGATCAAGTTCCAATGTAATGAACAAATATTGTCAATTTCGTATTACTAAGAACTCGAACCAAACGAATAAAAACAAAATGTACCTTGTTTCGTTCATATACAAACAACCTTTTTATGTTGAAAACATTCCATATATCATCGTCTTGAATTCTCATCTAATCAAACCCATCTCCAAATGTTATGGGTACATTCAAATTTACATTGCCAACACCAATTATGGGAATCATCTTGAGTATATATGTTCAGCGTTTTCTGCGTCGCCTATGATTTGAAAAAATGAGTATTTTCAATTTTTTTACTCAAAAACACTAGCTTCTGATAATAATTCAACAGAAATTAAAGTAACTTGAATACAAAATTAATCACTTCTTATTGCACAAAGCGAGTAAAAAACGTCAGGCGTTTGTCATTTTTTTATGAAAAGGCTACTGCGATATGAAGCTTTATTTGGTTGAAATTGGTTTCACCGTTCCATAGCTATGAGCGATTTACTAAAACATTGTTTGATAAGATTCCAGAAACAGGCCTAGAATTGTAATCAATTTCCATGCACATGTAAACTTCTGATTAATGACAAACAAACTCTTTCCCTGCAGAAATTATGAAATATCAGAACACCGTTCTGAATGAAAAAGCCCATTCATCAGGTTCTTTGTAAGATAGCATGATATGAATTTGAGAATATACACAAGGCCAAACGAGATAAAGGTGCACGTTCTAGGTGTGGTAAAGGAAAAAATATTTGATTCGAGACTAGTACCTGCTGCTAACGACGTCACGGCCTCTCTTAAAGGGGCTCCGTCACCAAACTGTAAACAAATTTTTCAAAACACCATTGTTTTAGGCACGTGTCCATTGTTTTCTGCAGTTCGCTTGGTGGCTTCACCCAAGCCACGAAAAAGTAACCGTTAAAAATCCACTTATATCTGAGCAATCGTAAAGATATGAATGTTTGGTTTGTTCCTCTGTGAAGTACAAGGATTTATCTTCAAAATAACGATTTCAGTTTGAAAAGATATGAAAAATCTGTGTTATATTGCCTATCAAAAAACTGCAAAATCATCCTTTTGACAACAATTTGGAGGCGGAGCCCTTTTATTGTTGAAACAAGATTAGTCAATTGGCTTGAGACCTTACCTTTTCCAGACGTAAATGGCTATGTTGATAAAGACAGGCCACATCAAGAAGAATAATATGCGACGCGAAGGAATGTAAACAGCCCACCATGGACGACTGTGTACCTACGATAAAGTAAACTTAACGTTAGGAACTCGTAAATTTGAAACATAGTAAGCCTATACATGTGGCAAATTCCTAAAGATACGCGAAAAAAGTGACTTTGAATGGAAAGTTTATGACGTAATGCAAAACTGGCATAAAAGCTCAGATTGAAATTATTATTGACATTCGGACCAATTTACCCTGCCTTTGGACATCAATGTCTCGAAATAAAATGATGTAATGGACTTTTCAGAGATGACTACAGGGTGTCCCAAAAAAGTTGTGCCCCATTTGTGCGGCTGCTGTGGAGCAGCTGTAGGTTCTATTGTCTCGTTTTTGGTACGGTTGCATAGGATATACTTCAACTTAGGGTCTGAGACCTTGTTTAAGCCAATTGGACATGTGGTTGCTGATTTATGGTGCAAGAAAGTCAAAAAAGTGAAAACTTCACAAACAACACTTTCTTTGTTCTCCAAAAATGTCAAAATCAAGTCAATACCGCAAGAAAGGGTTCTAGAGCTTTATTAGAATTTTTTCTACAGTTGATAAAGGGTTAATTGTATTGTTTACTGATAACACAACACCATTTACCCATTGCAAAATGCATGAAAAATTCAAATAAAAAGCTAGAACACTTTCTTGCAATATTTACTTGATTTTGACATTATTGGAGAACAAAGAAAGTGCTCTTTTTGAAGTTTTCACTTTTTTGACTTTCTTGCGCCATAAATCAGCAACCACATGTCCAATTGGCTTAAACAAGGTCTCAGACTCTAAGTTGAAGTATATCCTATGCAACCGTACCAAAAATGAGACAATAGAACTTACAGCTCCTCCATAGAAGCCGCACAAATGGGGCACAACTTTTTTGGGACACCCTGTATTTTTCTATATTTCTCTAGATTTAAAAAAAATCAGAATCCGAAGTTTAAATGCTTACAATAGTGATTCAAGCTTTCATGCCTATCGCTGTAATCTTGTCGAATCCCTGTTTCTGAATAGAATGATCTATTGCAAGATGCTAAAAGTTTCCATGTTAAGCGATTAAGAATTTTTCTATGATGAGCAATATTGATGTAATTTTTGAGAAAATCATGCAAACTTCGGAAAATTATTATCATATTTAGAGCAAAAAGAAACCTACAAAAACAAACCCTATCCCTCTAAGAGACCCTGTACAAACTGGGCGAACAACAATACTGAATAGAAATCAGAATCTAACAACAACAACAACAACAACAATACTCACTGCGTCACTGACTGTTCTGATTCTGTCTTCAATGGAATCAAGTCTGAGCAAAACCAGCCTCATGTCTTGTTCAAGCTTGCCTAAAGCCTTAACGATTTGTTCACCAATAGTTTCAGCTGATGCCTCTGAGCTTCCACTGCTATCGTTTGGATCAGTGCTACTGTCTGGTTGAGTCCTCTGAGGCCTGCGTGTAGATTCAGCTCTCACCGGTCTTGATGCTTGAGCTAAGAGAAATAGGTTACGACTTACAAAATGTTCAAGTTTCTTGCATAAAAGGAAACTTGTCCTAAGACCCTAAAATGATGAACTCCACTATGCTACTAAAATCTGCAATATAATTGAATAACAAACACAACAATAGACAATAACGCTAAAGATGGCGGCCGCGCAAAGCATGCTAGTAAAAAGCTCCCTGATGACGACCACCTAACGACATAAACCTTCTGGTCTGCCGTTTCGACTAGCTAGCTGTGGTAAAGTCAGGAATAAGTAACCAATGTCAAAAATAGGAAACTTTTGTAATTCGAATGCGAATTTTTAATTGAAACTTCAATTCGAATCAAACCTTTGCTTTTTCTGCTTTGGAAAGGTTTCCTTTCGAACTATGTTGCATTCGAATTCAAGGTCAATTCGAATTCAAGCTAGCTAGTGGAAACGGCGGACTGAAATTTTTACGTCGTTAGGTCGTCGTCAGGGAGCTTTCTAAAAGCATGCTTTGCAGCAAAAGACAACAGCGTCTTTGGAGCCGCCATCTTTAGCGTTATTGTCTATTATCAACGATACAATGTTACTCTGTAGATAATGCAAGGGGAATGAAAAGTTATTAAAGAGATTAAAGTATCATGATGATGCAAGATATGACGATTAGCCTGAACAGAGGCTGTTTGCGAAATGGTTGATCAGTGGTCTGTCCGACACAGATTGATTTCTTAAATTATAGGGAAACATTTAAGTCCCATACATATTTCAAATAGCCGAAAAGCAGACTCTGGTCCGGTGAGACCGAACTGCCCAACAAGAAAAGCTACCCAGTTGATATTTTGGCCTTAATTAACAAAAACAATTCCGTGTCGGATGGACAAATGATCAACCATTTCGCAAACAGCCTTAGGAACAGGACAGGATAAACAGACACTTTTCAAAGCAAGAAACGTTTGTGATCATAAATGAATAACGTGAAAAGAATGTATACCCAATTTTGTTTGGAATTTGCCTTTCAGTAGCAAACTAATTTTTTTTTAAAGAATGCCAACCAAACACGTGCAAACTCAACGTTAGCCAATCGTCATCGTGTCTGGAGACCACGTGACAAAACGAGCTCGTTCCGTCTATACAGCGTTGGTTTTTGGAATTTAGATGGACGAATTTAAAAATACGTAAACAGAGCATTGGGAAGGTAGAAATCGAAAACTAAGGGTACCTTGAGACTGTTGATTTTCTGCTCTTTGCTCATGATCTTTCCCATCTCTATCATTAATCGCTAAATCAGTTTGACTACTTCCTCCTCTGGCACTTAGAACTAAATCTTGCTTTCCGAGTCCCTCTTGGTGACGCCTTGTACCATCCTTCGAGCTGCCTCTATGATTTCTGTGTCTCGAAGATCTTCCTTTTCTAGCAGGCCTATGACATCTTGCTTCAAATTCCTGTTTCAGTTCTACTTCAAGCTCCCCTGCGACTGCTCTTGGTTTTAACGTATCCTCAGTATGTGTCCCGTTTTCGTGAGTTCCATTTTCTGCAGCCGACAGGGAACTAAGAGTTGAAGTATCTGTTGAATGGTCCCCATTCTGCTTTCTTACACCGTCGCTGATATCAAGATTATCCAGGGGCCTCATTTTGACTGCAGGTGTGCTGTGTATGTGTTTCATTTTGAGACCAGTATCATCTGGTGTGAGCTGGCTATCTTCTTTCATCAATAAGCTATTCTGTGTTACATTGGTAAGATCAATCTCTAGTTGGCTCCCTAATGTTTGTTCAATTTCAGTGCTAGCAGTAGACTGTGGAGAGAGGATGCTAGAAACCTGCAAGTTAAGTGGTCAAAATATACGTAGTTCCACAGTGAAGTAGCTGACATGATATCTACTCTTGTTCACAATCAGAAATTTAGAGTTTCAATGACTACAACTAGACTGACTTTAATGATTCAAGCTATTCAAGTACATGTAGTCAGTCCCACTGAGTTGCATTGAGGATTTAAAAGTAAAAACCTTCAATTGCAGAATAATCTATTTATATATTGTGTGCCTATTTCTACCGAGCATCCGAAGGCACTTTTAGGAAATAAAGAAGCTAAGCTTATCGAGCAGTGTCCTGGTCCTTCCTCTCGATGTGACTACACCTCGTGATTCCTTTCGCCTGTAATTACAGGGAGTTGGCGACTCCCCTCACTATACGGAGCAGGTTTGACAGGGCGGGGACTCGAACCACCAAACGCAAATGCAGACGATTCCTAATGTATAGAGACAACGATTCTGCTTGGCCAGTGACCGTTTTTACGATTCTTATCAATAATAGAGAAGTTAGGTGCTTAAAATCCCTTTTTATACAAAACAAAATTATTCTTATTCTGTTCAAAGTTTGATAGTTTACGGCGAATTCTTTCACTACGGTTTCATTCAAATGAACTTTAGCATACCTCATCTGGGTTGTAAGAATCGCAATAAATGTCATCATCACTACTCTCTGCATTTACATAAGAAGAAGTTTGCATTCGGATCGCTGCAAAAAGAAGAAATATCACAGTTTTTGAATAGGCCGAAGGATACTATCACTTAACAAAAATGAGACAAGGATTGTTGGTTCACCTGCACTTGGAAATTGTCATTATCATGCAAGAGTTAGTAAAGATCTAGAAATAGAACACAAAGGCCAAAATTACAAGATTTGTTAAACAACGAGTTCCAAAATAAAAGTTGATTTCCCCAACTAATTTTAAAACAGCCTTTCTTTTGGACTCAACTAGCACATTTTTATTTTTGTAAGGGCCATGGCAAAACGCTCTTTCATCCACAGTCTTGATACAATTATTCGAGTTAAATTCGAGTTAAACATGAACAAATTGAATTTCTTTTTACCTTGAGATGCTAATGACCCATTCTCCGCCTCTGCTAACAAGCTCCCATTCCTGCTTCTTGTCACTGAATTCCTACCAGTCGGTGTTTCATTCCCACCTATCGAGCCGTTTGATTTGGAGCGTTTAATAACAGCGCTATCCGCTGTAACATTTGCTTGAACCAATTTAATGTCATCTCCATCTATTTTGACTAACATATCCTTTGACCTGACATCAAAATCAATTCCTTGACCATTCGCAGAACCGTTCAGTCTATTAGCAGCATCAACTTTCTTTCGTTCCTTTTTCTTCTTTTCAATTTTCTTATATTCAGCAATTTGACCAGGTAGCTCAATGTCATTTATTTCACAAAATGGAACGATGGCATGTGCAAACTGTTTTTGTGTTTCTGCAAATTCATCCAATTTTGTTAGTCTTTCGAATAACTGTAAGAACATGAGAAATTCGATTTGAAATCAGGAGGAAATAGGCTTTTGGATGGCACAAAATTAATGGCTCTACAATTTGAAATAAAACAGTAGATAGAACTCCCGAGGGACAAAAGCCCCTTGACTGAGTTCAAAAATCATCTTCATCCTAAAATCGAATCTATGCACTGCAAGATCTTTCAATTGATGATCGATTTTTGATACGCTTGCTTCATGATAGCAAGCGAGGACTAATAGGCCAGAATTCACATACAGTAAGACTTCATAAGATTTTCAAGGCTTTGTCAATGTAAAATCCAATCAAAATTCACCATTTCTTTTCTTCATTGACAAATGAAAGTTCAAATACTAAGCAAAAGTGGTAAACTTAATAAGCAATTTTATCATGGCCAATCTATGCTCACCTTTTTTATTTCATTTACATAATTTTCCATCGCTACTGGCTTTGGCATCTCACCAAGTGTGCTCCATGCATCCCTATAAAACAAAAAATTGGCATTAATGAAGTCCACCACTCATTGGGTGTACTTGAAAGACGATGTATGAAAATTTTGAATAACAATTGGGTGAGTAAAACAAGAAAACTGTGTGTTGACTGTCTTTGGAATCCTAATGATTCAAAATGTGAAAAGGAAATCAATTTGTCAAAAAGACCAATCAAGTTGACCACATCTCAAATTTTAATGTACCCATCCTTATGACTAGAAAAGTATCATGGTTGATGCTTACCATTTTGCTTTTCCAAGTACATCCCAAAAACCAGGTCTCGCCTGTTTGCAAGGTCCTAATTGAGCTTGTTTATAATATCCATAAACCTGAGTAGAAAAAAGACATAAATATTATATAAAACATTTTATTTCATTCTATAAAACTAAAACAAGAATATTCTACAAAATCCTTCAGCAGTTGTGTCAATTGTTAGGCATGGCCAATACCATCATCATGTTGAGCCAATACCAAGTAATAAAAGAATAAGAAGGAAGCTTTATCGACGCTGAAAGATTTGGGCCTAAAATTGTCTGTAAAGTTTTGGCGCCATGGCTGTGGAGAAGACCAGAATTTCTTCCAGCCAAGTACATATTGCATTTTTTGCCTTTTTTGTCCTAAACACTTGATAATTTTGATAATTGTCATTTCAAAATTTCGTTTGACCATTTTTTTGACACAAGATTTCAAAGTTTTAGGCGTACAGCAGCCCCCAACAAGGACATAAACTTAACTGTATGGGGAAAATGAGTCATTTGATTTCAATCAAAGGCCAAAGGTCAAAGGTGGAATATCAACTTCCTTTGATGAAAACACAATAAAACTGAAATTATTGTTTACTAATCCAGAACTATTGTGTGTAAATTTTACATATTGAATTCTGTGTGATGGGTTGATGTATAAAAATTATCATAAAATTCTATGTAATCAAGGTACATGCATATATGCACATGGTCTGTATTTGACTGATGGATGGATCCAGTAACTGGTTACTTCCCTCAATCAAAAATATTGCATGACAGGGTTAATCAGTGGAATTTTTTTGTTTTGCGATAAGCCATAGAATGCGTGAAGCAAACGCTTTGATTGTTTCATGCTGGAATTATATGAAACAAGGGCAATGCTTCAGATTCGATCCTCTGCATCCATATCTGTGTCCGATGAAATGGGCGGGGCGGGGCTGAAACACAGTAACTTAAGGAAAAGCTAATATGCAATGAAATTAAGACCGGTATTTAGGCAAATTTTAGTTAACAGTGTGTTTCATTTCACACAACAGGCTCTAAGTTAGAAGTCGACCCGCATTGAGGCATCAGACACCCTTCATACGCTAAAATCCCGATTGCACGATCATAGGTCAGGACAGACTTTGTAATCATCCAAAAGGATCTTATGTTTAATTTGCGCAAGGACTGTACCACATCACCAAAGAATTCATATTACCTTGGATGCTTCTCCATATGATGGCTGGAAAGGGCCTGAAAGAACAAAATCTAGAAATTCAACAACACGAGTGACAGAGATTTTCCACAAAAACTTGCAAAAATACAGAGTGGCTTTCATATGTTGTACCAAAGAAGGTATTCCTTAGTAACACTGAGAAATTTTAAATCACAGTTTCTTTGAACTCTGGGGGTCTTGTTTTTATGTACTTGATAAGCCATAATTTTCTGAGATTTTTCAAATCACTTTTTGGGATTTTTCAAAATCTTGATAAGGTTTTGAGTTCTCAAATGTTCCTTGATTTGGCAAAATCTTTCGGCCTTTGAGAAAGATTTTGGGATTTTTTCCCTAGGTTTCGGGATTTTTCAAAGATTGTAAGATTTCCATGAAATTTCTTAGATTTTACGACTTTTTTAAAAGATTTTAAGATTTTAGCAATTTTTCAAAAGATTTTAGAGATTTGTTTTAGTAATTTGTCAAAGGTGTACCAGATTCTTGGGAGTGATTTGCCCCTCAGATACCAGCTGCCTTTTTTTTTAAAGAAATTACTTTGTGTATGCTGATCAAAAACGAGTTCTTTTGTTTTCTAAGTTTATCAAAAAGTAATGACAAACTCTCCACACAGGTGGGAGCTTGTGAAACCTTAACCTTAGTCTGCATGAAAGATCTTGTTGATTAATTTAATAATAGCTAAGAACTGCCATGTTTTGCAGACTTGGCTATTAAAGTATACTCATATCAGATTGGAAAGTTTGAAAAATGCGCGGGGGATTTTGAAAATAGGGGTGAAAATTTCGCAGATAGAATGCAGAGAAAGTCGACTAACAGTGCGCTTATCAGCGCAAAAAGGGTAGTAGATTTTATGATATCAATGTCAGTAAACAATTAAATCAATTTACCGAGTGATTAAAATGTGCGGATGAACGCTATTTATTCAAAAATGCGCAGATGGTGTGCGGATAACTTGTTAAGTGCGCGGGGGATTAAGTGCGGGGGGGGGGATTAATCCCCCGCGCATGTCAAACTTTCCAATCTGGTACTCATATACTGTACTGGCTGTATTATTGCTCTCATGCTTGAAACAACACACTATGGCTGCAACACATATCTTGGTTTCTGCATGCAAGAATACGTTTATAAACAAAGTGTATGCACGCGCATTCAAGAACCCCTCTCCCCAAAGTCTCATACACCACACTCCACCAAACCAAGACTGGTGAGCACTCATCCTTCTTCAAAAGAAACACCACGAAATTCTTCTGCACGAGTATATTTTTACCATATTCTCACCAAACATCAATAGAACTGGAACACGAATTTACCTTTTTGTGGCAACGATCGCACAAGCGCAACTGCACTTTGGAATTTGACCTCAATATCGTTGGAAGCTGTGGGCATGTCTGCAAATCACATCATTTGGCCTAAGCCAGACCACACCATTTACAATCTGCTTTTACGCAACTCCTGGGTGCTTCTCCGACTTGTTTGTAGTACAGCCAGTACATGAAGCTATACAGTGTTCAATCTAATACATTTCTGTTAAAAGTAACTAGGATTATATCATCTTTATCATGAATTACAAATTGGTTAGAGTCGGTTCTTCACTGAAATCCAGCAGGCCACCTTGATTTGATACTGCAGTGCACCAATGCGCCTTCGCATTTCAAAACAAATCTCTTTGAGGGGTCTGGTGACGAGTAGGGACTCCATATGGAGTATCTACTGGGAGTATCCCATGGAAGGTACAACAAAGAAGCAAAGAAGCGGCATTATCTATTTTTTGCTAGCCTGAGATCAGGCTCACCAAGTCAAAAAATTGATTTTTTGCAGACTGATCTAAGGATAAACGCTGTTTAGTAGTGAAAGCGAGCGAAAAGATGTGGTGTCAGGGGCGTCGTGGCACCTGTAGATTAGGGGGGGCCAAGCTCCAAGATTTTCCGAAAAAAGTCAAAAGTTTAATAATGCTTTTCTTGGTTCATGAGATACTGGATATGTTTGTCATTTGACTTTACGTGAGATGACTTGAGACATTTAANTGCTTCAAGCCTAACTGTAATCCATCATCAATTGATGCTATTCTTACAAATCATAAAACTCAATTTAAACACAGTAAAGCAATTGAGACAAGCATAAGTGATTATCACAAAATGATTTTGACTGCTTGGAAATCACAGCTCCCAAAACATCATGCTAAATTTATATATTATAGAGACTTCAAAAATTTCAGTGAAGACTCTTTCCTCCAGCATCTGCAACAAGCACCTTTCTATCTTTGTGATGATTCAAATAGTGCAGAGGATTCCTTTAAGGTCTTTAAAAAAACCTTCTGCTCTGTTGTAAATGCGCATGCACCTCTGAAAAAGAGGTTAGTCAGGGCAAACAACAAACCCCTAACAACTGTGCACCGGAAGGCAATTAAACTTAGAACTAAACTCAAGAACAAATACAACAAAAATAGTACACAAAGTAACTTTGAAAAATACAAAAAGCAAAGAAATCATTGTGCTAATTTAAGACAAAGATTCAAATCAGATTACTTCAAAAAAATCTGTCAAAATGGCACTTTAGACTCAAAATCATTTTGGAAAAAGCTAAAACCATACTTATTTGGAAAAAATCATGGTGATTCGGACGTCTGCCTGTCAGAGAATGATTCACTCATCACTGACCCAAAAAACATAGCTGAAACCATGAACAAATACTTTATCAGTGTTGGCCAGACCACAGATCAAACAAACATAAAAGAGGATTCCAATCTATCTTTGCACCAAATCATTAAGAGGTCTGAAAAACACAATAGCATAATCAGTATAAAAAACAATTTGAAACATAAGATGATTTTTGAATTCCAACCTATTACCAAAAAAATGTTGAGAGAAATTATCCTTAAACTTGACCACAAGAAAGCTTGTGGCCATGATATGATAAGTGCTAAATTTTTAAAGCTATCTGTTGACATCATTGCAGCACCCTTGGTAAATATTTTAAACAAATGCATCCTTCAAGGAACATTTCCCAGTTTGATGAAAATGGCAGTTGTTTCTCCTGTGTACAAAAAGAAAGATCCTTTCAACAAAGAGAATTATCGACCAATTAGCGTTCTAACAGCTCTCTCTAAAGTCTTTGAAAAGGCAATAGAGCTCCAGCTATCTCCATTTCTCAACAGGAACTTCTCCAATTTCTTATGTGCCTACAGAAAACATTTCTCATCCCAGCATGCTTTAATAAGATTAATAGAAGAGTGGAAAACTAGTTTAGAAGCTAACAAACACACTGCAGCTGTACTCATGGATTTATCCAAAGCCTTTGACAGCCTCCCCATAAATCTGCTAATTGCAAAATTAGATGCTTATGGAGTTGGTATAAATTCACTCAGACTATTAAAAAGTTATCTCACAGACAGAAAACAAATGGTGAAGGTCAGTGGGTACTTTAGTTCATGGGGACCACTTAATCAAGGAGTGCCTCAGGGCTCAATACTTGGACCATTACTCTTCAACCTCTTTATAAATGATCTCTTCCTCTTTATCCAGGAGGGCTCCTTATGTAACTTTGCAGATGATAACACAATCTCGATCTCTGCCGAGAATGCCGATGAACTCCATAGATTAGTACAACTTAACACCAATAAATGCATTGACTGGTTTAATTCAAATCATATGACAGCCAACCCATCTAAATTTCAGTCACTAATTGTTGGAAAAAACGATAATCATATTAAAGAATTCCGAATAAACAATGACTTTAAAATAAACGTGAGTAATGAAGTAACTCTACTTGGAATTCAAATCGATGATCAACTAAAATTTGACTCACATATTGATAAAATCTGCAAAAAAGCTGCCATGCAGCTTAACGCAATCAAAAGACTAGCTCGATTTATGGGTAACAAAGAGAGACAAGTAATTGTAAATTCATTCATCCTTTGTCACTTCAATTACTGTCCACTTATTTGGTTATTTTGCAGTAATGCAAGCCAAAAGAAACTCGAGAAAATCAACGAGAGGGCCTTACGACTAGCACTATCAGATTATACTTCATCGTACAGTAGTCTTCTCGTCAAGGCCGAATCTACTACAATTCATATTCATTCTATTAGGCTATTGGCGCTTGAAATTTACAAAACTTTCCACAACTTGAATCCAGCTTTTATGAAAGACTATTTTCTTCCAAAATCTACTGGGTATGATCTTCGAAGAAATAACGTTCTGTTCGTTCCTAAAATCAAAACTACAAATTATGGTATAAAATCTATTAGCTTTTTGGGTCCAAAGATTTGGAATTCTCTTCCAAATGAGATAAAGTCATCCAAAAATGTGGACTTGCTACAAGTCTCTCTTTTTTCAAAGTCAAATTCAAAATTCTCATAAAAGATTGGTATTTCGATAACCAATGCGCCTGCAACGCTTGCAGTCAATAAGTTCCATAATGCAATCTCTAAAATTGCTTCATGTTAGTGTATATTAGTGTCCACACTATTGTAAAACTAACATTAAAAAAGGTATTATTATTATTATTATTATTACCAGATATCAGTATGTCCTGTTGATGTAGATCAGTTAACCAAATATGGTTCGGCACGTGTCACGGCGTATTGCTTTTTGAACGGATATTTTTATCAAAGGCTTATACAGACAGATCCCTTTAACTTCGAAAAGAATTTACAGTTTAAATTTAAATTCGCGAAAAAAGTCATACAATATCTTGTTATCAAATTCAGTAAGAAAGAACACAACTTTGCCCCCTGGATGCTAAGGAATTTAGAAAATTGGGATGGCGAAATTCATTAGAGTCAACCGAACCTTCGAATGTCATGGGTGTCGAGTAGTCACATTGGTGCCCACTTGGGAACAACACTTTCAATTTTTTGGGGAACTTGCAGAGTTGCAGTAAATTCGGGAATGAATTTCGACAGCTACATGAAACTAATTAAAACCAACATCATCACTACAGGAAACACGAAGTACGATTGCGCGGAATTTTACGTACCCTAAAGATGGCGTGGAGGAATATTTTACCAAGATCCTTTGCGGTATTGAACAAATCAACCTATCAAATCAATCAAAATTCATGCTTTCGGTCACTGGTATTTTGAGCCAATGATTTGATGAGATCCCGCCGTGTGTTATGTGACAAATTGTATTTAGGCAATTTCATACCTATGTTGAAGTTTCAAAACCATAATTTTAAACACACTTGCACTGTAATAATATGAGAATCTCGTATTATTACAGTGTAAGTGTGTTTAAAAGTATGGTTTTTGAAACTTCAACATAGGTATGAAACTGCCTTTCGTTGTGACGCAAAGCATTATGGTAACAACATCCTGCCCGCCATCTTATTTTTAAATATAAATTCTTCTAAAATTTACATTTTGCTAACTAACAATAACATTACAGAACGACACAACAGGGAGCATGGAGCCCGCCATCTTTAGCCTGCAGGTGTGTTAATTTATCTGCCAATAAAGATTTGGTGTCCTTTTTCGCTGTGAAGGATCGACAAATTGGCAAAATTGGGCAAATCTTACAGTTGTTGTAGTTTTTACGCAATGTAATTGGTCAAATTCGTAAAGGTGTAGCCAATTTTTAGCCAATCAAAATTTGATGCGGTGCAAACGGCCTCATATCGAGGCTAGAGTTCTTGAAGCCCATGACAAATGAAAAGAAAGTAATTTCGAATGTTGAGCCCAGTTTGAGCCAGGGCTGAGTTTTGTGGCTGAATTTTGAGTTGAATTTGGATTTACTTTTCAAAAGAGGATCATCAATTGCAATCAGCGAAGGCCAAAGCAAAGGTTTCTACTTTCAAAACATACAATCAAGTTTGCTGTTCGTATTCTCTAATGAAGAGCAAAGCTAAACATTAGTAGCCTACCGAAGATAGTGACGAGGTGAACGTTCTACATGTGGATGTTGGGCAAGACCTCTCTCCAGTCTAGTTTAGGCCTACTGCACACACACAACACAGCATCATCACACCGAAGATCTGTTCATAATCGGAATCGTGGCGTGAAATCTTCTTAGCTTCCTGCAAATTCACGGATGTTGCTGTGCCCACTGGGCGGAAATCAACAATTTTACGACCGAAGCACACACTGAAACTGTGAGATTTATGTTGCCCTCTGCGTGAACGAATTTTATCACCCATGTTGTCGAAGGTTGGATGCTAAATATCGCAGAAATTGTTACTCGCCGTCGCATTCATCAGATGTAGTGATGTATTTTTATGAGTTATGCTGTCCAGCCATGTTGCCTCAATATTAAACCTTTGTGTGTTTACTTGGTCAACCCTGCGGTTATCCAGTGTAAGCGATACTAGGCTTGGCTATCCCACATCACACTAGGAAATTCAAAGCGCGCTCAAGCCAAGCGAAGTCGTTGAGATGTGAGGAGAAACTTTGGCTGATCTTTAGATTTCAAATGCGAAAACAGACAGGAATCGACTGAAAAACAGTTGCATCCATGTTAACATTAGAATAAAGAATTCATTTGCGTGATAAAGATCTTATGATGTCGAGAAATGAACAAAAAATCAGCACGGGACCAAAAGCAGTCATCGGGAAGGTTCAGGTAAGGCCTTGACGAAGGTTTTGCTTTGTTTATTTATCAAATGCAAATAAAGTAGAGATCTATAGGTGGTAGAATCCTTCCCCATTCATTTATAAGCATTTCATTCAACAGGGTATGAATATTAAATACAGGTTTTCGTACGATTGGAGTTGTACCTGCTTTCTACATGTTACGTGACCTATTTGCAAGTGTTGACACGGCCTTGTAAATAATTCTATTGTGTACCATTGGAGTACCATTCACATCTGCATTCCAGTTGGTCTAAGCTTACCACTCTCTGGTTTTCGACCCACAAAACGGTATTTCCTTGCACCCATTTTTCCGTTCCTCCGCTCAATTTTACTACAATTTCATCCCAGAGAAGGTAGGAGCGAAATCACGCTTTTTCAGCCATTCATGTGGGGCTTGCTTTCAGATATTTCAAGGTCCATGCATACATCAACATCCAAGATGAAAGAATGCCGCCAAACAAACATCTCAAAGAAATTTTGCAAGGGTTTGATAACCACAATTAGGCAAATTGATTGAAGTATGTGATTGATTTCAGTTCGATTTCTATAGGCAAACCCAGAAGTTGCTTTTGCCTTATGATGATATCAGTGGTTTTTAAATCCCAAATTCCCAAAATTGTAATTATCTGATCTGGAGTAAAGACTTGGATTACCTAAGTGCAATCTGGACAAGAATGGCAAGGGTGATTCTTGCAAAATGACAGATTTTGGTTTCAGAAAAACAAAGTGATTTGCCTTTCTGAAAAATAGATTTCACACTTCTGAAACTGCACTGATCAAATCAAAATAAACAGAGAGTGCAAAACATCATGGCTGTCTGTGCAGAATGTGTGAAATCTATTCTTGAGGCTGCCAAATCGCTTTGTCTTAATCAAACATGTGTCCTTTGTTTTACAAAATTTGCCCATGCTGACCAGAAAGCAGAGTTGGGTAGTGGGTAGTCTTCTCGGGTCGGAATTGCTTTTGTAGGTTCATCTGAGAAATGAAGTACAGAAAATATTAGTTAGCAAAAGAACGCATCTTCTGAAAACGATAGATGTAGAGATTGGAGGTATTTGAGAGCGAATTGCCAAAAGAATATGCATGCTGAAAATAGTAGAGTTAGCAGACTTTTTTATAGAGAAAAATCCCAAACAAATACAAATGTCCAAAAGGGACAGAGTTTGCATCGAAGCCATAGCACTGCATTTGCTCTGTTTTGCAAATCCTAAGAGAAAAGAATTTATAATTTTTCTTTCAATTTTTGAATGTTTTTTAAATGTCTCATTCATAAATAACATGCCCTCCTTGCGATCTCTCAGAAGTCTTCCAGCTTCAGGAGCAGAATGGTTCAGATACCTTTGGATGTTTCAGATGCTACCGTTTTCAGAAGTACTCAAAAGATTATTGACAAATTCTCTCCAAAGGTTACCAAATACAGAATGACCAAGGAAAAAAATGAATTTTCATAAAAACTGGTTTGAAACCAGCATTGTGTGATGTGCCAAAAAGATAGCTTGGGTTTCTTTTGTTAGAAATGGCTTCTGTGGTGGAGACTGATGTTTGAGTTGAAATCAGTAGTATAAATTTGGTGGCATTGGATGCAGCTTTTAATTGATATTGGGATCTATTCATCTTGTGCTGTATTTCTGGCATTTTTGGTTAATACGTAATCAATAGCCCAAGACAAAGAGCTGTAATAGAATTTATAATTGACCATCATGAATTTCTATTATGGGAAAGGAGATTGTTTTTGGAATGTAATGATTTATGTAATCAAATGAAACATTTGATAAAGCATGTAACATGAGAGTAAATGATCAAAATTGGTGTGAATCCACTGTGAACACATTTTATTAACATTCTAATTAGGTGAAAGTGCCTTGAAAATTCCATGAGATGATCCTTGGAGAGAGGAGTCTGCTCAAGGGATAAGTGGATGAAAAAGTATTTTTGATAAAATATTTAAGATACTTTATGAAAATAAATGTAAACATAAAGCAACTATATCTGCTGTTGCTTCAGATGATAGAGTTGACTCAGGATGGCTGCCTTTCAGCATATGGTATTCCCCAAGAGACTCGGGTGTGCCATGGTAAGGTTAGTTGAATTTGTAATTGGAAATCACTTTGGAAGAAGCTCCCAGACAATCTTTCAGATTTGATTAAACAATGCTTATTTTGGTATTTAAGGAGATTTCTTTCCTGTTCAATAGGATTTTACTGAAAAGTATGGGGATCAAATCACTTTTGTTGCTCAAAAAGATTTCTATCTTGAGATATTGCAATTTCTGTCTGTTGGTTTACATCACAAAACTCATAATTTTGAAGGCAAAAAATTGTGATTTGAAGTTTGCATATCATGAGAAAATACAATTAAAGATATTTCAAGATGGAGAACAAAAAGTGTAAACTTGTAAGAGTCTTCAAGATATTATCTATTTGGCTTAGAAGGAGAAGGTGGACCCTTTAAGTCCTCAAATCCCATCTCAAGATAAGCAGTATTGTAAACTGGGTTATTAATCATTTTCTGCTTTCAAAATTTTTCAGTGATATATCATTGTGTCCAGACTTAATTGCTATTATTCCATTACTTGCATTCTGAGTAGCTTTAATCCAGAAAAATGGCCTTAGAAGCTATGTGGTTTAGTGTGTGGAGGGATGGATCAATTTTTGTTTGACGGTCTCCGTAACGTAGTTGGTGAAGGGGGCCCTTCTCCACTAGATTTTAAATTCAGGCTAAGAGGCTGCCAGATGCTTATACCATTGCAGATCATTTATAGGAATCAGGGAAATNGCTTGGGTTTCTTTTGTTAGAAATGGCTTCTGTGGTGGAGACTGATGTTTGAGTTGAAATCAGTAGTGTAAATTTGGTGGCATTGGATGCAGCTTGTAATTGATATTGGGATCTATTCATCTTTGCTGTATTTCTGGCATTTTTGGTTAATACGTAATCAATAGCCCAAGACAAAGAGCTGTAATAAAATTTATAATTGACCATCATGAATTTCTATTATGGGAAAGGAGATTGTTTTTGGAATGTAATGATTTATGTAATCAAATGAAACATGATAGTGCACTTACAACCCATTTGATAAAGCATGTAACATGAGAGTAAATGATCAAAATTGGTGTGAATCCACTGTGAACACATTTTATTAACATTCTAATTAGGTGAAAGTGCCTTGAAAATTCCATGAGATGATCCTTGGAGAGAGGAGTCTGCTCAAGGGATAAGTGGATGAAAAAGTATTTTTGATAAAATATTTAAGATACTTTATGAAAATAAATGTAAACATAAAGCAACTATATCTGCTGTTGCTTCAGATGATAGAGTTGACTCAGGATGGCTGCCTTTCAGCATATGGTATTCCCCAAGAGACTCGGGTGTGCCATGGTAAGGTTAGTTGAATTTGTAATTGGAAATCACTTTGGAAGAAGCTCCCAGACAATCTTTCAGATTTGATTAAACAATGCTTATTTTGGTATTTAAGGAGATTTCTTTCCTGTTCAATAGGATTTTACTGAAAAGTATGGGGATCAAATCACTTTTGTTGCTCAAAAAGATTTCTATCTTGAGATATTGCAATTTCTGTCTGTTGGTTTACATCACAAAACTCATAATTTTGAAGGCAAAAAATTGTGATTTGAAGTTTGCATATCATGAGAAAATACAATTAAAGATATTTCAAGATGGAGAACAAAAAGTGTAAACTTGTAAGAGTCTTCAAGATATTATCTATTTGGCTTAGAAGGAGAAGGTGGACCCTTTAAGTCCTCAAATCCCATCTCAAGATAAGCAGTATTGTAAACTGGGTTATTAATCATTTTCTGCTTTCAAAATTTTTCAGTGATATATCATTGTGTCCAGACTTAATTGCTATTATTCCATTACTTGCATTCTGAGTAGCTTTAATCCAGAAAAATGGCCTTAGAAGCTATGTGGTTTAGTATGTGGAAGGATGGATCAATTTTTGTTTGAGGGTCTCCATAACGTAGTTGGTGAAGGGGGCCCTTCTCCACTAGATTTTAAATTCAGATTATAAAAAAATAACTAATAATATTATAAATGGTCAACCATTTTGCTAAAAAATAGAGTTTCAAAATTTTCTATACTACTCTGCCAAATATTACACTTTTATACCAGATGACTGTTGCAAAATATTGGAAAATTTTGAGCGCCATAGGAATTACAGGACAATCAACCGCTATGTTTATGCTTATCGTTCATTAAAGAGAGCTATTCAGTGAAGAAAGGCAGGTGGTCTCTCAAATGGTGAATTTCTCGTGCTTTGAACCCATAGGTTACATAAATTGTTGGTTAATCTGAGGGGCAAGTCACCCTCTAACAATATCATTCACCTTTCTTGAAAATCCTATTGCTTTTGCAAAAAAAGCCATGATTAAACTCTCCAAATATTTTTGTTTTAATAAAAATCTTCTCCCCTTGTTGTTTTGATTTTACCCTCACCTTAGTCTGCTAGTGTGTATGTGCNACTCTGCCAAATATTACACTTTTATACCAGATGACTGTTGCAAAATATTGGAAAATTTTGAGCGCCATAGGAATTACAGGACAATCAACCGCTATGTTTATGCTTATCGTTCATTAAAGAGAGCTATTCAGTGAAGAAAGGCAGGTGGTCTCTCAAATGGTGAATTTCTCGTGCTTTGAACCCATAGGTTACATAAATTGTTGGTTAATCTGAGGGGCAAGTCACCCTCTAACAATATCATTCACCTTTCTTGAAAATCCTATTGCTTTTGCAAAAAAAGCCATGATTAAACTCTCCAAATATTTTTGTTTTAATAAAAATCTTCTCCCCTTGTTGTTTTGATTTTACCCTCACCTTAGTCTGCTAGTGTGTATGTGCCCTTAGCTTGGAAGTAATAGATAGATCTCCTGTGCATGGATTAACATATGGGAAAGCTTGGATGAATTGATTCAAATTTTTAAGAAACGTTTCATATAGATTTCTTTATTAGAATAACTTTTGTAGGTGTTTCCTCCATGGTGGTTGTTTTATATGTAAACAAAACATACTAGTAGGTAATATGTATTTTCACAGTTGTTATTATCCTTTTGGAGAACTGAAAATATTTTTGTGATTGGTTTAGCCATGTTTTGTTTTAACATAAATATGTTTTCGATTTTAACAAAAAGTAGGAAATGCGAACAAAACACTCGCCTAGCTGGAAGCTGTCCACTACTTTATAATGTCGAACTGTGAAATAAAACAGTCAGATAATCCTTCTCATATTTTGCTTTTCATTCTTCCCTTGCCTTACCAAATGATGGCTTTTCTGTGTGTCCAGCCCAGCCACCAGGTTTGAAAGGGAGCTTTTAGTTGAGTTTGAACTCTATCCCAGTGGTGTGGATGAAGGGTGCTCAGTAAGGCTCAGCCCCCATCGCTCTTGAGGAGATATAGAAGAAATGGATGTTTTTGACTTTTTGTTATTGAATTGAGAGGGTGGCCCCTTGGAACACAGGTTGGGTTACCCAGCTGCTACTCATCTGTTGATTTTTACAAGAAAGGCGAGATTTTTCTCATCAACGCACCTTACCATTGAAAACTCACAGCATGCCACAGTTCAAAAGCTCCTTCCAGAGGTTAAATCAAATTTTTACGCAAAAACATGCAAGATTGTTGCTTGTTATGTTGTGTTTGTAAAGTCTGGTTCACACTAGGTCGTTGAGGTCGTTGGAGTCGTTGAGGTCGCTGGAACAAACGTCCCAAAAGACCCAAAAGACTGAATGTGAACGGCGAAAATAAACTCCCCAAAGACCCTGACGACACCAACGACTGAGTTTTTGCTGTTCATACTCAGTCTTTTAGGTCTTTTGGGTCGTTCGTCCCAACGACCCCAGCGACTGCAACGACCCAATGTGAACCAGGCTTTAAAGTGCATATGAAGCGAAATTGTTTATCTTCTATTTTAATAAATTCGAGGTCGATGATCACGAATATCTCGATGAAATCTTCGAGAAATTGCTGAGAGCGACGTTATAAGCTCTCAAAAGTCCGATTCTGGCTCCAAAAAGTGGTTCTGAGGTATGGGCCGAGCGTTGCGCTTTCCTTTGTTATTCTCATAGGTTTGACGTCATAGGTTTGTCAGTTTTACAAAGAGCATCGCAAGACAAATACTTCCCGTAGTAATTCCTGTTGCACAGCGCTATACACAAGGAGTCTGCTAAGGCTTTCAGAGGCGATTTTTCAACATCCAGCACATCAATGCAGTGATACTTTGTGGAAGAAGAACCTTCGACTCTCGATGGTTGGTTTTTGAGTCTTTTACCTTGAGTTGTTGGCCTTATTAGCTGAAGATTCATCGATTGAACTGGCTGGCCATCACGACCTATTAGGCCTATGATACGACGACCGCAATATCGAAGTGACTTGCTTGAAGCATCTTAGCAAATGGTATGTTTATTTTAGTGCATACTTTCATAGCTAATATGTAGAATAGTGGATGATACTGTAATCCATCTTATGTAGAATCGCCTAGTAAATTCCATGCACGTTACGTGAGTCAGGGGTCTTAATTTCTGTCAACTTCGACGCGATGGATATGGGCCTAACAAGGTGTTAGTATTTCAATTCTTCTGAGGATGTTTCCTGATCCAAAGTGTAGTGAAGGATAACACTCTAACTCAGACAATTATCACCTTTAGGTGCTTGATTTGGACCTTGCAATCATATAATT
>REGM01000035.1:203898-217162 GCA_004194415.1 Aurelia aurita
CTCAAAGAGAGGGGGGACGAAAAATAAAGCACATCTCAAGGAGGGGGTATGAAAATAATTTGAGGTAAATCCTGTTAATTTCTAAAAACTATTTCTTCAGGAATTAAAACATAGTTGTTCAGTTTCTATATACACAAGTTTATATATGTATTGGGAGGGGGGTTGAAAATATTTTCTGCAATGTTGGAGGGGGGACGAAAATTTTCGCGTAAATCAGAGAGGGGGGACGAAAATTCTATCAAATATTTGCAAATGTCTTCCACCCCCTCCTCGGCAAGTATTAATGACCTGTCCCTAAACTTGTGTTACGTTCTACTTGCTCCAAAAGTTTGACGTTGAAAAGTTTTTCCGAATTTGTAAACTTTTCGTCATTCTTAATTTCTAGCATTTACGCAATCCGGTTTCCAAAGATTGAATTTTCCAGAGATTGAGTTTTATGGTCCTAAAATTTTGGCTCTTAATGTACAGTTTTATTGCAGACGAGGCTAGCTTCTAAGTGGTCTTTGAGTTATTTGAGTCCTGAAACCGCTGAAAGAAATTGGACTGTCATCATCTCAAGAGTTTCGTCACCCTAAGCCGTGGGAAATTATTTTGTGATAAACAATCGAAAAGCCATCAAACTCTTTTTTCGACATCTTATGGATTAAAAGCACTCAAGAATATAGCCACTTAAGCCCCAGTTGACCCATAATGCACTGTGACGTAGCCCTCGAAGCTTTAGCCCACAACGAAGAATAAAGTTGATTGCAAAATCGATGAATTTTATTACACTTTAATTATTTATTTTAATTTTTTATCCATTCATTTTTCCTACATTCAAAGATAAATTGACCCACAATGCACTGTAACTGAGCCCTTAAACCTTTAGCCAACAACAGCTGTGACTGCTATTCTAGAAACAATGCCTATTAAGCGTAGGTTGTTTCTGGTTGGCTCTCATTTCAAAACACAACTGGCCATAAATTCACCTTAATATTTCTGTTAGTATCAAACCTTACATACTTAAAACGTCTTGCACTACGAAAGGCTCAATGAGGCTGTCGCTAGACTGATTACAATGAGTCCCTGTTATTGCTAACCAAGACGAGACTAACACCAAACTGAGACCGCTCAAACTGGTCTCAGTTAGAACGTTCGACCGGTCTATCAATAGACCTTTTTACTTGCCAGAAAAGAGGCTTGGATCGAGCGTCCAAATCTGGTACAGTTTGAGGAAGAAAACCAAAGCAGGACCCCCGTTTTTTGTAGAAACATTGCTAGCTGTGGCAAGAAGTTGTTTCGAATCTCAGAACACTTTTCAGAGAGTTCATCAACGATAACTTTACTCAAAAATCTTTAATTGTTGTTTTACTTCACAAAATTTACCAGATTTGGACGCTCGATCCAAACCTCTTTTCTGTCAAGTAAAAAGGTCTATAGCGATAACTATGGCCCAGGTCAAACGTCGCTCTTCTCATGCGCCGAATCTAATACAATTAAGTGCGAGGATAGAGCGACTTTGGAGCGACGTTGAGTCAAACGTCGCTCCTAATTGTGTCGCTCCTAATTCATTTAGAAATTGCATTGAATTATTTGATTATTCCCCTTGCTCACCATAGCAACAGCGAAACTTGTTGATCTCAATCAAATCCAAAATGGCTCCCTTGGGTAGAACGAAAACTTTCTTGTTGAGCAAACTTATCGCGGAAAACCGAAGACGGCGTAGATTTTGGGAAAAACGTTTGGCCGTAGTCTTGCAACGAAGACAGCTAATGCTAAAGGCGCTTTATCTGGCAACAATACTCTTGCTCTCCAGCAATAGTCGAGAAAGTGTTACCATCGATCCTTGCGAAGGCTGAAAAGAAGCACAGGCTGGTGGTAAATGGTGTGGACAACATATGACGACAAGAGATTGACTATAGGACGTTCGACAGTGACCACAATCGTTGGCTCAAAACATATTTGGCATTCGGAAATCTTTGGTGAACACGAAGCCATGATGGAGGATATCATACAAACGGAATGACAATGTCAACAAGTTTGGCGCCTTTAAAGAACCGAAACTGCGCATGCCCAGCCTCGTTTTAAAACAGGAATATATTATAACCAGCAAATGATAAATTATGCATTAGATTCGGCGCATGAGAAGAGCGACGTTTGACTTGATGTCGCTCCACAGTCGCATAATGCGACTAGTCCTGCCGCTCCAAATTGATTCTGCCGCACCTAATTCACTCTGCTGTACTTAATCGAGTCAAACGTCGCTCTCCTCATGCACTTAATACAACTATTAGATTCGGCGCATGAGAAGAGCGACGTTTGACCTGGGCCTATGATGTTACAATCTGTCTAGGCTTTCCCTAGCTTGCACGAAGACTTGAATCGTGTCTACCTCAATCGAATTTTGTTGAATTGAAATACCTTTTTTAGTTCAACTCAATTCGACGAAAGTAAAAGCTAGTCAAGTCCATGCGCAAGGC
This sequence comes from Aurelia aurita, assembly GCA_004194415.1. Classification (NCBI taxonomy): domain Eukaryota; kingdom Metazoa; phylum Cnidaria; class Scyphozoa; order Semaeostomeae; family Ulmaridae; genus Aurelia; species Aurelia aurita. The sequence continues at coordinate 206,358 of REGM01000035.1, forward strand.
GTTCCCACGCCAGATTAGGTCTGCTCGTCCTTTGAGCTTCTTAGGCCCTAATGATCAAGGACGTATTACAGAGCTATTGAGATGAGATTTAGTATTATACTTTAAGATCTGAATGCTAAGAAATTTATGGAAGCGTGCAATAGTTGTTGTGAAACCTTCGGCTTGCTGTAGAGACTGACTGGAAGACGTCTAATGTATATGATACCGTATGATACTTCGGGCATTTGGTTTCTTCAAATTGGGGTTGCCTTTGAACATGTCTGTAGCAGCTATAACTTGCTGTTTGAGGCAGATAAAGTTGTTCTGTAAGAGACAAGTCCAGTTGCAAATTACGCCCTCGATTATGTCATTTCTTCCACGAGAGTCTTCTGTATGTTTCCTGCTTCAAAACCAGCAAAAATATGCCAGCTGTTGAATTGAAAGTTTGTAAAAACGACTGAAAGCAGTGTAGTGTTTAGACTAGGGCCCAGGACCCTCTACGTATTTTATCTAGCCAACGTGTTTTGTTTTGTTATGTTATATTATTCATTCATTCATGCTTTCGCTTGCCGCAAGTTCACCTCGTTTATGGATATATACAGTATCTTAGAAGAAGTATAGGTCATTAGGCCATGATCTAAAACCCGAGATGAAGACCCCAGAAACACATCAGCAAACAGGTACTGTTGCTCTGTTAGTTGCAAATCAGCAAACAATTGCCCTTTATACGGATATCAACTTTCTGAACCTCGTTGTGATATTTGATCCAGAATTCAGTTAGTAATTTGATGTTGTTTTGACACAGTGGATCTTTGCTAGCGAGGAAAATTTCTTTCTGCCACATTTAACAGTGATTTTGATGGGATTATTTGTTAGTTTTGCTCTGTTACTTGTTTATTTGACAAAGAACTCATTCACGTATTAGTCGAGTGGTCGATGTGGTGTCATTTATATAAGCTCAGCTCGTGAACGCTGGCTGGTTTGATCTGGCAAAGTCAAACAGTTCGTGAGTAACAACCACTTGTTCTCGTCTTGTTGTGTGTGTGTTTTTTTTATTTTCTCTTATTATTATAACAATTGTCTTTGCAGTATTTCATTACAACCAAATTTTATGCTTGTGCTTGCTAAAAGATTTAGCTTGCAATTCCAGGACAGGCAGTGCTAAGCTTCTGATACATTTTAATGTAACGTATAATATAGCACCGTTGAGAAAACTACAAGAAGTTTGACAGAGTTGTACTTTATATTACTTTATAATATATTATTTACTTTAAGACGAGTTAATTTATTCATTTATTCCTGTATCGTTATATTCGTTTTATTGTTTATTAGCATATATTAACATACATCATTTCAGAATATTTTCACCAATTCATAATTTTTCGGGAATACTTCATCTGGTTAGCAAAGGCGATAGAACGAGTGGCTATTTCTGAAAAATTGTGGATGTTCGAATAAAAAAATTCAGCACTGATTGTATCTGGAGCATCGAACGTTGAATTTCGAATCGGATGTGAACCCATGTTTTTGGATACGTAGTAAATGGTTTTTTCATGCCAGGTTGAGATAATACTCACTTACGGCGAAAAAAATTCCAGCTACCTCACCAGAAAAGCACTTGGAACTTCTAACGTAGGTTCTCTGTCAACGGAGTAAGGAGATTAACATAACAGTTCCCTAAAGTGATTTTGCCACTCAGATGACAGATTTTATTCATTTACCATCAGAAAACTGACAAAATATAGTCGTATTTGTTGACTCTGAGATTAACATTGCTTGGCCTACTTTTCGCTGAAATCTGTTTTTTGCTTTGCTTTTCTTTTACTAACAATTTTGCTCTTGTTTTCTTAGGCCACTTCTGTATCACAGCCAATCCAGCGACCCAGTGTCGTGTCAAGAAATTGGAGTGGGCCTAGAACAATAACAGTACCACGAGACCATGATGGCTATGGGTTTACGCTGAGATACTTCGTTGTTTATCCACCTCCATCGGTGTATAAAGGGGTAAGTCACGTTTTGTTTGTTTGTTTATTCAAAACTACTCCTAGCAATGTTTTGGATAACCAACCAAAACGATTTGCAGCTCCGTGCATGTTACGCACAGGATGATCAGGTTTTGGCCCTGCTATACTCAAGTGTCCCAGGTACTATTTTGGCCTATTTTCAGATCGGTATTTTGTACTTTTAAATACTAAAAAATGACATGATTTTTTTGTTTTCAAAAAGTAAGGTGCGCACAAGATGAAATGAAGAAATATATGAAACCTTTTCTCTTGCAAGTTGTTGCGTGCAAAAACTTTACAGTCAGGCATGATACGCGATTCTAAATGCTAGGTGAATAAAATGCGTGCTCCGAAGGTATCTATTTTCATACTACGTATAGTGACTACAAACCTTTAGTGCTGGAAACTACACAGCCCTGAGAGCAATCGCTAATTTGAATTTACGTTAAACATGTTTTGGTGTGAAAGCAGTTTGACTTGAAAACCAAGCAGAAATTTTTCACTTAGAAATTAATTTTGAACCGCAGCGCAGATTTCTAAGTGAAGATTTCTAGGAATTTCTTGATAAATTTCAAGCAGTAAAATCCAATTTATGTATACTATAGACGTTAAATGAATTATCCGAAAAATAAAGTCAGTGTGATGAAAAAGCAAGACATTTATCTAAGCTATGCAGACGAAAGATCTAATCACTTAATTTGATATAACGATTAATATAATCGTGATTTCTGATCAATGCTGATTGTTTTATAAGCCCCATAGTGATTACATTAACTGGAATCTAATGAATATCTATTAAGTTGTGTCGTTAATTTGTTTAGCTACTCGCCTCGCTTGTCGTTCTTTCTCAAAACAATAGACCTTCTAGCTATTGGACATAGGCATTCGAATTCGATTCGAAAGGCTGGAATGCTCGACGAACGAGATTCGATCTTGATTGTTTGCATTTGAAAATCCGCCAGGCATCACAATAGACAGTAACGCTAAAGATGGCGGCCGCGCAAAGCATGCTGGTAAAAAGCTCGCTGACGACCACCTAACGTCACAAAAAGTTTCGTCTGCTGTTTCGACTAGCTAGCTGTGGTAAAGTTTGAAACAAGAAGAATGTCGCTGGTTCCAGACTCTTAGATTTATGATGTTCTTCCTAGTTATCGCTACTACTTCCTTGACTGTTACCCCCCTCATCGCTCAAACTAGGACTCATAATTTTATATGCACAAAAACCGGACTAATTTTCTGATCTGTTTTAATTTTTGTCGCTGCAATCACTGCACCGAAGTTAAACGAATAACAGCGAAATACTTTCCACTTTACGGCTAAAAGAAACATTAACCTTTCCACTCACAGTTTGATTTCCCTTCTTCCAGCACCGGAAACATGACTTTTTAGCCTTTTTGTCATCAAGGTTTTACTTTGACCACCCGCAATTGCTGTCAAAATGTTTGTGTCATTTTTGATGCCGCAAATTCAGTTCAATTTCTGTGTATGTATGATTAGCGCGACATAGTTAGAGCGTCTGGCAGGTCTGTTCTGTCAATAAAAATAACTACGATGTTGTAGTCAGTGTACCAGACTCTTTTGCTAAAGTGTCTATGCATTCATTTTTCTTTATAAAACAGTTGTGTTTTATCATAAAAAAATGAGTTTAATAGACGATTACGGAAAAGATGGCGTCAGGGGGCATTTGACCAAGATGCATTGCATTTGATGATCGAATTTCTATAGAATCACTGTTGATTCCATTATAGAACGCAATGCATCTCGGTCAAANTGTGAAGAACGTCGCCCCTGCTGGTGCTGCTGATGCAGCTGGACTGTGTGAAGGTATGCAACAGGGTTTTATTAACTTATCTATTATGTCTGCTGCCCATTTTGGACTTGTTCATGATTTGGGACTTTTTGTGTGAAGAACGTCGCCCCTGCTGGTGCTGCTGATGCAGCTGGACTGTGTGAAGGTATGCAACAGGGTTTTATTAACTTATCTATTATGTCTGCTGCCCATTTTGGACTTGTTCATGATTTGGAACTTTTTGTGTGAAGAACGTCGCCCCTGCTGGTGCTGCTGATGCAGCTGGACTGTGTGAAGGTATGCAACAGGGTTTTATTAACTTATCTATTATGTCTGCTGCCCATTTTGGACTTGTTCATGATTTGGGACTTTTTGTGTGAAGAACGTCGCCCCTGCTGGTGCTGCTGATGCAGCTGGACTGTGTGAAGGTATGCAACAGGGTTTTATTAACTTATCTATTATGTCTGCTGCCCATTTTGGACTTGTTCATGATTTGGAACTTTTTGTGTGAAGAACGTCGCCCCTGCTGGTGCTGCTGATGCAGCTGGACTGTGTGAAGGTATGCAACAGGGTTTTATTAACTTATCTATTATGTCTGCTGCCCATTTTGGACTTGTTCATGATTTGGAACTTTTTGTGTGAAGAACGTCGCCCCTGCAGGTGCTGCTGATGCAGCTGGACTGTGTGAAGGTATGCAAATCGTTTTTTTAACTTATGCAAAGGGTGCCCCAAAAAGTTGTGCCCCGTTTGTGCCGCTGCTGTGTAGAAGCTGTAACTTCAATTGTCCCGTTTTTATGCACTTGCAAAAGATAGGCGTCAGCCTAGATTTTGAGACCTTGTTTGAGTTAATCTGACACACGGTTGCTGATTTATAGCATGAGAATCAAAATGGGTAGTTGATTCAAAAACAGCAGTTCCTTTGTTTTCCAACAGTGTCAAAATCAAGTAAATATTGAAAGGAATAACACTCTGTATTATGTCTGTTGCCCATTTGGGACGTGTTCGTGATACTGTCTTCCTGAAGAAGGTTGCCCCTTTTGGCACTGGTGATGCAGCTGGACTGCGTGAAGGTATTCAGAGGACCAACTTAATTACCTTAGTCACTTTAGATTTATTTTGATGCATGTTATCAAAGAAATGCAGAGGTCCCTCTTTGTTTTAAAGTCCGAATTGAATTCAAAATAGGTCCTCTGTTTTTGATGCCTTTTTACACTTTTTGGGTCTGAATTATTTACTAAATCCTTTATACATGGGACGGTCTACTTTAAGATCCAAGATCCCAAGATTCAAGATCCAAAGATCCATGCTTCAGAATTTAAGATCCGAGTTTGGAATTTAAGATCCACACATATGAATTTAAGATCCAACTTTGGAAATTAAGTACCTCAGACTTCTGTTTTTTGTGGGTGTCTCATATATTATACTGTATATGATTTGTCCGGCGACTTCAAAACAATTTCTTCAGAAACTTCCAACCTTTGACGATAGCGAATCAATTTTTGGCTTCCCCTTTTTCCCTATTTGGATATTGTTCATTTCTAAGCTCTGGGGAGATTTGTGAGGCCTGATATGCAAATCTTTCACCATCAACGTTAAAGGGGACCTATTTATATGTTAAATATTGCACAGTGTCTTGAGTTTTACTCAGTTTTGTATGTTAAATATTGCACAGTGTCTTGAGTTTTACTCAGTTTTGTCCCCGCTTGAAAATAGGGTAAGTATTTCGAACCGTTTCCAATCAAGTATTCAAAAATCATACTGCCTACCTTTTCCAAGCATTTCTTTGGTTTTCTATGTAACCTCCACGCGCAACGATGGTGTCAAAAACGAAAAAAATATACATCAAGGCTGATTTCCAGGAGATTTCTAGCCTGCGCGCAGGCCAGGCTACGGGATTTCCAGTCAATGGAATTTTCCAAGACGACATTACTCTACACTCAATTTCAATTTTTTTTTGTGAATTTCCATTGGCCGTTATGGGGCACTGTACTTTTTCTTCCAATCTGATGTTTGATATGTCAAGAAACATATCTGCAGCGGTGTTGGAAACTACATGCTAATTCATGCATTTAAAAAAATAGAAACAAATTGAGAAACTTTTAATACTAAAATGCCAAAATTTTCATGTTCAATTAAGAAGCTTTTAGTACTATGGCCTGATCCAAGTTTCTTATAAGAAATGAGTGTATACCCCCATAGTTTGTTTTTTTTTGCCACAGATGTCTTCCTGTTTTTATTCTGTGAGGGCCAGCCCACGCAGTGTTTCCATAGTAAATACGATCCATGATTACCCTTGACTTTCAAAAGATTTTTCTGTCCTTAATCACAATTTCAAAAGTTCTTCCTCCTATTGAAAACTGTGAATAAAAGATTTTTCGCTCACTTGCATTTCAAAAGTTTTTCCACACATTGAAATTGAAAATGCGGCTATTTTCAGTTCCAGATATATTATACCATTCATTTCATTTAAAAAGATTGCTACATACGTACCAGAGTCCAGAAAAACATTGAGCCTTCCTCCGAATGCCAATTTCGTTAGTTAAACCTTCCTTATTTTATTACATCAAAATAGCCTGATTTTTCGACCTTCTCGCGTTGTTTATAACCCTAAAATTTATAAACCAGCTGCTGTGGCCAAAATAACCCAAAATATTTCTAGTTTTCTCGTAAAAAATACTAAACTTTCCTCAAATGTGAAAAGCAACAACTTCCTCCGGCTCACAAAACGCTCACAGCGGAGTCGTGACTCTTTCTGGACTCTGCTACATACACGTGAGCATCATCTCATTTATTTACGAAACACGATAAAAAATCAGGAATGTTCCACTGCTAACAAATACCATGCAGTGGCGGGGTGGCTATAGTTTTCTTGGGGTGACCCAAGTCAATTTTGGCGCCCCTCTTGTGTAATGTGTGTGTTTTGAATGTTACACAAGTTGGTGAGCTAGATAATGATTAACATTAAGTACAGAACTTAAATAATTCATTTCCTAGCATTGAGAACATTCATTTCTCTTTTAAAAATCCCTAAATTTCATTCAATATTCCCCGTCTGCTATTTATAATATGATTTGAATCTGCGAAATATATTCAAGCTTCTCGAAGGTTACACATTGCAACTCGAATGTTGTCATGATGTCATTGTACAACTCTTTTACAGGAAAGTAAATGTTCTTAGCACTCTCCAGTTCCATTAACAACACTTGACAGACCTGCTTAATTCCGGTATTACTAAACAATGGGATCATCCAAAATGATCCAAAACGACCCCAAAACGATCCAAAATGATCCAAAATGATCCAAAACGACCCAAAACGATCCAAAATGAGCCAAAACGACCCAAAACGATCCAAAATGAGCCAAAACGCCCCAAAATGATCAAAAACGACCGAAAATGACCCAAGAGTAACATCGCTTTGCGCCCTTCTCTTCCTCCGTGCACGAGGCGAGCACATGGGGTCAGGGGTGGTGCTACCCTGGGTGCCAGAGCCTTTATTTTTCGTTGCTTTCTTCATTTTCTTTATTTTCGAAAAAAAATTGTTAAAGTGAATGACCTGAGATATATAGCGCTTGCCTATAAATAGGACAAAGGAGCACCTAATCCCTCTATTGTTTTCTTTGGCTTTGCTTTCTTTCGCCACGAGCTGGATTATCAAATACAATAGGCTATTTATAAACCTATGAGATCGCAACTTTTAACTCAGGTTATTCGCTTTAAAGGCTCTGTTACCCAGGGTAGGGTGGACAAGGGATAGAATTGATTGCCAGAAAGAAGGTATACCTAATGTTTTTACATCGATTTGGCTGGAGAATAAATACTGACCTGAGAAAAGTGGGGTGGGACATGTCCACCCCAGTCCACCCCCTGGCGCCCCCTTGCATGGAGTGCAGCTGAGCTGAACGGTTGAGTCTGGGCAAGAGTGCACAACAATTTACCAAAATTACGAAAGAGCTTAGTGTTTATCGAATGTCTTCATTTACAACGAGAAACAGCTTTGCAGGGGCTGCTCCTTGTTGGTAATCTCGTTGCTATTTTTCATGCACTCTCCATGAATAAAAATCGTGGAGACATGCTTATTTAACACTTTATTTCGGAGAATTAGATAATGTCCGCGATGTCCGCCTGTTAGGTTTTTCCCTATACAAAAACCTAAAACGCGGACATGGAAATGGCGCGGACATGTCCGCGATGTCCGCGTTTTAGACCTGGCCGTTCAATTATTGCTGCTTGTTTTGAAAGGAAACTAGCATGATAAAAAATCGATAAACAGTTTGAATATTTGATAGATCTTCTGTTCCCTCTCGGACTCTACAGCCATGTTGTAAATTTGCTATTTAGGCGTACTTGCGCACGACCGACAACTTTTGCTGAACCAGGCCTCATGCCAAACACGGTCAAGATTCTGGTCGACAGATCTCCCCAACAATCTAGGATTTGCAGACATTTACGTAATGCTCTAAGCTGCACTCACTTAATTAACAGCTAGTTACTAAAATGTAGGTGGTGCTGGGTGCTGAACATAAAGATAGAAGAAGAAAATAAGTCGAAATGAATGAGCAAAAAGGGGGTATCGTGACACTCCTATTGAAAATGGTGAAAAACGATCTGGCGAGCCCACGAAGTGTTTCTATAGTAAATACAAACTATGATTACCCTTGATTTTCAAAATGTTTTCTGCCCTTATCAGAATTTCAAAAGTTCTTCCTCCTATTCCAAAGGTTCTTCCTCCTATTGAAAATGCGGCTATTTTAGTTTCAGAGATTCTATGCCTGCCATGAATCATTTGTCTGTTTATTTGTTCAAACAAATCTTTGATTTCAGATTTCAAAAGTTTTTCCTCTCATTGTGCTTTGGAGGAAGACTTACTGAGTTGTGTGTCAGGGTAGCCAACTTGCCTTTTTTTAAGCCAAATTTCTCGATTCTTGGTAGCATAAGGGGATGTCACACTGGGAGTTCAACCCCCTTGCTATTTAGGCCTATGGAATGTTCAAAAATCCTATAAATAGAGCGGCATTGGCCAGTTGCCCAGTTCTCTCGCAGACAGAAAGGTTCTCCTGGGAGCAGAAAGTCGAAATAGAAAGAAGGTAAGAGTCTTGTAGATCTCGGTCAAGTTCTGTGCATTGATGGTCCTTTCATCTTTTATAGTCATTTGGTTACATAATTAACTTTTCTCTCAGTAATACGGAGCGGTTGGTACATTGCCACTACTATCGGTTGACTGAAGCTTCATTTATGCTGCAGAAGTTTTTCCGCACAGCATGGATAAATTTGGTACGCGCATCAACAGAGCCTTCAATTTTGAAGGAGTTGATTAATCATGTACGCGTATCAAAAGGACCATGACATCGTACAGCATTTAAGCGCCATTGGGAAGGATAGCCAAGTAGTCTCAGTGCGGGTAAAAATGGTGTGTGTGTGTGTACTATAGAATTACGCTCCAGCTTAGATAAAAGTGGTCTTGTAACGCAACGCTAAGCAAACACTTTTTGGTAGGGGAGCCATTATTATTAATTTTGTTTATTATTTATTAACATAAATTTCGTTTTCGTTGGATTACAATATATGAATAGATATACAAATATTACACAAAGAAGATGGATAAAATATTTGCAAATCATCAAAATTATACAATATCTTACAATATAAAAACATCTAAAAACATTTCTTATAAATAACCTAAGTTCGGAATTAAAATGCGACACAACTTGCATGGACAATTTTCTCTGTACCAATCTTTTATCTTTGCTTTATTAAATTGATGGTAATCTTCAGATAATTTTGCTGGTAAGGTAATGGCTATCAGCATTTGATTAGATTACCTCCACGATGACGGTATAATTTGAAAACCGAACAAAATCGTTACAGATAGGGGCGGAACTTACGAATTCGGAACATAGTTTTTATACATGTACTATATACCAAATGAAAGCATATACTGTAAGGAGTATGAATATGCAATTGGGGTACCCCCCCCCCCCCTACGGCCTACGAGGGATTTTATCTAGGAAAATGATCACCGTCGTTCTGCCTAAACATAAATTTGAAAATGGCGTCGTGTTAAAACAATGAAAACGGAGCATTTTTCGATGCTTTCAACGCTTTCAAACCAAGGCTGATTGATTCTTGGGGTCAAATAAATTTCTTAATCGTCAAAATTCAGTCAGTTTTTCGTGGAGATTGAAAAGAGCTTCGGGTTTGGTACCATCACATTTTTGCCGTTTTAACCCTATTAATGCCAGGCTTTTTAGACCCTTTAGCATCGCAAATTGCTTCCCTCGTTCATAACTTCGTAAATAGTGCAGATATCATTGCGAGACTTAGTAAAATTGTGCACATTAACAAATTTTACACGATAGGGCACTTATGCAATATTTTCTAACTATTGGCAAATTAGCAATATTCGAGGTTTTATTTAATATATCCTTCCAGAATGGCTCTAGAATGTATCACAAATCACCAAGGAGCTTAAATCTGCAATATAATATCTATTTAAATTCATTATTTATTTCATTCATTCATTATTTAGTTGCACTAGTTTTTCATTCTGTAATTAAAAGCCCTAATTACTTATGCAAATACTCTGAAATGCCTTAAAATCATTTTAAACGATCCAGAGAACCATATTTGACTATAAGATTTTATTTCTTACATTTGTTATTAATTGTATGACGTCATAAACGTTAATGACGTCATTAAACTTAAAATTGCTGCCGTCATCAAAAATTAATAAAATTAGATATCTGAAATCTATCGAGAGCTACCGAATGGTGGTATTCTTGATGATCTATGACCATCTTGGCAAGAACTAGACTCTTTCTTTAATTTACCACATGACCACCTGTGCAGAGGATGCTGGTCACGTGATCAATGTCTACCATTATGAACAAAAATGTCAATTTTTAATTAGCCTATTAAATTTTAGGAAAATTCGCGAAACCTCGGCTCTTTATCTTTGATGTGATGACACTACATCTACACACTCTCTACATCGGATCATATTTGCGGCGCTTTGTGCCCGCCCCCCATCCACTCT
>REGM01000035.1:226150-249464 GCA_004194415.1 Aurelia aurita
TATTGAAAAACGGAAACAGTTCGAGTTCAGAGCCGGATCGGGACCGACTTATTCCCTTAAAAAGCGACTGGGACCGGGTGGGGAAATTTTTGGGGGGTGTCACACCCCCCCCCCCACACCCCCTCATTTGCGCCCCTGGTTTTGGGCCTCACCGTATGTGATTCCGAGTTCTTTTTTATAATTTCCAATCGTTATATTTGCTATATTTGTTATACAGACAGCTAGCAATGAAACGCAAAACGTGCAACAAAACGAATTTCTACCGCATGGTAAATCATCATCTCGAAAATCAAGGTTCCTAGTGGCCTAAACACAATTACTTCTTCAAAATAACCAACAAATAAACGTCATGCGATCAGCTCTCTTTTCTGTGCTCTAGTCCTTTTTCTACTGTTTCAAACAGTCAAACGTCCAGTTTCTTTCTGCACAAAATCTTCTCTTTTTTGCTTCTCTCCTCGTGTCTCCTCCTCTCCAAAAGTTCACACCTCCTCCAAGTTGCCATGGTTTCTCCTTCCCATGATTCTCATTCCAAGGATCCCGGATGTGCTTCTCCTCTGATGGGGGGGGGGGTATATTTTCGTACAACTATAAGGTGTGACACTACCCCCCATTCAAGCAAACAATCTTAGATCTATTAGCAACAAAAATACCTTATAGATTAAGATATGAACAATTAATGTCACCTGCCTTCAATGGTATTGCTCTCAAGAAATCTAGCTTTCGCTGTCCTGTATCCCACAGAGATAGGTATCTGGTCTAATCGACTTAAATAATCTGCACATACATTAAGGGTTCCCTGGAATGAGAATCATGGGAAGGAGAAACCATGGTAACGTGGAGGAGGTGTGAACTTTTGGAGAGGAGGAGACATGAGGAGAGAAGCAAAAAAGAGAAGATTTTGTGCAGAAAGAAACGGGACGTTTGACTGTTCACATCTATAACAGACTGTACAACCAAGCTTACAAGTGATGATCCAGTAAGAACCAAAGCCTATCCTATTCCTCATGCCATGAGAGAAACACTGAACAAAGAAGTCGAAAAGATGCTAGAGGCAGATGTGATTGAAAAATCAAACTCGCCTTATACAGTAGTGTCCTGCATATAAGAAACAGCTTTTTCAATTTCAGGTCTGACGCGTTTCTTATAAAATGAGATATAAACGTCAAATCAGGATAAAGTTTCTTATTAGAAAAATCATGTACTATCCATCAACTACTCTGACAGCGGCTCTATGATTGTGATACAAAACATATTATTTTGATTTGTATCTGACAAACAGTACTGTGTAGATTGATTTTTAGAGGTACTGTAGTACAAAGGCAAAGAGAGTTGTACAGTTTTTATGTTTTGTTATGTTTTTCGAAGGTTTTAATCTATACATAACTTTTAAATAAGAAACAAGCCTTTTTCAAACCTGTACCTGTTTCTTATAAAGTGGGGTATTATTTTAAAAATCAGGGTCTGTGTTTCTTAAATTTGTGTTTCTTATATGCGGGACACTACTGTAGCTCACCAGTAGTTTTTGTAAAGAAACCAGATGGAACAATCAGGTTCTACGTAGATTATAGGAAGCTGAACAGGATCACTGTATTTGATGCTGAACCAATGCCATCCCCTGATGATATCTATGCAAAATTGTCAGGAGACAAATATTTTTCAAAGATTGATTTGCGCAAAGGCTATTGGCAAATCAAAATGGATGCTGCTTCAAAGGATAAAACAGCATTCTGTACACCAAATGGTCTGTATAACTTCAAAACAATGCCTTTTGGTCTTGTCTGTGCACCTGCCGTGTTCAGTAGGCTAATGAGAACACTGCTAAGAGGCTTAAAGGGAGCTGACAACTACATCGATGATACTCTGATCCACACTGAAAGTTTTGATGAGCATGTAAAGTGTCTCAAGGAAGTTTTGAAGGGTCTGGCTGAAGCTAACATGACTGCAAAACCAAGCAAATGTTTTTTAGGCTTCGAAACCATTGAATTCCTAGGCCATAATGTTGGAAATGGATCAATCAAACCAATCACAAGAACATTGGAAAAGATAGAGGAAGCGGAAAGACCAAAGACGAAGAAACAAGTCAGATCCTTTCAGTCAAGTCAATCCAATCCGAAGGCGAGCGAAGCGAGCCGAAAATTTTGGGGGGTCCGGGGGTACTCCCCTGGAAAAAATTTTGTGACCACGCCCTTAGATTGGCTTAAAACACTATTTCAGGAAAATATTATGCGACCACACCCTCAGGTTTGATACACTACATGTTGCAAAGTTATCGCTCAAATCTAATAACTTTAGAGGTAGAGGATATATGATATTATAAATCCAACAGAAATTTGTTTATGTCTTAGCTGTTGGTTCCTAAGAAAATCAGTCATCAGTCAATGAATTGCACAGCCATTTTGTCTGCCTTACAGCTTGACCAAACATCTCCTTGGAAACTATCTCGAGCTATTCTTACAAACTCTGCATGCCTCCTTTTTAAGACATTCAGAGCAATCTTTCCAATGGTCAGCTGCTTGGATGCCGTTAAAAAATTTCGAAGTTGCGATAAATCTGACAAATCAGCTTTATCTTTCTTCTCCATATTCCTCAGCCAGTCAGTTCATACCATAGTCATATGTAAGACTTCTCTATTCCGCCTTCTCTACGCGAGACAGCGCGAGACGTCATTTGATGTTTTGATCTGATATGGTGCAATCGCAAGCTTTATTCGGTGGACCCAGATTGACTCAGAGAGATATTTATAGCCCCATTCGTCTCTATTGTAACGTTAGAAAATTTCCAAATTTAGCCTAATCTGGACCCAGCCTCTGCGAGAATCCGTCGCAGAAGCTGGGTCCACTGAAGGCTAAATTTGGAAATTTTCTGACGTTACAATAGAGAAGAATGCGACTATAAATATCTGTTTGGGTCCAGGAGCACTGAACAAACAAGCACTGACATCATATCTGAAAATGTTGTAATTGGATATTCGCTTCATCAGCTCATAGATCACCTTGATGTACCGTTCATAGTACATAATCACCAAAGCATATTCACCGCCAGGCATAATCACCGGACCATTGGCTTGAGACCTTGGATCATAACTTTATACCCAAATCCACGAAAAGAATTTGACTCACTTATTTACTACTTAAGATAATTTGCAATTTTCTATTTTCCGAATATATATTAATGAGACAAGGTTGTGAATAAATCATGAATTCTTGAAAATATTGTGAATTACCTATTAATAGCAAAAATCTGATGGGTTGAGTGGGTCCTTGGACCCAGTGGACCCACCCTGGATCCGTCACTGAAACAAAGTAATCTGGGGAGATGAGCACTAGGAACCTTGATTTTCGAGATGATGATTTACCATGCGGTAGAAATTCGTTTTTTTGCACGTTTTGCGTTTCATTGCTAGCTGTCTGTGCAACAAATATAGCAAATATAACGATTGGGAATTTTAAAAAAGAACTCGGAATCACATATGGTGAGGCCCAAAACCTACCATTTGTGACATCCCCCTCTAGATGTTCGTACTGTTAATCTTGATATCTCTAAGGCATTCGATAGGGTCTGGCATGAGGGTCTCATATACAAACTGCGTCGATGTGGTGTTTCCGATAAATTGCTCCTTCTGATTCAAAGCTTTCTTGCCGATTGAAAGCAGCGCACTGTCTTGAATGGCAAAACATCAAAGTGGGGTAGCATTTCAGCTGGGGTACCCCCAGGGTTCAATCTTGGGTCCACTTTTTTTCTGGTCTATATCAACGACCAAACTGAAGATCTAAAATGCAACGTGAAACTAGTTGCCGATGATAAAGATGTAAAGATGGTGATTCAAAGAAAGCTGTTACAAAATTGCCAAAGCTTCCAACTTGGCATTGGTAAAGATGGGCTGGAGAAAGGGATTCTAAAAAGAAAACGATGTTTAATCAACAATTTTCCTGGGGATTCTAACTTTTAAAACAAATTTCACAAAATTGTCAAAAATTCTATGTTAATACCGGCAAACATGGGGATAGAGAGAAGCGTTCTAAGCCAAAGTAGAGGGTGTGTCCTCCAACAATTTTCAGACCCCCTCATTTCAATACCCCCAGTTAATTTGTTTTGGCCCTGCCGCTGCAAACCAGGTTTGCAGGTTTGTGAGGTTTTCGCATCTCTGCCCAAAGGTTGACTAGACAACGTTTCCCAAACCCAAAAAGTATCTGCCCCCGTCACCTACAAAAAAAAATTACTAAGCAGACGAAACTTACTGTTTATTATTTCTGACCATAGACTTTTGAGGGATGGCAGCTTACTTTACAGGTGCTAGAAAAATTATGAAATTATTCATTACAAAGTTTCAGAAAAGTTAATAAACAGATAAAGGATGCTAGACAAAGGGGCCCCCTAAAAAAGGCCCTAGGGTAAATTTTGAAAATCAGCAAGTCCCCCAATATGAATTTCGTTCCGACGGGCCTGGTACCTGAGCCCACCTTGATATCGCTCCAGCTGTTGTAGTACCGTGGCTTTCTTCTATTTTATGAGCACGTGATTTATGCTGTGCATCTATACCGTGTACATGTAATTGGTACACGTGAAAATTATCGTCGATTGTGATGCCAGCTCTGTACATAACTTGGCGAGATAGCCAGGATTCACGTGTCACAATTTGGACTTTCATTTCGTGACTATTGATGGTTAATTATGATTGATGGTTGTCAACATGAAGATCAAAGTCAAGACCATATATACGGACTCGAACCATCAAGCTATTCGGACTCTGTTAACGCTCAATATTTTGTAAAACACTGTGATTCATGCATTCTAATTAATAACCATTGATAATTGATTTGTAGGCGCTGTTGAATCTTACGTTGTCCTTTTACGAACATTTTTAGGCGTTTACCAATCTTCTTTTATCGTACGTTTCCCTTACATGAACTTTTTAGGGCGTAGCTATTGTTTTCCATTTGGTATATAATATTTCGTCAGGGCATTTTTGGGAGAACTGGACTGGACTGAGAATCGAAGAACTGTCGAGACAAAGCACTGACGCTTTGCCGAAATATTTAGCCGACCAGACGACGCCGTCACGAAAGAACTTTTTAGGTTTTGGTTTATGACATGTAGTTAGATAGGTTTTAAGATTATGTTGTATTTGAAGATGTGTTGAAGATTTGAAGAGTTCTGTTCGTGTTGAAGATTTATGTGTCGTTTTTGTAAAGTGCCGACCTGTTAGCCGCCGCCGCCGATTGCCGTTGTGAAAGATTGAAAGGTAGTACGTTCTAATTTTTATCAAACCTCCTTCTTGCTTTTTGCCGCAACTCAGAGTTTATATTTTATGTTAGGCCACGAAAACTGTGACTTAACACAGCTCTGCACCACTGCCAGGAGTTGTATCTAAACGAAGTCTCTATTTGAATGGAAGGTATTGAAGGGGGGTCGTCTGTCCCATTTTATCAACTATATATTGCGGGAAATCCCAGCCACATTGTCTTTTTGTAGATAAAAAGTTGTTACTCAAAGCCTATTCCCAGTCAGGGGCGGACTGACTGGTGGGGCACATCGGACCCGGACCGAGGGTCCGGCTGCTCATGGGGCTCGGCTCTGTTTTAAGAACCTCGATTCTCCGGAATTACTTAGCGCAAAAGGATCCATGAGTGATATAAGTATTTATAGACACAGAAAAATCATCTTATCCAATTTGGACGAGTTCAATGTACGAGTACTGTTTATCTTACAAGTTTAAAGTGCACATAGTGCAAGAGGCTATTGCACAGCTTCAGCAGTACAGTAAATAAACAATTTTTGTACTGATAGATGGCATTTGAAAGCGTTTCAAGCCAAAAATGTTCTGCTAGCTTCGCTCGCACTTAGGTCTTCCTCTCCCGATAGGTACCTGAGTGTCATCTGACTTTGTCAACAAATGGATGGGAAGAGGGGGGGGGGCATTTGTCACAGGGGTAATTTATCACCGGCAGCATGCCAATTTTGATTTAACTGGTGCTACTACATTTAAAGGTTGTTTCCTATCCTTTTCCGAATCGCATTGGCTTCACATTGATCCTCATCAGCAGTTACAGCAACAAGCCTAAAATTTGTGCTATGAAGACGATTTCATTGATCAGGGAAAAGGGAGTAGTCTGTTCAAGGGCGCCTACCTTGTGTGACTGTTTTCGTGACATAGTACACGGAGCAATTGCTGTCTTGATAATCCGTGTATAACATAAGAAGTACAGGGGTATGCAGCTTCTTCGGATAAACCAATCAGTGAGCAGGATCTCAAGAGAAGTTTATCACAAGCGCGTCTCTTCCGTTGTGGTCTGGAAGCCGCGAGGTCAAGCGAAATTGTTTACATAAGCCTTTGTTCGACCAGAACTGAAAAGCCAAGTTGTATGCAAAACAGGGGGTCGCATGAAAAAGTCGATCAGCGACAATAACTACGAAATTAGATTGAATACATTTTTTCCAGGGGACGTCAAGGTGTTTTAATAGAAGCCTGCTGAGCCACCCCAACTCTCCCCCCAAGCAGTTTCAGGTCGTAATCCTTTCCTCAAATAGTAATAAAGTCCTCTAAATGTCGACTCGAATAAAACAGGGCTCATGGAAGAAGTATTTTCTAAGCGTATTTTTTATAAGAAACAGCTTATAAGATTAAGAAACGATAGGCTCAATTTTTTAAAACTTAAAGAAACTACCCTACCTGAATTAAAAAAGCTAAGGAACTTTTTAATTTGTAGCTTTAATTTTCCCAGGTCATTCGAAAATACTTTGATACTGTACAATAATAGTGGATGTTATGGCATTGTTTTGAGTGCGAATTATGTTATAACATGTGTTGAGATCTTAATAAGTAACTTGGAAGCCCCTCTAACAAACAGACAAGAAACTTTTGGTAGAAAATTGCCCTAAAATTTAAGAAACTGCCTACCAACCCCGGACCTTAGTTTCTTATAAAAAATACGTGTATTGACTAGTTAATGATATAAATTAGCGAAGCAAATGAGAGCATCTTCTATTTTGGAAGTAACATCGCAAAATAAAACATGACATTGCTCTTCTTGCATTTACCCAAGTGGATTCCTTCCTTCATTTGCTATTCTTCGATCTTATACACACAAATAAATCAGTAATTTAGTTGTTCGTGCTGGATAAAAATCAAAATGTATGATCGAGAATGAGCATTTCGAAGAGATTGGTGAATTTGAGTCCTGAACAGAACACTGTTCTGAATTTAGTAAGGCATGGTCATTCAGTCACAGATCACAGACACATAAATGAACAGTTTGAAATAGTTGTTCGTATTTTCCTGCGAAGGTGCTAACCCCCTAGTGGAACTTACGGCATGTTTTGGTTATTGGCCATAGCAACGTCTTCTGTCCACGGCAACGGTGGACGCGCTTGTGAGAATCGCGAACAGTAGAGTTAGGAGGTCTGTCATACCCCTGTATATTCTATACTTACGGCTATTTTCAAATTCTAACGTCTATCAGTGTTGACCAATCAAAAGCGCGCTGTCTGGTTCCTTGTGGTCATCTCCTGTATCTGTTGATATCGCATTACATCAACACCTGAATCTGAAACCACAAAGTTATCTTGCTTCATCTTACGTCTTCCGGTTTGGATAAAACGACTACAATGCAGCAATTGCTGTGCTATGTCACGAAAACTGAACTGCGAATAAACCCAATTCATACAAGGTAGGCGCCCTTGGTCTGTTCTAAACTTTTTCTAAAAGTAATACTAATTTTCTGTCAGGTGAATGCATCGTAGGCAAGCATATTTATGCCCTATTTCCTGTGATTTCTTTCGATGTTTGAAGAAGTTAGGTCCCTTTCTTCAATTTTGGACATGTGGCATGTTGTCACAACTAGGGTGTAACAAATTCGTCCAGAAGGCTCACCACTTCATGGTTACTATTTAAATGTTCATTTAAGTTAACACAGTATATATACATGATGATAAAAGGTATATAATTGTCATGAATCTGTAGAATACATCTTATCGAAACTTTTCTTTTGAAAAAGATGAAAGACAAGTGGGAGACAAGTAGAAATGCACAATTCTGCAAAATTTGCAAAATGCCATTCCTTGGCAAAATATAAGATTTAATGAAACTTTTAAAGCATTATTTTCTCAAGAATTGATGTTTGGTCCCAATTTCATTACTTCAAAATAACTTTTTTATGAAGCCTGTGCTGATAAAGAAAGTTGCTAGTGCTTTCCTGGTAGCTGGATAGGTTAAGCTAAACACATCACGAACAAGTAGCTATAAGCTATATTTGTGAATGTGCCCCAATGCTAGGTCCAACGGTGCTTAAATAATTTATGTGAACAAGCCCCACGTACCCCTATGCAAATTTCCATGAATTTAGAACAATTAGCATAAATTTACGCGACTGAAGTTCCTTAACTTCATTCGTTCGTCGTTCTGGGGAAAGTTTTAGCTAAGCTTACGTTTCGGCTTGCTTAGTTATGATGATGGGGCCCGTCAAGCCTTTTTTTTGGTCCGAGGGCCCACAAAGCTGTCAGTCCGCCCCTGTTCTCAGTTTATTGTTTTTTCCATTTGGTATTCCCAGTCAGTGGAGTAACGGCACGGTGGTTGGGGTTGGAGCAACACCTAAGGGCCCCCTAGCTGTTGATTTGCATTGAAAACTTTAGGGCCACTAAGAGGCCCAGAGCCTCAAAATGAATTGAAAAACGCTATCATTGCAAGCTTAGTTTATTAAAAACCGCTGTAAACCAGACCAGAGCTTTTGAGTTTTGGCCTAAGCAAATTCTTGCAGCACAGTGAATAAGTCAACAATAGACTTGAGAGAATGTGAAACAAGAGGAGAAAAATTAAAACCTGCACAACAGATGCGTTTTACAAAATAAGATTTACGTGAAATTTATTATCAAGGGAGCTCCAAAGTAAACTTCATGTTGACTTATTCACAGTTCTTCAAGGATTTGCTTAGACCAAAACGCCGAAGCTCTGGAGGTGAAGGCGAATTTGTCCTTTGAAGATTAATATTTCAACTCTCAAAGACCCAATTTCAACAAACAAGGTATCTATGTTCAAGCTGACCATCAAAGTATATTTTAAAAAGTGTTTTCGCATTGATTTACGCTAAATTCTCATCGCTATGGTCGACCAAATCTGTATAATTCTTTTTGGGACACCCAGTAGTGGATAAGATGATTTGACAAAAAAGAGCCGTTTCTGTGCGATGTTGAAGCTGTATTTTCATAAATTCCAATGTATTCTCACTGGATCCTTCTCCCTTCCTTCTAAACCACTAGGATATGGAGAGAGCGAATAATAATAAATGATCTATTTACAGTTGGCAGGTACGAAAAACATAGCTAACTACAGCTAATTAAAGCCAACAAGGAAGAGGGCTTCGCTGTCTGGAAGGAAAGCCTGGGGGGTACTCATATATATTTAGGATAGGGGTGCTCAGGCTGGGGTACAAACCATCAACCCAAAATATAATTCCTAGCCTAAAAATTGACCCAAAAAAATAATTTTTCTTTCCCTACACACCCAAAAATCAACAAAACGTTTGTAAATCATGCTTTTCTATATTTTTTAAACTGTTCTCATATTTGAGACCCAAAAAAATAATCGAGAATTTCATGAACCCAAAAAAATAATTGACTCACTCAAAAAAATAACTTGCCCAAATTTTAGACCCAAAAAAGTAGCCTGAGCCTGGGAAGGAAAGTAGGATCGTGCGAACCGTCGCTGAGGGAGGAGCGGTGGGTCGATTTTATTACTGTGCACTGCTTGTTGCTCACAACGGAGGCTGAAATGAGCTACGAATTTACCTATATACCGTCCTATTCCCTAGGGGCTATGACACTGCTCTCCCCAGGCCTCTCTGGCAATCTCAGGTGTGTAGCACCTTAGCACCAATCAAGAATTTTCTACGAGAGATGCATTTTCCTGCAATTTAAAGGGCGTGGTCAGAAAAATTTTTCCTTGAAAGGAATTCCCCGTCGCGTAGTTCGGCTCGCTTCGCTCGCATTCAATATCACCCCAATTCGTTTTTCGAGCAGACGGACCTTTATATAAAGCCTTCATAATTAACCTCCACTGCAACTGTGGAGGTTTTGCTGTACTGGCTGGGCTTGCAAATAATTTTGTTGATAAAAATACCTTTGTCAATTTTGGGAACTTTAGCAAAGTTTTGTATTCTTTCCATTTCAAGCACAAGTGGCCCCTGGGTGGCTAATTTACTAAGGGCCCCGAGCTGCTCCACTACGCCACTGTTCCCAGTTCATAAAATGCCAGTCCCAGCACTTAAGTCCCACTCCCATGCAGAGCCTTTCTGGGAAATCCCAGATCCAATCTTACCTCTTCAAGACCAGGAAGGAGGCTGTGAAATGAAACAAATTAGAGAAGATTTTATGTCTCCTTATTTCTTTACGTTTGAGGACTTTTTTGTGAGGATTTTCAATGCTCATACGATTTTGGAAACAGTATTTCAGTGGATTTTTCCAAAAAACTATTCTTTGCAGGTTAAACATTATATCTCAGGGAGGAACAACTGACACCACAAATTTTATTTTTATTTCTAATCAGGATTGTGGTCCCTTGGTTTACCTCGTTTACCTTCATCATTTCATTACTCCATAATACTTGTTTGCATACATTTTTTGATAAAAACTTTTCATTCCTTTCACTTCTCTTCGACTGGGGCAAATAAAAGATACCCTTGATGCAGTCTAAAGTGTCAAAAGCCAGTAGATCTGCTGTTCCCAGTCTCACAAAAATAGTTTCCATCCGCAGTATGTTCAACAATGTTTTTCAGACAAAATATCACAACTATCTCAATTATAATACCTAAATTTGACACTGCCACATATCTTTCTATCCAAGGGTGCGCCCAATTTTAGAGATAGGAGTTCTCCGCAATAATATCGCAACAGTAGCATACTTAATGTGTAGAGAGGAAAAGAGTCATGTCCCAAATATTAGAAGAAATGACAATGATTGTTTCAAAATACCTAAACAACAGAACTCTATCCATCAAATTTTCAATTCTTCCCTTAAAATTGTTATTTTCAACATTTTAGGGGTCGAAGATTGCATCCTGTTGCCATCGAAGCTTATTTCCAAGTAGACTGGATTTGCATTTATTAACTCAACTGAAAATGTGACAAAAATGCATCAAAACCAAATTCAACATGTTGTGAATGAAACAAGTCATGGACTGTTTTATTCCTTGAGGGGGGGGTTGCAGTATCAGGTCATATGGGGGTGTGTGGTAAGAGGATTTCTGCAGGACCCAACCCCAGAATAAAGGCGAGACTCTGATAACCAATCCCAGAATGCAAACGAGGTTTCTGAACATGTGTTTTCACTGTAAATACAGCTGAACTGTTTTTGTTTATCCTAAAAAAGAACATTACCAGGATTTTAGTAGAAACTAGACCCCGATCTCAGTAAACTTCCCACTAAAGTATAACCCCATTCCTTGAATTTTCTGGCCAAAAACTGCCCAAAGTTGGCCCACATCCCTATATGACCAGTAGCGGACTGGCTCAGAATTTTTCACCGGCCATGCAGGACTTAAGGGGGCCCTAATGGGTGTGGCCTGAAAATTGAGGGTGTGGTCAAGAGAAAATTTTGTTGCCTTCAGCGGCATGGCTAGTGCAAATTAAGTGAAGGTACTAAAATGAGGGGGTCTGGGGGCGAATCCCCTAAGAAAATTTTCGAGGACACTCCTTCTACTTTGGCTTAGAACATTTCTACAAATCCCTTGTTTGCCAGTGCTAAATATAGTTTTGACCATATTGTAACAGATTTGTTATAAATTAGCATCCCACATCATTTTCTTCATTAAAAGAATATACTGCTACATTTTCCCAACGTTGAACTAAGGCTCGTGCTGCAGATTATAACTAATCGATTTTTAAATCCCCAAAGTACCACGAAAAGTTTTCTCTTTGTTCATTCATGTCGAGTCTTTTGAAAAATCGATCGATGTTTTGTTATCGTTTTCAGTGTTTTCGAGACCGAAAATTTTAAGAAACTCGATTACAGCTCAAGAAAAAGAAAGCTCAAGAAAAAGAAGACTAAAAATCTTACAAAAATCCTTGAATCTAATTATGAATTTTTGCAAAGATTAAGTCATAAATCTTCAAAATCAGTCCAGTGAACGATTTATCGTGTTCTGTCAAAAGTCGATATTTTTTTTTTGGCGCACGCGGTATACCGGGTGACCTAAATAAAAGGTATTAGGTTTGATCAGGGCTAGCGATGCCAATTTAGCTCCAGTCAATTCGCAATAACGTTTAACCCTATCTCACCTGGGACTTTTGAAGCGGTCAATGCCTGGGGGGGGGGGTTGATTCCACCCCCCCCTGTTTTTCTCCGCTGTTTCTGTTNATGAATTTCATTTTTCTAAAAAATCTATTTTTGGGTGTAAGAAAGATAAAAAGTAAAAGTCAGAAAGTTACAGAGTGGTAAGTGCAGTTAGGACAGATATACAGCAGAAAAGCTGCTAGGGGGGGCCGAATTTGCCCCCCCCCTAGAGGACACCTATGAAAATCTGAAATCTTTACAGGGGCTACTTATCCAAACCATTGATGGTGATTCAGGTAGGGCACATAAAACGATAATAAATTTTGGAATAAAAATTCAGAAATTGCTTGTGAATATTGCCATGGCAACCGAAACGCGCAAAAAAAGTGCTTTTCGTTCTGCAGTAAATTTTTCAAATTCTACTAAATATAAATAGCTGATAGTTACTCATAACTAATGTTTATATCCTACTCTCTGGTCTCCACCAAAAAAATAAATTTTGCTAATTTTTTTAATCAGTTTTAAGGTGGTCAGAACGTAAATGCGATTTTTCGGGGATTTTTTGGAGATTTTCGTTGGAGAAATAAAGTTATTTGTATGCTTTGTATAAACCTAGTTTTGGTGGAGGCCAGAGAGGATGCTGGCAATATCATAATGCAAAAAACCTGATCTCAATAGGTTTTGTGGTTTTCGAGTTAGCTTCGCCCATTTCGTGATTTCAGGGTAAAATCACAAACATAAAATAGTACAATTTTCAAGGTGGTTTCGCAACTATATATCACTATCTTTCCAAATTAGCTGACAAGTATGATACATTAACAATCTCCAGCAGTATATGTGTCCCTTTCTTGCTTTGGAAAATGTTATTCCAGCTATTTAGCCACTCAGAGCAGTTTCTTTCTCTTTTTTTTGTCTGTCTAGTTCCGCTCATGCTATATAGACCCTAATCAATTTCTGGTACTAAGTGTCTGCTTTGCTTGTGTCTGCTCCTCTTGCCCAAAATGCCAGGACTGTTCTCAAATATAAAAATGTTATTACAAGGCTATTTTTCTTTCCTCTTCAGAGAATATTTAGAATTATGGAACATTCAAAGTATTCTTTCATCTTACAATGATAATACAGCTTTTAGAAACCATTCTTTGTGAATTGTGATAATCAATCTCCATGTTTTGATACATGACATGTTGACTTGTTTGAGTTGCTGCACTGCATGTTGTGGTGACAACAGTTTCCACATATGTTGAACACGACTATTAACGTAGGCAAATGAACAAATTAAAGTTGAAACACTCCCCATCAATATCCATATGTTTCGCTTCATGCCTTTGGAATAAGCTTTTGACCTTGATTTTCTGGATCCACATATCATAGAATATGGCCTAAAAGTAAACGGCCTAAGCAAGAAGATGGCCTTTCCCAACACTGAATCATCTCTCTCTCTCTTGATTCGTTGCAGAAGCCAGCTGGATTTGTACACAGTTATCTCAATTTACCATTGCTGAGCCTTTTCTAAAACGATTTCCTCAAGATTGATGCTTTTTACTACTTTAAATTCTCTGTTTTCGTTGACCCCATCTTCACTGTTCAAAGATATCGAGTATTCATTGATCTTGAAAGACATTCCTAGCCTCGTTTGGGGGTTAAGGTGGCAAAACAGCTCTAACAGAGGGCAGAGCAGAGTCCCGTATTGCTCCGAGGGAAAACATTTTTGGGGGCATTTGAACGCACAGTTTGGAGTTGACTCCCAAAAAATTGGTTGCTATGGGCGTATCTAAGGAAAAAGTAACACACCCCTTACTAAAAATCTTTCTTTTTTAGCAAAACGTTGCATTCTAGGCGAACAAAATTACAGGAACAATTAAAAAATATGTAGATCTTCAAAATAAAAATTGATAACATTTTTTTTGAGAAATCGAGTTTTTTCCTAAATTTCATAGGTGTCCTACCTTTCCTGAAAAGTTAACTTGAACATAGGTGCCATGTTTTTAATCTTGGTGCTTCCAAAGTCGAAACATTATTCTTTAAAATTCAAATTTGACTCCACCTCCAAACCAGAGCTTTGTCGTGTATAGTGAGATGTCCATTATTCGAAAGGGGACATCAAAGAGAAAAATTTGTCTTTTTTGCAAAAGGGGCCCTTTTTCAACGAAAAGGGGGCCCTTTTTGCCATATTTTGAGGGGGGCCCACCGGCCACGGGCCGGTGGACCAGTCCGCCACTGTATATGACCAGGTAGAGAAGTACCCCCAGGTTTTATTCTGATGCACTTTCAATCTAGTGAGAAATATCCAGCCTACCTAAACTCCATCTTCCTATCTGTATTTACAAAATCAAACTATACTAGGAAATTCAGAATCAGAAACCACAAAACTTCAGCAAACTACTAGAGGCCCTTCAGACTTGCATCTTCATTAGCGCATGCTTAAAAAATAGCACACAATTTGAAGATACAAGTCAGTGCCTCAGTGTGTGCTAAATATCTTTGTAATTTTTGGCAACTCGATATCTTTGATATAGTTTTAATTGTATAACACTCTGCCACAGACTAGAAAGTTTGCTGTGTGCACACAATTACTTGCACAAGCAAAAGCTTTTGTATTTTTTATCTTGGCTGCACATTAGCTGTGAAACAAAATATTACATGATTTTTCTTTAGTTTGCAACTGCTATGCTAATTTAACAACAAAGATTTTATTTAGGCCATTCAATTTTCACCCACAAAAAGCAATCTTTCCAGTCTGGTCTCTGCTACAACCTGTACACGTATATTTTTTATAAGAAACTGCTTATAAGAAACTCAACTCTCAGATCACCAAAAAGTTAAGAAACTCCAGTACTGGGAAAATATAACTTAAGAAACTATCTATTTTGATAAAGGAAATCCTCAGCATAATTTTACTTTAGTTTCACTTGTTTCCTGTGTCATATTACTCAGAAGGTACTCAGTAATGTCTAAGCACTCAAAAGGCTTCAAAAACTTCGTTTTGAAATGTTCACAAGGTTATACAGGAAGTAAACATGAAGATTGTTATGGAAGACGTAAGAAATTTGTAAGAAACCCTGAGTACTGAAAATCTGATAATTTTAAGAAACTTTCAGTACTGGCTCAAATTCTTAGTTTCTTATAAAAATGTAGAGGCTTTGCAGTACCTGCTGTTTGGTCCTAGATTTCATCTCCATGGTTGCAAAAGATACAAAGTATCTTATTACATAATCCCCTGTGTGCTTTTGTTTCACCAAATAAACCTTTTGAGAGTGAATACAAGAGATCACCATGCTGTATACAGCTCTTTCTATCTCATTTACAATACAGAGAATACAAGGGTTTCTTGAAAACCAATTTAGGATAAAACCTTATTTGCACAAAGAGATAACGATATTTACAATATCTGACTAAGAATCCCGTAAGACAACAAGGCAGGAGAGAGAACGAATCCTGTAAAACTACTTTAAGTTCCTAAGGTTGCACGAAACACCCTACAACCAGTTACCATTGCACATAAAAAATCTTATCTACCACTGCAGGTCCTTTTGGAAGAGTCTTTAATCAGGGATTCATATAAATGTGATTAAAAACTCAAAACCTATTTGCAGTTCAGTTTAGACGCAAGACTAGTAGGCCCACCACCATCAAAGCAGGTTGTTTGTGACCAAAGGGACATTTATTGTCTGTACAATAACAGTTGATGGAAAACTTCATGCTGAGGCTTCGACGGCAGCTGGCTGTTCTTCGTCAGTTTCTGCTGGTTTCTCTTCGTCATCTGTGGCGTCACTTCTTGATTTTCTTCTCGTTGGGCTTGGCAAGTCATCCATGTCTTTGAAATCAGGCAACTTTTCCCCAACACTTCTGTTGCGAACTCGAGTGCTTGTCCTCTCTGGTGTTTTTGTTTCCTTCTTTGGTTTCTTCGTATCAGGTCCATCACTGCTTTGTCTTGATTTCCTTCCTCTTCGCTTCGGTGCTTCAGGCTCACTTGCTTTCTTCTTTTCCTCTTGGGGTTTTTCATCAGCGCCATCTTGCTTTTCTGAACCGTTTTCGGCGCCCTCCTCGTGGGCCTCTTGCGCCGCTTCGGCATCTTCCTGGGCTGCTTCAGGCTCATCTTGGGCTACTTCCTCCTGAGCTTTCGGTTCTTTTACCTGTTCTGGCATCTTTAGAAGCTTTTAACTACCTNAAATCAGGCAACTTTTCCCCAACACTTCTGTTGCGAACTCGAGTGCTTGTCCTCTCTGGTGTTTTTGTTTCCTTCTTTGGTTTCTTCGTATCAGGTCCATCACTGCTTTGTCTTGATTTCCTTCCTCTTCGCTTCGGTGCTTCAGGCTCACTTGCTTTCTTCTTTTCCTCTTGGGGTTTTTCATCAGCGCCATCTTGCTTTTCTGAACCGTTTTCGGCGCCCTCCTCGTGGGCCTCTTGCGCCGCTTCGGCATCTTCCTGGGCTGCTTCAGGCTCATCTTGGGCTACTTCCTCCTGAGCTTTCGGTTCTTTTACCTGTTCTGGCATCTTTAGAAGCTTTTAACTACCTAAAAGTGTTTTCTTTCGACTTCTGCGACTTCTAAAGATATATCTTTCTGGGATGTTTGCAACGGCGCGAAAACGAAGTACGTTCACGACGAGATTGGAGTAAATTTGAACATGTGACACAAAGTAGCCAATCACTGGCAAGCACATTCCTGGTACCGCGAAAAAAACCGGTTTAGCCACGTTTATTTCAAATCTCAGCTTGTTCTTTCAAGATCCCCAGACAATATAAACAATCGAATGAGAGAGCACCGAAACAATAACATTGTTAGACAGTCAAAGAAAAGATTGTAAACATGTGGTTTAGAACAGTCGGTTAGAAAGGATTAGCTGTTTAGGCTTTTGTATTTAAAGTGTATTGTTAGGGTACCAAGGATTGGAAGGGAGGGAGAGGGGCTACGAGGGGGGAGCAATGAAATAGAAATTGCTAGAAATTGCAAAAACACAACCTGGGGACGAGGTTGGCAAAAACAATCATTTGGCAGCAGCAGTCATTCAAAGCAAAGATTGTAAACCCAGGTTCGGAGGTTTAGGCTTTCGTATTTCAATAAAATAACCCCGTCCGTTGGTTGTCAGGGTACAGAGGAGCATTTTTGCGATGGGGGCCTAGGGGGGTACTCATATATATTTAGGATAGGGATGCTCAGGCTACTTTTTTGGGTCTAAAATTTGGGGAAAAGTTATTTTTTTGGGTCAGTCGATTGCACAGTTATTTTTTTGGGTTCATGAAACTCTGGATTATTTTTTTGGGTCTCAAATATGAGAACAGTTTAAAAAATATAGAAAAGCATGATTTACAAACGTTTTGTTGATTTTTGGGTGTGTAGGGAAAGAAAAATTATTTTTTTGGGTCAATTTTTAGGCTAGGAATTATATTTTGGGTTGATGGTTTGTACCCCAGCCTGAGCACCCCTATCCTAAATATATATGAGTCCCCCCTGGGATTGGGAGGCACCGTCTCGCACCGAAAATAGGGGTCTAGGGCTAAGCCCCCAGATAAAAATTTTTGGCCGAGCCCTTTACTTTGGCTTAGAAAACATCTCCTGATCTCATTTTTCCATTTCTAAAATAACAATTTAGACGAATTTCGTAGTGATTTTTCTATAAATCTGCACCCACAGGAAATTTTGAGGATGCACACTGGCTTAGTAAAATGCATTTTTCGATCCAATATTACCCTGGGTGCCAGACACATATAACCCAAGGGAAATCTTTCTTTCAGGGTGGGTCTGGTACCCACCGTACCCATACTTATTGGTTACCCACACTAAAATCGAAACTGGACAATTTGTAAAATTCTTGCTCCACCCAACTTATACCTAAGTAATTTCTCATGTTTTTCCTCATTTTCGAGAGAATTTCAAGAACGCGAGGGATGCAAACGCCAGCTACAACTAAACTAAGATAAGAAATGCTTTTAAAGGGCACTACTTTGGTTTTAGTTTAATTCTTTATTCAATTTGGCTTAACAAGATGAAATAAAAAGTGCAAAATCATGCGTGAAATGACTGATGTACTCCTTTTTGACCAAAATTTGGAATTATTTTGCAATACAACCTTGCAATCTTCAAATGTAGTGCATATGAAGCAAAAAGAGGCTGCAGATTCTAAATTCATGTCGTCATTTATCCTCTAACGTTAAGAAATTCATGTTCAACGCATCATTTCTTCAGGAAAAAGTTTTAAAGGTGGACCTGTAAATCACACAAAAATCCGACAGGTAAAATGAAATTTCCGACAATCGGCCTGCTGGGTGGGGGGCGCCCCCACTTGCTTCGGCCCTGCCGAAAACGCTCCATTCACAGAAAGTCAAAACAAAGATTGTAAACATGTGTTTTAAGGCTCTATTGTTAAAATTTATCAAAATGATCCAGAGGACACTGAAGGTCCATGTGGGGCATTTATACAAATTTGAACACTGACACTTGTGTTTTTTTGGGTTTCAATTTTGGCCACATGTCAGTCTGTTTGAGTTTCCAAAACATTATCTGGAAACTGGAAAACTGCTGTCTTTTTGCGTCACGTGAAACTGATTTGGTCTTTTTTGTTTCGGAGGAAGGTCTTCATGTTACTACTCTGTTAGAAATTTTAAGGAAGGTATAAAAGCTGCTTAAATGAGCACCCTGTTTTTGCTCTGTGTCCCTCCAATTTTCGGGCATGCCCCATTTTGTACCTCAAATTCGTTTGTGTCCTCTCAAGTTAGACCTGCTCCATAGGCCCAAAACATAACATCAAGTACGAGCAATTTGTACACAATCAAACAAGGAACAGAAACCCTGTGGGTTCTGTGGACAACAACTCTCAAAATAATGGTCTATTTAGTGCAATTTTACAGCTCTTCTTTCATTCACAAAACCATACAAAATCAGCCGAAAAATCTATGAAAATTACTGTAGTGTAAACATTTTTCAGGACCTTCTCTTTTCAAAAGACGGGAAAAGGGCTCTGGAAAGGGAATGCATGACCTCAAGAAATCCATGGGCTTCATTCCCAAGACCAACAGGCTCGATTTTCTTCGGAGATTTAGGGCACGAAAATCTCATCCATCTGCCATTTTGCATAGAAAACTCCAGCAATATTGTCGCCGCTTTGAATTATCTGTGGAAGAATTGCGACCGAACTGCCACCGAAAAATAGCCTGTACCGGTCTACAGGCTACCGAAGAACAGTCCGCTTTCATTGAGACGATCCCTAAAGAGGCTGCTGCATAATCGCATACTCTTGACACTGTCATTCAGCCTTTTTTGTCTATTTTCTATTATCATCAAGATACATTGCTAGCAAATTTGATCAAGGATTCTAGGCCTGTTTGAAGAATCTTTTTTGATGAAGCATTTTTATAAGGTCGCTTGTAATTTAAGAACTATATACAGCCAATTTCGACAAACTAAATTTCTTATCTAAATTCATATGTTGGGTATGCAGGTATCAGTTTATAGGAATCTGAAAAATGGTTTGAGAGCTACAGGCTTTCAAACGTCTATACATTTTTTGATTCACACGATATGCGGAGCAACTCGAAATTGGAATTCAATTGAAATTTCTAACAGTAAAAAAGAAAAAGCAAGTTCCCATCTCTTGGGGCTCTCATCAGACCATATAACCCCTGCCATGGACACCTTTGGTTCTAAAATTGTGGACCAGTTGCACCCAAAGTAAGGACCATTGAATGTAAAGATGTAAGTACCTAGCCGACTGTAGTGATTATTGTAATTTGCAATTGATACTTGTTTGCATATACAGTATACCGGTATTTTGGCACCAAAAACGTCAGAGTGTGAAATCAACGATATAAAGGGTGTCGCTAAAACATTGTTAAAAAAGTTTGATTAAATATTGAAAAATAATGATAAAATAGACAGAATACCCCTATTTCTAAGATTTTAAATTAATTTTAGAAACAAGAATCTTGCAAATCCACTGAAAATTCACTGAAATCTGAGCTTTTAAAGATCAAGCTTGTGCGAAAGCTGAAACCAGAGACCCAAAGCGACTTGTTATGCAAAAAATCTCCAAAATCGAGGTAAAGGAAGGCTACCCAATGCCATATCTCTCACTAATATCAAAGCAAACCAAATAGGGTTTCGAAAGTATTGTAATTCGTGCAACCATTGTCAAAATTTGCTTTTTCAAACTTTGCTCAACAGAATTCCTTAAAGCATCCATACGCTTGAATTCATGTTCGAGAGAGTTTGGTTATCAAAAATACTTTCTAAATCCCATTTGGTTTGCTCTAAAATAAACGAGAAACTAAACAAACGACAGCCCCATGCTACTTTCACTATACAAACGCTGTAGAGAGGCATCTGGTTTCAGTTTTCGCACTAACTTGAACTTCAATAGCTTGTAGCTCCGTGAATATTTAGTAGATTTGCAAGATTCTTGAGTCTAAAATTAATTTAAGATCTCAGAGGAGGATTTTCTTTCCATTGAGCCCATTTTATTTTTTAATATATTTTAATCTGAGACACCCTGTTTATCGAATAAGAGCAGATTAAAAAAAAGAATTCGATGCTTTTGGTGAAAATACCAGTTTAAGGCGATTAACGATTTCAAACATAGGGATTGCTACTGTCGATTATCAAGTTGCAAATATAAGCAAAGAAAGCCGTAAAAAGTTGCTCTGCGACCAGGATGGCTAACACACTACAGCTGTGCATGCGAAAAGAGAAGAAGCGAGCATACACGGCAAAGTAGAAGTATGAATCTAAACATCTGCCACGTCAACATTAGAGCTATGACCTTAAGTCCCTTGTTTCCCTGCATTCTTTGATTTGTTGATGTCACTTCGGTTAATAGGGACTCGTATAATTACTATCAAAAGCCAAATTTTTCACAAAAAAGTACCCTTGCCTAGACCAACCATTACCTTAACTAGCAAAATACAGAGAAATTATATCCTTGGTTAGAGTAAGCTTGGGAGAAAGTATACCTTCGTCTATTAAACCGGAAATGTATACCCTTGGCTAGATTGGAACTTCGGATAAATATGCCCTTGATTGAGGCGCATCTCTTAATTGAGGCACATCTCTATATACTTTTACTATGGGAGACCCCCCCCCCTTCTAGACACTAGGATTTTGCACAACTTGAAGATATAACCTGTTACCCATCATTGTTATAAGAGATGAAATTCGGACACAAAAAGACAAGATATTAAGCACACTGAGGCCTTTCTGACTTATGTCTTCGTCAGAGTTTAAGATTGTTGGTAAAACCTATAAAACGCTATTTAATACAGCTTCTTTTGTTTTTAGTAAACTGTTTACTAAATATCGCTGTAGAGGTCTTACCAACAATCATAAGGCATAATTTATAAGCGGGGATGGCTCAACGGTAGCGTGCTTGACTACCAACTTGAGGGNATCTATTAAACCGGAAATGTATACCCTTGGCTAGACTAGCCAAAATACAGAGACATTATATCCTTGGTTAGAGTAAGCTTAAGAGAAAGTATGCCTTCAGCTATTAAACTGGAAATGTATACCCTTGGCTTGACTAGACAAAATACAGAGACATTATATCCTTGGTTAGAGTAAGCTTAAGAGAAAGTATACCTTCAGCTATTAAACCGGAAATGTATACCCTTGGCTTGACTAGCCAAAATACAGAGACATTATATCCTTGGTTAGAGTAAGCTTAGGAGAAAGTATACCTTCAGCTATTAAACCGGAAATGTATACCCTTGGTTAGACTGGAACCTCGGATAAATATGCCTTTGATTGAGGCGCATCTCTATACTGGGTGAGTCAAAAAAAAACGTGTGGTGTTTAACAAGCCATATTTTGTTGAAGAACAACCCAAATCGGATGTGTTGAACGTTTATTTTGTAGTAGCAAGATTGAATTAATTATAGAAATTTAGTTTGCTAAAGTAGGCCATTTCTTTCTGTATCTATTTGCAATTTTGTGATATAGCTATTTTGGTGAAAAGTATCGCTAGCATAAGAACTTTCTGCTTCCTAGCAATGACAATTTGTTATAGGGCTACAAAACAAATAAAAAAAATTTTCCTTTTGTATTCTAACACAATGCATGCTTTGTTTAAATTTGTTGGTAGAGAAACAGTAGCTTTGTCATGGTTTAGCGGTGCACACGTGCATGAATATGAATCTAATTGGAGGCCTATTTTAGGGATCTTGCGAAAAACCATTTTACTAAAATCGCTCCTAATTATAGAAAGGGAAGACCGATTTCGACCAAACAATTTTTCATATCTAATTTAGCTCTTCTTCCATACAATTAAATTTAAAGAAACGAATTCTCGAATTAAACGGCATCAATAAAAATTGGCAAACACCCCACGGTTTTTCTGACTCACCAGGTATACTTTTACTATGGGAGACCCCCCCCCCTTTCTAGAAACTAGGATTTTGCACAACTTGAAGATATAACCTGTTACCCATCATTGTTATAAGAGATGAAATTCGGACACAAAAAGACAAGATATTAAGCACACTAAGGCCTTTCTGACTGATGTCTTCGTCAGAGTTTAAGATTGTTGGTAAAACCTATAAAACGCTATTTAAAACAACTTCTTTTGTTTACTAAATATCACTGTAGAGGTCTTACCAACAATCATAAGGCATAAGTCAGAAAGGCCTCATTGTGATAACCAACTTGTCTTTTTTGCATCTGAAATTCTTTGGTATTGTTTCATTCGTAGAGTACTGCAGAGTACTGAGATCAAATAAGGAAAATAGATTGAAGCTACCAATGACCAGAACTTAAACACTCGGCACCAGAGCTTTTACATATGCTGCTCCTGCAGTATGGAACTCTTTACCGGAAAACATAAAGAACACAAATTGCATAAAAACCTTCAAGAGGCTCCTGAAAACACACTATTTTGAAATAGCTTATAATTAATGTACATCTTTTTCCAATACGTAATTGAATTGTAAATTGTAACATGCTTTTTATCTTTTCTTTTTTCATACATATTTTTAATTCAAATTGTAAGACTTAAGTTGTAAAGCGCAACCGAGTATCATTTAATATTGTGGCGCTATAGAAATTTTGCATTATTATTATTATTATT
>REGM01000035.1:257832-276944 GCA_004194415.1 Aurelia aurita
CAACTCCATAGTGCTCGAGTTTTTGGCATAGAAGCTCATGATCGACTGTATCGAAGGCCTTTCTGAGGTCAATAAAGACTGAGCCTATCATATAGCCATTGTCAAAACCATCGTACCAGTTATCAGTTGTTTTGAGCAGACATGTCAAAGTGGAAAATAACAATCTAAAGCCTGACTGACCACTTGAAAGAAGCCCATTCGAGTCTAAATATTTGTACAGCTGATTGAATACGAGCTTTTCAAACAACCTTGAAACAACAGGCAGCACAGAAATTGGTCGGTAATTTGATTGGATGGACTTGTCTCCATCTTTAAAAATTGGAGCAACTCTTGCAGTTTTCCAACAATCAGGAAACTTGCTAGTCTCCAAAGAAGTATTGAATATCATTAGGAGGGACTTTGAATAATAGGGCAATGCAAGTTTCAGAAAGAAACTTGAGATGTTGTCATTACCAAAACTTTTTGCATTTTTTAGTCTCCCAACTGCATCTCTGAGCTCCTGTTCTTGGATAGCACGAAACTCAAATCTCTTTTCCTGGACATTAATTGTGTAGTCCCCGGACAAGAGGGGGTTGGGAGCATCATGAATTTCACTTGCAAGATCCTTACCCACAGAGCAGAAAAATTTATTCATGTTTTCAGCAATTTCTTTTTTGCCAACAATTTCTTTCTCTTGGTCCTTCAGACATACTATGTTAGTACTTTTTGATACTATGTACAACTGCGGTGTCTAACTACCCATGGTTGATATAAGAATTTACAAAATTTTAAAGCAACGACTCTAATTTCGTGGGTCATAATTTTATTTTCTGATTGTTTTCAGGTGCCAAGATTGATAAAGTAGACAAATATGGGAGAAGCCCATTGCATGTGGCATCCGCAGTCGATTACTCTGACATGGTGGAATTTCTGTTATCTAAAGGAGCTGATATCCATGCAAGAACTCTCGGTGAAAATCAAACACCAATTCATTATGCCGCCAAAAACGATGCTTGTAACTCTTTGGTTACTCTTTTGAATAAAGGCGCTTCAATTGAGGATAGAGATTTCAAGGAGAGAACACCATTACAGGTGAGACAGATTAAAACATTTTTATTATACTATCCAAACCTAGATTCTAATATTTTGTGTAACTTTTTTAGTCTTCTGTTTTTTTAGCTATAGCGAGTTTCTTAAAATGTTTGTTCTCAAAAACTCTGAATAAAGGCGCTTCAATTGAGGATAGAGATTTCAAGGAGAGAACACCATTACAGGTGGGGACAGATCAAAAGCCTTTTATTATACTATTCTTATTACAGGAGGCTTAAGTTTTGTTTTTGAGCCAGACATTGTGGAGACAAGTCTTAGACGGAAGTCCTTAAAATTGAAAGACCGGGTTCGCCAAATAAGGAATTCATATTTTTGAAAATTCGTTGTACGGAGAATATTTGATATATTGGAAAGAATCAAGCTTTGATTGATAGCCGAAAGACTAATAAACTTTTTTTTGTGATTTTTCTTCTAGGTATTTTTCTGAAAATTGGGAATATGATTAGAATTTAATTTACGAAAAGTATGTTACTTCAAAATNAAAAGCCTTTTATTATACTATTCTTATTACAGGAGGCTTAAGTTTTGTTTTTGAGCCAGACATTGTGGAGACAAGTCTTAGACGGAAGTCCTTAAAATTGAAAGACCGGGTTCGCCAAATAAGGAATTCATATTTTTGAAAATTCGTTGTACGGAGAATATTTGATATATTGGAAAGAATCAAGCTTTGATTGATAGCCGAAAGACTAATAAACTTTTTTTTGTGATTTTTCTTCTAGGTATTTTTCTGAAAATTGGGAATATGATTAGAATTTAATTTACGAAAAGTATGTTACTTCAAAATGAACGAAAAGGACCTAAAACCCTCCATCAAATTATGCAAAATTTCTCACTCAGAAAGCAGTAACGTATATGATGCGATGCGTTTGTAAAGATCACATTTTTAACTTTGAGAGAATTGAAATGTATTTGCATCTTCCTGTGAATGTGGGGAGATTCTTTATAATTTGATTGAGGGTCTTAGGGCCCTTTTCACGCATCTGACAGTAGAGGAATTGATGTAAATTAAATTTTTGCCTATATTTCTAATGCTCAGAAAAATAGAAGAAAAATCACAGAGAATTGTAGCATTTCGGCTATCAACCACACTTTAATTCATTCCAATTTCTATAGTATTATATGTATAACGATTTTGCAAACTTGTGAAGTTGTTTGAGGCGCACCCGGTATTCCTATTTAAAAGCAGGTTTTCCCTCTCTTTCGATTTCACCCCATTGATCTAAAGTGCATGCGCCCCCATCAGCAATGTATGGGAGATGTTTCTTTGCTTTAATAGTTTGATTAAAAGGAGCAATAACACACTATGATACACTGAAAACTGACAACAAGTTTGTGTATGTAATGTAACAGGGGTAACAGTCAAAGTAACTGAGGCAATTCTACCTCAAAAGGCAAACAAAATTTCACATATAATACGTTCATCTTCTGCTATAGAATTAAACATAAATCTCTGTAATAATAAACTAAAATGCCAGGACTAAAAAACACTAAGAAATTAAACCACTCTGCAAAAATCTTGGTAAAGAAAGAGAAAAAAAATACGCAGTTAGCATTTAAAAAAAGGGAAGCCCCAGTAAGGATTGCATAAAAAATCATACGATTTTAAGTTCAATCTTTATTTATTTCAAAAAGTTACCATTAAACTGTTTCTCGCTCCCAAAGTAATCCTTATTGATTTGCAATCCTTACTGATCCAAAATTAAATAACTGTGGAAGTATGACCTATGGATTGCAACAATGCTTTACCTGTGTCTGAGTCATAAGATTTTTGAGAATTAAAAGAAAAAGAAAGTAAAGCATTTGTTCATTTTCTCCTATCTAGCTTGGAGCAGAACTGGACAGATCAGAGACTTGCAAAATTCTTTTACACGAAGGAGCCCCAGTTGGTGTTTGGGATGATAGTGGCATGTCTGCCTTGAGTCTAATGATACTGAAGATGCCTCCAGTCGTAAGTATTGGCCCACTTTCGTGATACCATAAAATAAGTTCAAATATGTCCTGATATGAAATTGATAGGGTCTGCAGGGGTAAAATGGGTAGTCAGAGGTAAGATGGGTAGTGTCGAAGGCCGGAAAACGGTTGATTATGGACTGTTAAATCAAGATTAACAAAATCAGTCAGGGTAGTCCGAGCAGTTTCAGCTCAAGAAAAATTGTGAAATTGTATTACTTGCCTGTTCCTTGCTCAGGGCCGTAGGAAGAAGCTGCAGATTAGGGGGGGGGGGGGGCTTTTCTTCTCAAAGCTATAGAGNTTCTTCTCAAAGCAATAGAGAAAAATACATCTAATTTATACTATAATAATCACTGTAAGCACCATAGTTGAAAACCGTAGTTGAAAAGAAAAATACATCTAATTTATACTTGTGACGTATCACCATTGTTTTCAAAATTATTGGGGGGCTCAAGCCCCCCTGCCCCCCGCTTCCTACGGGCATGTCCTTGCTACTTTCTCTCAATGGTTTCTCTCAAAAGCTGAGAAGGGAGGATCTTAAAAAATTGACTCAAAAATCTTAGGGTATCTGAAACGCCCTTTTGTCATCATCATCATCATCACTTTTGCAAGGGGTTCTTTGTTTGTTTGTTTTTCATCTTATTTTGATTCAATTTCATTCTACAATCTTGGCCAAAAAAAGCTGGGACATAGGCAAATTTCAGTGTGGTCGCGATGTTTCCTAAAATATCGAGAAGAAATCGAACATTTTGAACCTTGTGATCCCCCCTCCCCCTAATTCAATGTTGGCTAGGACGAATGGCGTTTGATTCAAGCAACATTGAAACGGGGGGAGCGGGGGGCCTGTAATCAAATGCCAAAGTAGTGCAATTTTCTGATTTGTCCCATGTATTTTGGCCAAGATTGTAGCTTCTAACATTGTAGCTTATAAGTTGAGTAAATAAATGAACAATACAAGCAAAGATTTCTTTTTGCCTTGGAGAATAAACATTGAGACACCAGTTGGAAAACGCAGCTTTACGATAAACTTTGATGAAAAAAGACTACAGTCACACCTGTCACATCACATGAAACTTTTTTTCAATAGCCTAGCAAACCCATAGAGCGATGTTTCAACCATTTCTTTCGGCCAGTTGATTAATATCATATAAAAATTTCTTCAACGCCCTGAATTTAGAAATTTGATTTGAGTTTTCATCGCTGTTACCGAAAGTCACAGGACTTGGCAAACGTACTCACCAGATTGCCTTTCACGATATGCAACCCTCACAGCTTCAAATTCAAAATTTTCAGCTTTTCAGATCACTTGTAGGCCTCAAACATACAGCTTAACTTTATTTTCGATCCATCTCGCGTCCCTCCTCATGTCAAGTGATTTGCTATTTGAATTGTTATGAACAGCAACAAGGGAATACAAAATTTCAGCTTCGAGCCTTTGAGGATATAAACGTCAAGCATAAAAGTTTGTGAACATATGGATATGGTTGCAAGCTTGCCTTTTGAGTTATTCCCTTAAATTCCCCTGTACATAACACATTTCAAGAACAATGAGTGCCTGGCCAAGTGAATGTCCCACAGGAGCTAAAGAATCTTTTCCTGCATTGATGCGGGCAATAGAACAATGGAGAACGTGCCTCGACAAGGGTGGGAAAGTTGGAGCTATCTTCATGGACCTTTCAAAGGCCTTCGACTGCATTCGACATGACCTACTGATTGCTAAGTTACATGCATAAGGCTTNTAAGGAATTCATATTTTTGAAAATTCGTTGTACGGAGAATATTTGATATATTGGAAAGAATCAAGCTTTGATTGATAGCCGAAAGACTAATAAACTTTTTTTTGTGATTTTTCTTCTAGGTATTTTTTCTGAAAATTGGGAATATGATTAGAATTTAATTTATGAAAAGTATGCTACTTCAAAATGAACGAAAAGGACCTAAAACCCTCCATCAAATTATGTAAAATTTCTCACTCAGAAAGCAGTAATGTATATGATGCAATGCGTTTGTAAAGATCACATTTTAACTTTGAGAGAATTGAAATGTATTTGCATCTTTCTGTGAATGTGGGGAGATTCTTTATAATTTGATTGAGGGTTTTAGGGCCCTTTTCACGCATCTGACAGTAGAGGAAGTGATGTAAATTAAATTTTTGCCTATATTTCTAATGCTCAGAAAAATAGAAGAAAAATCACAGAGAATTGTAGCATTTCGGCTATCAACCACACTTTAATTCATTCCAATTTCTATAGTATTATATGTATAACGAGTTTGCAAACTTGTGAAGTTGTTTGAGGCGCACCCGGTATTCCTATTTAAAAGCAGGTTTTCCCTCTCTTTCGATTTCACCCCATTGATCTAAAGTGCATCCGTCCCCATCAGCAACGTATGGGAGACGTTTCTTTGCTTTAATAGTTTGCTTAAAAGGAGCAATAACACACTATGGTATACCGAAAACTGAAAAAAGTTTGTGTATGTAATGTAACAGTCAAAGTAACTGAGGCAAATCTACCTCAAAAGGCAACCAAAATTTCGCATATAATACGTTCATCTTCTAGCTATAGAATTAAACATAAATCTCTGTGATAATAAACTAAAATGCTAGGATTAAAAACACTATGAAATTAAACCACTCTGCAAAATCTTGGTAAAGAAAGAGAAAAAACATACGCAGTTAGCATTTAAAAAAAGGGAAGCCCCAGTAAGGATTGCATAAAAAATCATACGATTTTAAGTTCAATCTTTATTTATTTCAAAAAGTTACCATTAAACTGTTTCTCGCTCCCAAAGTAATCCTTATTGATTTGCAATCCTTACTGATCCAAAATTAAATAACTGTGGAAGTATGACCTATGGATTGCAACAATGCTTTACCTGTGTCTGAGTCATAAGATTTTTGAGAATTAAAAGAAAAAGAAAGTAAAACATTTTTTCATTTTCTCCTATCTAGCTTGGAGCAGAACTGGACAGATCAGAGACTTGCAAAATTCTTTTACACGAAGGAGCTCCAGTTGGTGTTTGGGACGATAGTGGCATGTCTGCCTTGAGCCTAATGATACTGAAGATGCCTCCAGTCGTAAGTACTGGCCCACTTTCGTGATACCATAAAATAAGTTAAAATATGTCCTGATTTGAAATTGATAGGGTCTGCAGGGGTAAAATAGGTAGCTAGAGGTAAAATGGGTAGTGTCGAAGGCCGGAAAACGGTTGTGAACTGTTAAATCATGATTGACAAAGTCAGTCAGGTGGTTCCAGCAGTTTCAGCTCCAGAAAAATTGTGAAATTGTATTACTTGCCTGTTCCTTGCTACTTTCTCTCGTTGGTTTCTCTCAAAAGCTGAGAAGGAAGGATCGTCTCAAAAAACATTGACTCAAAAATCTTAGGGTATATAAAACGCCTTTTTATCATCATCATCATCATCACTTTTGCAAGAGGTTCTAAAGTATTTTTGTTTGAATTAAAGGTAGCTATATTTAGCATCTTCATTGAGGGTGTACGATTAGGCATCAGAACATGAACCGAGAATGATATCCTATAAGTTGGGTAAATTAATGAACAATACAAGCGCAGATTTATTTTTGCCTTGGAGAATAAACATTGAAACACCTGTTGGGAAACGCAGCTTTACGATAAACTTTGATGAAAAAAGATTAGAGTCACACCAGTCACATCACATGCAACTTTTTTTCAATAGTCTAGCAAACCCATAGAACAATCTTTTAACCATTTCTTTCGGCAAGTTGATTAATTTTACATAAAAAGTTTCTTTGACACCCGAAATGTAGGAATTTGATTTTTAACATTTAAAACTAATCTCACAGCGCTGGTCAACCTGGAAAGTCAAAGCACTGGTCAAACGTACTCACCAGATTGCCTTTCGCGATATGCAACCCTCACTGCTTCACCTTCAACCTTTCCAGCTTTTCTCAAATCACTTGTAGGTCTCAAACATGCAGCTTAACTTTTATTTTCGATCCACCTCGCGTCCCTCCACCTGTCCAATGACTTGCTGCTTGAATTGTTATGAACAGCAACAAGGGAATACAAAATGTCAGCTTTGAGCCTATTGAGGATATAAATTTCAAGCATAAAAGCTTGTGAGCATGAGCATATGGATATGGTTGCAAGATTGCCTTTTGAGTTATTCCTTTGAATTCCCCTGTACATAAAACATTTCAAGATCACAGAGTCGGGCACCAAGTGCCTGGCCAAGTGAATGTCCACAAGAGCTAAAGAATCTCTTCCTTCTCTTGTGGCATCCCTCCCTGTTGTTAACGATGATGAGGACGTACGCCTTGCGAAATAAGCGCAGCTTCTTGTCAAAAACCGTTTTCTCTCCTCTCGCTTCTTGACATGAAGCAGCCTTTTTTCGAAAAAAAAACGAAATATTTTCTAGAAACGCCTGTTTGTGGTGAATTAGGGTAGGGTGGGGTAATGTGGGTCTACGGGGTAAAGTGGGTCTATTAAGCTTTTCGCTAAAAATATCCTTCCTCGTGAAATCGAAGAAATCTTGGCTATTTTTCTTGTAATGTCTACATAATAAGAAGCCTTTTTATATAAAACCTTCATCTTAGTTGTATCTCCATTATTTTTATAAAATAATTTTAATGAACGGCCTACGGTGAAAGGATTTCAAAGCCGAGAAGAACTTCCCCTGAAACTGTTATTTTGCTTTTCTGGTCCATTAAATGAACATGAGGTGAAAGTTTGGTCTTTTACAAGTGAAATAACGTTTATTTCAAAGTCACTGAAGCGATAATTATTTTTCTGCATATTTTTTTACTAAGTGGGGTAATGTGGGCCTACTGAGAATTCAGCCATAACTCAAATTCAACGTAGCCCATAATTGCTTAAAAATGCGCACTTATATACATCCTGCCACGTTGTTTTGTGTCTAAGATATGAAAAAGGCTTTGCTTTTACTTCAAGTGCTGTCTTGTAACCAGTAAATGGGCGAAAACAAACTGCAAAAGTTTTTATTTGATCATTACTATCAAATTTGATCACGGCCTTCCAAGTCAAAACGATGGTGGATCACCGCATAAGGACAGCAGTTTTATTTTCGTCGCGGGAACGGGATTGCTTGCGATAAAAGGCAAAGATTGGCACTTTATCGAATAGAAAATCGAGGGGCATTTCACTCCAAAAAAATCTCGTACACCTTTGGGGGAAATCCTTTTGTTTTCAAGAAAAATCCTTTAAAGATCTTTAAAATCCTTTTGTTCTGAACAAATCTCGTACGCCTTTTTGAAAGAGTGAAATGCCCCTCTTAGAAAATAGTTGGGGAATATGATTCCATTAATTTTTTGAATCGTTTACCTTTCAATATTCCCCTATTATACGAGTTTTAAAAAGAGAT
Source organism: Aurelia aurita (assembly GCA_004194415.1). Taxonomy (NCBI): domain Eukaryota; kingdom Metazoa; phylum Cnidaria; class Scyphozoa; order Semaeostomeae; family Ulmaridae; genus Aurelia; species Aurelia aurita. The sequence continues at coordinate 266,231 of REGM01000035.1, forward strand.
CCACTTTTCCCGCTCGTCGGGAAATGTGGGCCTATTTTAGTTGCCTAAAAAGATAATTTTTTAAATATATCCAACTGCGTCTATCAGAGCTGAGATTTTTTTGAATGAAACAAGAAGCATTGAATGTCAATTAAACGAAAAGTTTGAAAGTATTTGCATTTTATTGTCGTTTTACCGGCTATGTATTTTGAGATTTTGCTCAATTTAGACCCACATTACCCCCACCCTACCCTACTTGCATTACAACTGAGCGAACGCATTCTTCAGTGAACTTGCTCGAGAAAGCCTGTTCGTTCGAGAATGATAATTTCTGCAACGATAAAAGAACTGACATTGTTGCAAACATTTCGATGAATTTTGAAGACTTTTTGGCACTTGCATAAATAGCAAATAATTTCTGACAAACAAGTGGTCTGAGCTTTATAATGACCGACAGTTTTGATATCCAAAATTTTAGTGACCGAAACTTTGAAAACAACGGAAATTAGAATTTCCCAATTTGGAATCATTTGCTGTAGTTTAACCTCATCCAGGTTCTTTTTAAAACTTACTGTACAATAGATTACAAGCTCTCTCTTTAATTAAAAGGTGTGCTTAGTCAAAAGTCAAAACAGAACGGCATACAATTTTACTGTGTTTAAGTACTCTCACTGGATGTTTCTTATTTTCAGGCATTGCAAGCTTTGGATCAATTTCACATCAAAGATAGAGCGAACAGAAAGCAATACTTTTATCTAAATTACTTAGAAGCACCAATGTCATCATTCAAAAGCAAGGCAAAATCTTCCCTCAAAGTCGCTGTGGAAGAGCATCAGTTCTCGATAATAATGCATCCAGTTATGCAGCGATTGACTGAAGTAAAATGGAACTGGTTTGGCAAGATGGGAGCCTGTTTTCATTTCCTGACAAACCTGATATTTTGCATTGTGTGGACAGCGCTTATCTGTACATTACCAACTGATGTACGAAAATTACACTCCCCTAGTTCTCAAGAAGCATACCGTATCATACTTGATGTGTTCGTAGTTGCAGTATTGTTCTATTGGATTTTGAATGAAGTTCTCGAGTACAGAAACTCATTACGTGAAAGTGATGCGTTCGTTCATTGGCGCGAGGAAGAACTGACGCGCGATATGAAGTATTGTCACCCGCGTTGGCCGGAAGAACGCGCGTATATTGAGCGCGAAATTGCTGAACTTGCAGAACAGAAACCAAGCTATCTTGTGGACTGGTGGAATTACTTTGATTGGTTCACTTATGCTTTCATAGTTGCTACGATAACTTGTCATATAGTGACTGTTGTCGCGCGATCAGAACGTGCGTTCTACGCAGAGAAAACTACCGGATCACTCATGCTAATCTTACAATGGACACGGCTGTTAAAGTTTGTACGAGCATTTCAACCGTTGGGTCCATTTGTCGTTATCTTGAGACACGTCCTTTCGGATACAGCACGATTCGCATTCTTGTTCTTCATATTCTATATACCGTATGCGGCAGCCTTGTGGGTTTTGTTTGGCAAAAGAGCTGTTAATGGTTATAAGAATTTCGGGGAGCTTTGTTACAATTTACTTCAGATATCAGTTGTTGGTGATTTTGGTTTCAGCGATCTATCGTCAGCAGACGGAGCAATGGCGCGGTTTCTTTGCGGCTCGTACATCATCGTAAGCGGCATTGTCTGCTTGAATTTGTTCATAGCACTTCTCTCAGATACCTTCCAACGCGTTTATGACAACGTCAAAGCAAACGCACAAATGCTCAGAGCGGCAAGAGTTCTCAATTTTGAAGATAATTTCTCACAAAAGCGGCGAGAGCGGTATCAGCAGAGAATCCATAAACGGTGTGCCCCGGAGATCAGTTACTATGACGATGACATGACAGACGCGTCTGACACAGAGCTGAAACGCATGACGCATCAGATCAAGCAAGACGTGGACAAAATAAAAACGCTTCTCGACGAGAGACTGGGTCTAACTGAAGGTGATGCTATAGATAATATTAATCATGATCATAATCATCATCGTCAGGGAAATTCTGACAAGGAAGAGTCACAGCGGTTGAGAGAAGAAGTTAGTCTTCTGAGGTCCAATTATGAACATTCAATGAAGATCGTAAACATGCAGTTATTATCGATTAATTCCATGCTGTCTGAACATGTGAATAGGAAAAAGAAGAAACGAGGTAGAAGAGATACGGGAACATTAAGCACTGGAAATGCGTCACAGATGGATAAAAGTAATGTGGTTGTAGTTGCACCGATTTCGTCAGACAGGGATGACCTGCAAGCATAAGATACACAAGTGTAGGCTAGTGAATCGACAGGGCCAGTGGCCAACCATCTTGTTATCCACACCGAAGAATTGCAGGGAAGGACTTTACCATGTAGTCTAATAAAACGACATAATTTGCTCATTTTTACGACGTGAAAATTTGTGTTCGCTCGAGAGTACTATTCTGAATCCTGTTTGAAGCAAAATCTTTAGGTCTAAGATTCATAATTGTCGAAAATATCGAAACGACAAAATCTTTAGAAAATACGCACAATGTTATGGTTGTGAATGATTCAATATTTTCAGTTTTTGCGAATGATGGCTCTAACAGGTTTCTTTTTGTTATCTTATCTGATGTATTGCAGTAGGTTTTAATCTATTTGTATAACTTCTGCAAAAACATAAACAAAGAAAAAATGGTAACCATATATATCCCTGGCTGTGACGATATCAAGGAAGTCATTCCCAAACAAAATGGAACATAAACTTAATCTACTGGGGGGGGGGGGGTTTCACATAGTTCGTTGATTTGATCATACAACTTTGATCAACTTCTGCCATGATGAAGAAGCAACGTGAAGTAACAATTTCAAAGTAACCAAAACACGAAAACTCCAAAAGGAAAAAGACGGCTGAGTGGTTAAACTCCGATGTTTCAGTTCATCTCACAGCAAAGGTCGTTATCCCTTTCCTCAAAATTAGAGCGTGACACAAAACATTGAAAATGTAGTTCAAAATGACAACAAGACAATGCAAAAGTTGATATAAAAATCGCTTTATCAAATACAATATTTGTACTAAACAATTAAATACTCTATTCTAAGGGCTACTTCATTTCTGAACTAGAAGTATAGTGAAATTCAAAGTTTGTATATAGGTTGACCCTATGAAAATCACACACTGCAGTAAATATTGACAAAACACTGCGGACAACTTACGGCGCAAAGGTGAAGAATACTTATCAAAGTACATCTCCTGTTTTCATGTTGATAAAAGATCACTGGTTTCCTTTGCTGTGCACAAAAGCCAACATCTTAGCAAGAGTAATCAGGATGACATGTCGGAACACATTCGCTACATCATATCAAGCTATCCTTTATAATCATGGCTAATTTTTCTACAACTGGTTGGAAGGTGGTCGCTGAGGGAACGAGACAGAAATCTAGGGGGTCTTTCTTGGGCATGGATTGTTCATGTCTTCCTTGGTCTATAATTCTTTATAAATAAGACAAATATACAGTAAAGTCCCACCTTTAAGAAACCACTTTACAAGAAACCCTGACCCACAATTTTTGCTAGAACTATAGGAGAGCAATAAGCTGATCAAGGGAGTACAATAGGCTGAGGTAAAAGGCGGGACTTTACTGTCGCGATAGTAATTGGTATGTAACCATGTTAATTTAATCTTTGACAGTGGAAATGAGGGAAACAAGAAACGTTTATCAGTTGGTCAAAGCTTCAAATACAGGACTTTTTAATGGAATTTTACAGCCGAAACAAAAAGTTTGACGCACCTGATAATGCAAAATGTGTTCAAAATTATATAAATGTTAGTGTGATTCTACAATGTTAATAATTGACCTAGCTTTGCAATGATTTTATCTACTTGTTTAGGGAATGTTTTTAAATAACTTTTAAAATCTTCATCATCCTCTCGTTGTATTTCTTTATTATACCTGCTTTTAATATCATATAATGTACCGCTAAGATTGTTCTGGTTGAAGCTTTGTTTGCATGCCTTGGTCGAAGCATTTATTGCGGCTAATACCTTTTCAATGCTATCATGGTCTTTGAGGCTCAGCTGCTTTGGAAGTGAGTCACACCATCCTTGCTTGACAAGTGCTTTCATCAATGGAGTCCTACGAACAAAGGAGAAGAAATTGTCATGCTCAAGAAAAAAAATTGGTATGAACATAAACTTACTCCGAGCATTCCTAGACAACAACCATTCTTGACGCAATGGTCATAAAAATGTCGTACAAAGTAAACGAATCCTCTTTGGTGGGATTTCTGATTTGCAAATTTGTTCATTCCTTAAAGGTGGCATGAACTAGCGGAACCACGACTGCAAATACTGGAATAACTTCCAACGGACACTTTTTACAGCATCAAAACTCTAATCAGACGTTTCTTAGTGCGAACAGTGTCTGAAAACAGCTTTCAGTGTGTGCAGCTACGTTCCCGTCAAGGGCATCTTCAAAGTATGCAGAACAAGGGCAGATTTCAGAACAATAGCATCAGTTGCTTTTGATTNAAAAAAATTGGTATGAACATAAACTTACTCCGAGCATTCCTAGACAACAACCATTCTTGACGCAATGGTCATAAAAATGTCGTACAAAGTAAACGAATCCTCTTTGGTGGGATTTCTGATTTGCAAATTTGTTCATTCCTTAAAGGTGGCATGAACTAGCGGAACCACGACTGCAAATACTGGAATAACTTCCAACGGACACTTTTTACAGCATCAAAACTCTAATCAGACGTTTCTTAGTGCGAACAGTGTCTGAAAACAGCTTTCAGTGTGTGCAGCTACGTTCCCGTCAAGGGCATCTTCAAAGTATGCAGAACAAGGGCAGATTTCAGAACAATAGCATCAGTTGCTTTTGATTGACACCCTATTTAAAAGAGATTGGCGATCGCAGAAAAAGAAAATTCTCTCAAGCATCAATTCAAGCAAACGAAGCCGCAAGAGATGTCCCGAAAACAGTATGGCCAACTGCCTTGTTATGCAAGAAAACGGGGTTATTGCGAAAAGTCATGAGTATATATCGAAAGAACAAGGATAGCTCCAAACATCTGCACCGCGGATTTCATTGATCTAATTCAAGAGCTGAGCATTCACTACGTGCTTGAATTAACCCAAAATATACGAGAATTGCAAGGCCTACCGTTCAGCTTCTTAAAGGGAATCTAGGTATATAAAAATGGCTCAAGCCATTTGCAGTCAAATTCTAGCCTATCAGATATCAATATGTCCTGTTGATGTAAATCAGTTACCCAAATATGGTTCGTTGTTGCTGTCAAATTATTTTAATTCGAATATACAATACAATAGCTTCTTAATTATATATAAAAAAGAAACTAATCTAATTTGAATATCTACAATCAAACTGAATCATAAACAAATTAAATAAAAAAATTAACATGCAGTACTTTTTTTTATTTACACAGTGTATACATTATTTACAATAAAACTACAGGCATTGCAGTTGCATGTTGGACCGTCCCATTGAGCTATTAAGTTTTTGAAGCTATTAAAGTTGTCAGCTGACTTTAGCTCATTTGGTAAGCAGTTCCAAATCTGTGGTCCTAAGAACTTGAGGCTGTGAGTGCCGAAAGTAACCTGATTTGGCCTGTAATGAGTAAGATTATTAGGATTTCGCGAGGAATAATTTGAGGATATTCGGCACGTGTCACGTCCTTTTGTCTTTGCACGGTTATTTTCATCAAAGGCTTATATATGCTTAGATTGCCTTTAATCCAAAACAGCTCGAAATGCGGTAACGCACTATCTTTTTGATACATGCAGTAAAATTAATATACAATATTCTGTTGATACCTTTCATCCTCAGCCATCTTCCCTTGCTTCACCAGTGACTTTTTCACATCTTCTTGTTCAATGATCAAATCAGAAATGAGTGTAACTGCTTTAATTTTCAATGATTTCGATGAATCCACGTCTATGCATTTGAGAACATGACTTAGGCCATCCAGCTTCAGAAATACGATCTGCGCCTTGGAGTTTGTCCTTACGAGTGCAGATAAAGAAAATAATGCTGTCTTGCGTAGTCTCTCGAGCGAAGAGTATGAAATGAGTCTAAACAGGAAGGGCATTGCACCACGTTCCAAGGCAGCTAACTGTGCTCTTGGATTGCTGAAATGTCAATAAAGAAAACAGCGTTATAAATATTGAATTTCGAATGTCTTGAAACTTTCGGGACCGTTCATTATTCATGCCTCATGCTGCTACCGAAGAGAAATTGCAATCCAGATCATTTTTCTGGCTAAAGAAACTTTACTACAGGTATAATGACTTTGACCAAACTTTTAGAACCATCAAGCTAGAAGATGGATTACTAAACCTATTTCTCTTCAATGCCAACATGAAACATGAACAATGAGTTCCTTAGCCAATAGTTGGAAAAAGCTGTCAGAGATGGTAAATGGTATAACGAGGCAAAGTTTGATGTTCAGTTCCATATTTCCATACCATAGAAGGGAACATTTCCATAGCTTGTGAATACAAATGTATATTTTGCCACCAGCATTACGTTGGATTTTAGTCTCTTTTGGAAATCATCAAACTTGAAATAATTGATGTTGCCTCAAAAATCAATTCAACACTGACCCTGACTGAGTCCATGCTTTTATTCCACAGCTGTTGTTGTTCTTCTGTAAGGACAGAATTATTGAAAGGAGCTATCTTGAAGTTGTTGTCAAAGGGGATATGCAGGATTATCATAGATGCACATCACTTGTCCATTTGGAGAGAAAGAGAAGCCCTCAAGATCCTGCAGGAGGCCAGATTCTCTAAGAAGCCCAATGGCATGCCTTTTGCCTTTATATGGGCCATGTAGCAATGCTACCAGTCTACCAGTCCATCTGGTGTGGCAACAGATTGAAACTTTACTGCATGGGCGTGTGCACCACTAGCTGATCTTGGCCTAGCCGCCTTGATATTGGGCAAACAGTACCAAGGAATCCCTAACAGTGTGTCAAAGGTTCCCCATAGCATGTATTGCATTGGCATACCTTTGAAGATTTTCAGGGGAGCCCAATTTCCGATTAAAACCTGTCAGCCAAAAGCCTGATTGATTTTACATAAAGTTCATCACAGGATTACTGATGACAGAAGTCTCTGCAACTGGCCAAGAAAACCGTGGCACCAGATCAGAGTTTCTACATGGATATCCAAGTGGCTTCAACCGGACACAATCAACCTTTATTGTATCTACTTTGAGTCTATTGTACATTATTTGTTTTTCATCTAATTGTAGGGCATCAACCAGATAAAGCAACTTTTTTTCAAATCTAAAATGATGAATTTTCCCTTTCATTTATTCTGGTCCATATTTTCCAAACTGAACTGCTCATAATCAAATTCTGAGATTATACTTTGCGTATCAAAAATGAGGATTTAGTGAAACCATACAGATTAAAAACCTGCCAAAAGTCGTCAAAAACAGGGCGTCGATTTGATCAGTACGAGACAATAAGAAACACTTTTCACCATGGCTGGGGAATAGACCAGTACTATAATCAAAGTGCATGCTAACAATTTCCAGTTGCGAAAGACAAATACTTTTATTTCTGAGGCAAGAAAAATTCTGGATATATCCAATCTGAGTTGCATATTCTCAAGACTGTATGCTTATTGTGTCAAGCTTGAGGGGTTTTAAACCTGCCCATTTTCACAAAATCATTATTTCCACCAACTGACAATGTCAATAAGAATAGAACACAATAATAGCAATATAGGTTAGTTGTTTAGCTATGAAAAAGCGTTTAAATCGTTCCCTTTGGTCTATTTCTTTATTTTTTATGAAGAATTATCTCGGTTTACTTTTTCTGGGGCACCCAGTATAGTAAACGGTAGGAAAGCCAAACAATCCTACCTTTGAACTGCAGCGCCAATGACTTTTGCTGCTTTCTCTTGTAATTTAACGTTTGAATTATTCAAATACTTGATAACGACTTCCATTCCATGGATTTTGTCTAAATCAACTGCATTATCGATTTGATGAACGTAATACTCCAAATCATCTAAAGCATTTGAAAGTTCCTGTTCTGTTGCATTTGCAGCTTTCAAAATTTCCAATTTGATTTTCATAATTTGAGCATCAGATTTCGTATGCATGATGTGCGAATCTTCTAGTTCTTTCCGAATTTCTTCAATCGATCGGAATTTCTTTTTAACTGCAGTAGAAAGAAGTGCAAAATTAGCATAGAAAATGCTGAAATATAACTATATATTTTGATATGAAGGCAAGAACAGTAGGATCCCTATTTCAGGCAAATTTCAGGCTCTCTTGAAAATTCCAAAGGCAAAGGAAAGAGGGCAAATTTTCAAGAGAGCCTCCTTACAGGCTAGGCAGATTTGGGTGGCTTCTCCGTTAAGATTTATTAAAATAAAAACAGTAAAACAGCAGTTATCTTTCAACGAAAAAGATAGAAAACGCAATAAATATGGGACAAGTCTGTTACAGTATGTCCCTCGATGAAAAAAACATGCTCAAGCGATTATTGAAAGCGTAAAACTTGATTACTGAATTCTCTTTTTGAATCCTAGGCAAAATCATGATCAATGAAATAGTTCATTTATTGGCGGCCTGCATCCCAAGTTCGAAGGGTTTTTATTGAAAATTCTGGTTTGAAGCTGCTTTAATTTGATCGAAAAATGTCAATCAAATTTTGTAAAGGCTGAACATGGAAGGACAAAAAGAAACGATATATTGCATATTTTAATCTATTTATGGAGGGTGACCCTTCTGCCTGTTGTAGTTTGCATATATTTGCATATTGTTGTTTATGGGGTCCTATGACCCACATTGGCCTCGTTTTGATTACGTTGCGTGTGTGAAAGTCTTCCTGTTGACAAGCTTGAGCCAGGTGGTTTTCTTTCGTCTTTCTTCTGAAGTTCTATCCAATATTCGACTACAACATGGTGTCAGATGTGGGATACGAACCCACGCCCACAAACGTGGACAAAATGTAACTCTTGCCAAAAGCTGAATCACTTTTCTAAGTGTTGTCACAACACCAAAAGGGTCAAACATGTTGAATGTGAGTCTTCAGATGAATCTGACCAAGACTTTTTTGTTGGCACCATCACTGCTGAAGGTACAACCTCTTCTGGAAATTGCAGTTATGATAATGAAGAACAAACAGAGATCTACTGTGTAGGATTAGACACAGAGAAGAAACCTAACTCTGACTGGTCCATTTATTTGTGCTCAAATGGTACTGATGTTGAATATAAAATTGACACAGGGGCACAAGTAAACATTCTCCCAAAGAAAGTCTTCAACAGACTGAGAGATAAACCTTGGACGTGACTTTGTCTTTCTCTGCTCATATAAAAGCAGCTATCTCAAAGACAAGGAAAGGTATTGGTATGTTGAGATTCCTCTCAAGATATCTGCCTAGGCATACCCTAAATGAACTATACAAGCTCTATGTTCGACCCCACTTAGATTACGGAGATGTTATTTACCATAATCCACCAAAACTATGTGACTTCACTGGTAGTACTACCTTATCAAGTTTAATGGAGAAGCTAGAGTCTGTTCAATACTCCGCTGCCCTAGCTGTAACGGGAGCTTGGAGGGGAACGTCTCGAGAAAAGTTGTACCTTGATCTTGGATGGGAATCTCTAAGCCTCCGCAGATGGAGTAGACGTCTTACATTGTTTTATAAAATCATAAACAATTTAACACCGGACTACACAAGGGACCCAATGCCACCACTTCAACAGGTCCAGTATTCACTTCGCGAACGTGACACAATTGGGCAAATTCGAGCAAGGACAGAAAAATACAAGTCTAGTTTTTATCCTCACTGTTTGTCTGAATGGAATAAACTTGATCCTGAAATTAGATTGTCACCTTCTGTTGCTGCTTTTAAGACAAAGCTGCTATCCATAATCCGACCCCCTACAAAATCTGTATTTGGGATTCATGATCCGAAGGGCCTGTCTTATCTTACTCAACTCAGGGTTGGTCTCAGCAAGCTAAACTTTCATAAATTTGAACACAACTTTAGAGATACAATAAACCCAATGTGCCCAAGTAACGATGGAATCGAGGATACGGAACACTTCTTGTTGCTCTGCCCCTCTTTTGGTGTTCAAAGGACTGATCTCCTCGCTGGAATTTACACTCTAGTACGACCATATGGACATGCAAATCTCGCAAATGAAGTTCTGTTGCAAATCTTATTGTACGGAGATAAGAATTTTCCAAATGAACTGAATAGAAGCATCCTTGAGTTAACTATACGTTTCATACACAGTACTGGTCGCTTTGAATAAATTATCTCGCCCCCATCCCCCTAGTAAGCCGCCAATTATTTAGTTATCTATTATATCTAAAGTCTATCTCAAATTATATATGAGGTGAGATTTGTAATAGCGCAAAATTACTCATAACTCCAGCAAACATCTTGTCTGGTGATAATCGCGGACATTTTCACCTGATATCTAATTTGAGACAGAGTGTTTTTTTTTTGTTTGTTTGTTTTTGTTTTTTTTGTTTTTTGTTTTCTGTCTTGTTGTTTTCTTTGATTATTCATATGTAGGTCGTCTTAGTTTTGTGTGATGCCACGGAGTAGTCATAGTTTTTTGCACCCAGTGGCATAGTCCTTGTAGTATCGTTAAGTATTTTGTAAGTAGTGTAGCAAGTAAATTTGTATTGTAAATTTTTAGTGGAATGTAAAAAAAAAAA
>REGM01000035.1:284059-295698 GCA_004194415.1 Aurelia aurita
TCGCTACGATCGCTGGCAGAAAAGAGTGATAGTTTCCATCAAATCGTTCGTGTCGCTACTGTCGCTGGTACGTTTTTTCAGCGACAGGAGCGACGGGAACGACACGAAAGATCATATGGAAACCAGGCTTAACAGTCTGAACAGTTGCAGAACAAAAGTGCGATCATGCAAGGGTTTCATTTTGCGAGTTCGCGAATCGAAGTTTGCTGTTTTCAACCGTCGTATTCAAATGAAAAGAAACGTTGTTTCGATATTTTATGACTCATAAAATTACAAACTGTAGATGAGGAAACACATACACCTGCATACACCTATCGAAAGAATTTGGGCAGAACATCTCAGGCGAAGGCCTCAAAATACTTAAAACGGTGGAAAAGATTTGCTGAAAGATCACTGTGTTTTGATTTAATATGGGCCTAGACTGTTGCACATCAACATCAGCTAACAATGAATGAAAACAACGAGAAACAAGGTCAAAAGGTGCACAAAACTTGCCTGTATATAAACTGAACCATTCCTAACTCACTTTGAGTAAAGTTATCGATGATTAACTCTCTGAAAAGTGTTCCAAGATCCGAAGCAACTTCATGCCACAGCTAGCAGTGTTTAAACTGAGAACGGGGGTCGCGCTTTCATTTTCCTTCACAAGATTTACCAGATTTGGACGCTCGATCCAACCCTCTTTTCTAGCAAGTAAAAAGGTCTATTCCCAGTTTAATTTCTTTTAAACAGATCTTTATATTATATCAAAGGTTAACTAAACATTCTGTTGTAAGTATTGTGAACTAACTGTGCAAGGAGACACCTGTTGACGATAAAGCTAGAATGGTGGAACTATCTGATAAGTTCGTAATGAGTTAGGGTAAAATGGGGGCAGAATGCGTCGAAGTGGGATACATGAGTCACTGAAAACTTCATGGATTCCACTTTTGTTGTGCTTTAGTTGAAGCAGTTTCTATCATGAACAAAGACAATTTTACTCATTCAAAAACTGGCAAGTTTACAACTGTCTCAATTTTAGAAACAAAAATCAAGTGACCCATCTTGTTTCACTCTGACCCATTTTGCTCCACCTCCCCCACTTTTTCCTTTTGGTCTCACGAGTCGCTAAGCTTTCTGCACAAGATCTATGTATAGATGATTGCGCTAAAAAGTAACCTACGAGTAGACCCATTTTTCAAAAGAAGAAAGAGTCTACCAAAAAAAGAGCAAAAGCTTGCTACGCGGTTTCCAGATTTCTGTAAACTTAATTTATGCGGCCTTTGTTGAGACGCATATCACACATTATTTGAATAGAGGAATAAAATAATTAACTGGGAGGCCGTAGCAAGTTGTTGCTCTTTGTTTCGTAGACCCTTTCTTCTTTTAGATAATGAGTCTACTCATAGGCTAACTAAAACGGTGTCATGTAGCTTTTCAAAAAGTCAATCTTTAGCTAAAGAAAGTCCTGGATTTTTCAAAACTCAGCCCTAACCTAATAATCAAACTATGCCAAACTGCCAAAATACAGTCGGGAAATCGTCCATTTAAAAATCTGCATCTTTTAAATATGATTTACAAAATTATCTAACTTTTCTTATTGAATCCTAGTAAAACCTTTTTGCTGAGTCTTGCTGTTTCTTTTGGTAGAAGAAAAAAGCACCGACAATGCCAACGACACCAAACAGAATGATTGCGAATAGCCAGCCATATGCTCTTTGTGTCCGCGTGGTTGCTTGTGGTCCAAAAATATGTTCTAGAAAGGGAAGGGAAGACTTTGGTAATACAAGGCACATAAAATTTATCCCAGCCCATTACTGAAAGCCTGAATGAAATTTCACAATAGGATTTGCTGGCAATTTGCTCCTTTATGGCTATGACATGATATGAATTGATATCTATACACAACTAGCATCCAAACTTCAAGTTGCTCAAAGAAACACGAGAAGAGCAATTTTGAATAAACACGAATGGATGGGAAGAGAAATGAATGGGTAAGGGAGCAAACGAGAGTTTTAAACATCATAGCTTAGGCGAAATCATTGAAATGGGAGTGGGCAGGTCACATAGAAAGGATGGCAGATAACCGATGGGCAATAAATGCACGGAATGGACATCACACGAAAGGCAACGTGGCGGAGGAATACCAGAAAAGAGATGGAGCGACATAGGTAGAGGTAGACATATTTTAGGTGTCGTTTTTCGTCGAATCAATAGTCTTGCCATGAGGTAGACATAGTTTTTCGCTCCTCATGGCATTGTCCTAGAAGAAGGTTATAGTATTTTGTAAGTAGTGTAATCAGTAATACGTATTGTAAGTTTTTAATAGAATGTAAAAAAACTAAAGATAGTTAGGGAGACGAAATAGTAGAAAAAGCTGGGGTGAAATGGACGAGAAGAACAGGAAATAGATTGTGCTAGGATAAGATGGCGAGGCCACTGGCCTGCAGTGGCATGAATGGCTGAAGATGATGATTCCACGCTTCCTGGAACCCTTGAGCAACTAAAGGAATCATTATCACTAATACCGTGTGTCCCAAAGAACCGTATATGAGTTTGAAAAATTGTGACGCAAAGACCTTTCGCAAAGTCAGTCACGCCAAAAATATTTACAAGTAAATCCTCAATGGCCAAATCAAAATTTGGTCGTTTCCTTACCATTGTCAGTAATTGGGATGCAGAGATATAAATCAGCAAACGTACAATTTCCTCTTAACCCTAAACCAGAGCCGCCATTATTAGACCCGAAGATGGCAAGAAACGCTAAAGCATGACAACCCTCAATATTCGCTATTGAAAAATGGCTGAATATGATAATAAATTTCTTCGGTTTTCCTGCCTCACAGGAATGACAATTATTTGCGTGAGCACGTGTTAGCCTCTTGGAAGGATGAAATCTCCTGGAATGATTTTTTTTGCTTGCAGAGATGATATTGTCTTCCTCCCAAAGATGTAACACGTGCTAAAGCGGGTTCAAGTCATTGCTGTAAGCCAAATTATTACGAAAATTTGAGTGTGATTTTAGGCCGTTTATATACGTTTCTTGAAGGGCTTTCTCGAGAAATTCCTAATAAATTTAGAACAAAGTGGCCGATTTCAGTCAGATAAATTTCTAAATCTAATTGAAGAAGTCCACTATTACACAAACTATTTGCTAATATATTTCCTTGATGAAACAGGGTATCAGAGCATTCAAACGGGCTCTTTTCATCGGTTATCTGCCATCCTTCCCATGTGACCTGCCCACTCCCATTTCAATGATTTCGCTGTAGTCCAGAGCTTAGTTTTATAAAAACTAAAACTTGCTGAACCAAATCGATTTTTAAACTTCTAACAACAAAGGACATTTTACGGTGGGCGGGTCCTGAAACAGGTAAATGTAAATATTGTAATGTAAACTAAAAGTCTGGCTAAAATGATGTTTTAAAATGCGTTTCAAGCCATTTTCTGAAAGCTATTCATTGATAATAAATATTCGCTTTCCAACGTGGCTGCCACTTTAGAAAATTTGAACATTTTGAAGCAGTATTTTGGAAAAGCGGTATTACAAATTGATGTGAAACTCACTTTTCTCGAAGACCATGATAAATGCCACTTATTGAAGGAAAAATAATCTTCCTGGCGTCTATAATTTATTATAAATGTTTAGGCAATCAAGGATCCCCCTACCTTATAAATTACATTTCTGAAATGCCTACCTCGGTATGCTGCAGCTTTTAGTGCACGTGGAACTATATTGGCAGTTTCTTCTTGGCTTACACTAGGTTCTCCATCTTTGTCCAAATCGAAGAATTTCATCGATAATATATCATGGTTATCTGCATAAAAACATACAGCGTAAGCACATTAAGTACACGTGAACACATCTAAGAACCGCATATACAGTACAACCTTGTGTACATTAATATCAAAGAATTCTCACGGAATTCTTAAGAATTCTCCAAACGCAGACAAGAATTCTTGAGAGGTATGGACGACCATAATTATCAAATATTTGTGCCCTCTGGCCAATCAAATATTTGTCTAATTCTGTTATCACTCCAAAAGAAGTTGATCAGAGGCAAAATTATGACTTTTGGTAAAGGTAAGGGATATGATTTAGACTCACTGCAAGAGTCCTTATGTTTCGTTTATTTTCCTGACAATCTGATACCACTTTACTTCAACTAAGAACTCATGCCATTAAAACTCAAATCTCGGGCCTAACTTTCGACGCCTCAAATTCGATTCATTAGCGATTAATTCGAAGAATTATTCAAAAGACTATTCGAAGATACAGGGCCTCGGGTAGTAAGTGTAGATATGATTCAAGAAAGGAATACCTGCTAGGTCTCCAGTGGCCGCTGATACCCCAAGGTAATATCCAGTGGGCAATTCGACACCAACAACATCAAAGCATTCTTTCCATTTTCCATCACCATCAACATCATGCTGAACCTAAAATCAGAAACAAGAATAAACTGTATTGGACTCTGATTCCGTACCTCCCACGACTCCCCCCGCCCCACCCGTTTCAACGTGGCTTTAATCAAACGCGTGGCTTTGAATCATTCGACTTTGGCAACATTGAATCAGGGGGAAGGGGGCCGAGAAGATCCTAAACGTACGTTTTCTTTTCGATATTTTAGGAAGTATAACAACAACACTGAAATTGGCCCATTTTCCTGATTTTCTTGGTCAAGATAGTGGCAACAAGTTTGTAAAAGATGTGTTTGAAATACAGCTCGGAGCGACCTACTTTCAAATTAGAGTTAGAAATACGAAACTAGCAGAAAACGGGTGTGAAGCGTTGATGGAACGTTATCGCAAATGATTCTGGAAAAAAACAACGTATTTTTTCTTTATCTTCACCCGCCAAGCGGTGTCAAAGAAGCAGCAGTTATTAACAAATTATATTCCGCTTACCGTTAGCCTTTTCTCTGTTCCAAGATATCGAATAGCAGCAAAAGTGTCGCTTTCACTTCCACGGAAGTATGACTGTAACGGAAATGAAAGCACTTTAGTATGCATGTGAATATTACTCCAAAATGTTAGTATGCATAGTGTGTTGCCAGAAACTTCTATTTTACATACCAAAAGACGGATATTCAACACACTTCAATTTCAAATACTTTATCTGCCAAATCTAAACTTTAAGTTGGAGTTATGTTCATGGTTGCTATAAGCCAGAACGAGATACCAATCAATCTGCTATGTTATAAGTGAACCATATGCTTTAATGTGTCCAATGTACCAGGTGACCTGGGGAACTCCACGAGCTAGATCGTGCCATGCTCCCAAAAACCACTTGGTATCATCAAAAGATTTGTATCAGCTTATAACTTGAAGGCACAACTATCTTTTGAGATGTTGCGTTGCCAATTTAAGTTGTAACTACTTTCCAAAACGCGGTTTGTTGATTGTTTCTTTGTTGAATTTTGATTCTTTTAGTTTTCTTTCAAAGCTGAACTGGTTTCAACTATGGCTACTAAACTTGGTGCATAGAAAGAGACTGAAATTAGCAAAATGCTGTGTTCTATAAAAGCAACCTAATTCGATCAGCACTATGACTTTACAATAGACGATTACGCTAAAAGATGGCAGCGAGGAACTTACTACCAAGATGCATTGCGTTCTTCAATCGAATCCTTATAGGATCATTAAAGATTCGTAATTGGAACGCTAGCATCTTGGTAAAAAGTTCCTCGCCTCCATTTTTAGCATAATCATCTATTGTATATTATCAAACCAAGTCTCTGTTAAAACTTAGCATTTTATTGGGTTACTAACAGCAAAGCAAAGATACTTACTGTGCATCCAGCCACTTCACTGTGCGTACCGTCACTATCATGGTCATAAGGCAATGTTCCATTGTTCACTTGTGCAGAAATATATGGATGGTCATGCTGCAAAAGAACAAAGAAACATTACCGAAAGAATGTCAGTTTTGCCTGTAAGTCCGAACAATGATCAGTCAAAGACTATGACTAGATCACGTTCTGTTATTTCAAGTCTCTCACCTGATGGCACCAGAANTTAGCATAATCATCTATTGTATATTATCAAACCAAGTCTCTGTTAAAACTTAGCATTTTATTGGGTTACTAACAGCAAAGCAAAGATACTTACTGTGCATCCAGCCACTTCACTGTGCGTACCGTCACTATCATGGTCATAAGGCAATGTTCCATTGTTCACTTGTGCAGAAATATATGGATGGTCATGCTGCAAAAGAACAAAGAAACATTACCGAAAGAATGTCAGTTTTGCCTTTAAGTCCGAACAATGATCAGTCAAAGACTATGACTAGATCACGTTCTGTTATTTCAAGTCTCTCACCTGATGGCACCAGAAAAGCGAACTAATTATCTACCAGATATCTCAAAAATTGCATAAGAGTTTGAAAATTCTGAAGTCAAAAGCTTCGTCAAATTGCCCCTAAACAATTTTATGTTAGCCCTAAACGGCTAAAGTCAAGTTTCATATTTCATCTTACGATTTTGGTAACTTAGTTGCAGAGCTATAAATCAGCAAATGCAAAATTTGCTCTTAGACCCAAACAATGGCCCCCAATAAAGTAACAATAACAGGCAAGGCAGATATTATGTTCGCTGATTTATGGCTCTCTAATAAAGTTACTGATAATGCTGCTAAGAAAATAGAAAGAATTTAGCCATTGAGAATTAACATAAGAATCACATTTGGGGTAATCTGGTTAAAACTCTTTCGGTCAGAATTTTACAAACTTGTATACAGTGTTCTGGGACACAAGGCAGATTTAGGGTTTGTAAGGCTGTGGGTCTTGACAGGGAGTAGGTTTACATTTATATAGTTGGCTTACCTACTACTTACACTTGAAAGAGAAGATTTACTGAAGAGCATAAATGAAGGAGCTGTGTCCAGCTTCCACAGTAGTTCCTATTTCCAACTACAGTAAGATGTATTGCATTAAAGATAAATTTTGATAACAAGACAAAACAAGCAAATTAGGACTTACTGAGTGCTCATCATTATGGTTGCTGTATGTATCAAAGAAGATCCCGAGACCAGAAAATTTGTCTCTTCCACCAAAAACTTGTCCTTGAAGAAATAGGAACTGCAGTTTATTTGATTTATACAACTTAAATTAATGCAAATGATCAGGTAAACTATTTACTCATTGAAGAGGCCTCAGAGGTAAGGTATGAAAGCTCCGGCCAACAAAAACAATACAGTGCAACAAATGAACAAGCTAATGGCAAGCAGAACTACTTTAAAATTCATAAATAAAATACTTACTATTAAGGAGAATCAACGGATATAAAAGCCACGCGCGGGAGGGGTCTGGGTATTCTATTATTAGCCTATTGTATTTGATGATTTCGACAGGTAGGTGGATATTGTTTAGCCAGAGGAACAATAGTGTGCATAGGAGTTTTCTTTGTCCTATTTATAGATGACCTCCACTTAGCTCCGTTGATTCACTTTAAAGGTAATTAACACAACAATCTAGGAAGCTGCCATATAAAGGAAATTAACACAAAGAGCAACACAAGCATTTTTGTCAGCTTGAAAACATTTTTCATTCACAATGTGATTTCAACTGTACAGGAAAATTTCAATGACTTGAGTCAAACTAGACTTGAACTACATGTAAACACCACAATATGTCTGTTTGGGATCCTCTGAAGATTTCCAAAGAACAAGCAACACAGATGTTGAAATCTTGTAATTTTAGTACCTTTAAAATATGAAACTGGACTGAACTTGTCAAGGTGAAAGAACATTTATTATGCCACTTATCAATGAACTTAAAAGCAATGCTGCCTGTACGCAAAATATGCAAAATGTTTTGAAAATTTGCAGTAAATGGGCATGTAAAAAAACAACCCCCATTTGAAAGGCCATTGCTTCCTGGATATCAAGACAATAATATTGGCAAATTATTCAGTAGCGCACATGTTCAAATAAATTTTAAAATTTACTTGACTGAACTCATCCATTCTGTTCTGAAATTAGGAGGGGCTTTCTTGAGAAAGCCCCTTATGGCCTAAAATCACAATCAAATTTTTCTAATGTTTCTGCCTTGCAGCAATGACTTGCATACGTTTTAGCATGTGTTATCATTTTGAGAGGATGAAGTCACTCAGAACTATTTTATTATGCTCCTAGGGATGGCACTTTAATCCTCTTTCAAAGGCCAAAGGGATAACGCACACGTTCTAAAGCATGAAAGTGTGCTAAAGCATGTATACATCATTGCTGTAAGGCAGAGATATCAGATAAATTTGACTGTGATTTTATGCTGTTTTTGAAGGTTTCTGGAAGGGGCTCTTTGAAAAACTGGCACAAGTTTTTCTATTTGCATGGGGAAAACATTTCTTGTTGCAGTAATATTTCTTCTTATCTAAATGTTTAACTTTTCCTTTCAACTCCTGGTAGAAGCTTAAACCAAGGTATTTACGAACCAAAGAAGCCAAAGTAAACAATAAATGTACCTAAATGTGATCTGTCTCTTGTATACCAGAATGCCCAGCCATCACCAAATAATCTGGTACCTTGACCATGGACTTTGAATTTGATGTGGACTTCCCAATTTCTTGTAAACAGAGGCTTCAGAAGGAAAACAAAGAATAAATCTAGAGTACTCCTAAACTTGTTTAGCCCAAAATTGTTTTTGGCTGTAGAACTGCCATTTACTGTAAAATACTGCAAATTATGTATCATTCGAAAGAGCAAGGAGTGAAACTGGAATCTTGCAAGGGTTAAGAAATTTGTGTGACTTACAGGGGGTTTAGTCCTCTGGGAATTAGTTGAGGTTTTCGTCAGGCCTCATTAAAAGTATTCTGTGCCTGCGAACAAATGATTGGGAAAAATGTGCCTGTAATCAAATCACTCTGGGTACAGTAAAGATGCCAGCAACAAATGTGAAATGATATTTTGTGCCTGAGAGCGGCGCTCGTGAGCTCGCGCACATTAATGAGGTCTTTTTCGTTTTTCAATTTAGTGAAACCGTAATGTCTTCTGATTAGGAATCTATAAACAGAAGAGCATAAGAGTTGTTTCTTCTGAAACTGCAGGATTCAAATATAGAGAATTTGTTTGTTTTTCGTTCAGATGCGTACAGCTTTTTTGAAATACGAGAACTGTTGAGGTAGTAGCCATTCTGAAACTCTAGATCCCATATCACTGAAAGATATGGAGTCTAGTGTTGAATGGCTATATTTTATATTTTTAGTTTCTTTTATTTCAATACAATCTGTAATACTGTAATCCTTATTGACATAATTTCAATAGAGAGAAAGAAAATGACTCTTCCGCCTTCATTAGAGCCACAACCCTTGCCTTGACATGTTATTACTGTAGATCTGATTTCTAATAGCTTCCAAAAAAATTGTCTGGAGCGCAAAAACAATTTTAGGTTTCTGTGCTACTGGGTATATCAGAAAAACGGGCCACTTGCAAAGCGCCTCTGCGGTGGAGACTTGGGTCTTACAAATTTATGGTATCGATTTTCGTAATCCATACGCTGGAACTTAAACTTTGATGTATTGCTTTTACTTATATTTACCAATGAAATAGATTTGTTGCTAAAACTTACCCAAATTTGTTGACCGGTCGATGACAGAAGGTCTCGATGTTCTGATAAATCTGAATTCTTTAAAATATCCAAACAATAGGTTTGTCGTTAGTTTTGTTTGATTTTCAGAAAATTAACATTCTAAAAGGCTAGAATTAATTAATTTTACCTTGCATCATTGATTTGAGGGTTTGTGATAGCATATTTTGCCCCTAAAGAATGCTATTTTTTGACAATTTTTAAAGAAAGAGGCAAACAAAGTCTATTCCTGTCAAAAAATAGCATTCTTTAGGGGCAAAAATATGCTATCACGAACGCTCAAATCAATGATGCAAGGTAAAATTAATTAATTCTAGCCATTTTGAATATTAATTTTCTGAAAAATCAAACAAAAACAACAACAAATTTATTGTTTGGGAATTTTAAAGAATTGAGATATATATATCAAAAAATCGAGACCGTCTGTCATCAACCGGTCAACAAATTTGGGTAACTTTTAGCAACAAATCTATTTCATTGGCAAATATAGGTAAAAGCAACACATCAAAGTTTAAATTCAAGCTTAAGGATTACGAAAATTGATACCATAAAATTGTAAGACTCAAGTCGCCACAGCAGAGGCGTTTTGCAAGTGGCCCGCTTTTTTCTGATACACCCGGTATAAGAATAAGTCAACAGTGAGAAGCTATTAGTTTTAAATTTCTAATACCGTGGCGGCCACTGCACTACACTACCGTTAGTGACTAATGGGTTTGTGTGTGAATCTTGAACAATCAAAATTCTGGCTGGAGACAATAGGAAGTACAATAGAGAACGCAGACAACACTAAGCGGTTGGTGTGTGAATTGGAGACGCCATAATTCCTAAAAACCTTGAGATATTTTAAATGTTCCTTGAACAGGTATCTATACGCCAACATCTGGGGAGTAGATTTCTTAAAAAAACTCGGAAATTTCAAATTTTTGTTTGTCCTTGTTCTTCTTGCGTTTTATGAAGGTGGGTAAAATTTAGCAAAATCTATAAAACTTCTTTCGTCTTTTTTGCTTGCGATCAAGACTTGCAGACTTGCCTGGAATTTGCAGTCTGGTTGGTCCGTGAATTGATAATGAGGCTTTCCCCGGCGGCTATAGGCCTATCTGCGTTAGCAACAGGTGGCTAAAAGGAAAAAGATTTTATTCCTATCTTGTCTGGTATATATGGTAATATGACAAAAAAAACCAACACAAATTCTATGTTTGTGACATCATCAAAAATACACCTTACGGTTAAAATTTGAACCCATGTGAAATTTGATTCAGGCATGTCTCAAAACCCCAAATCAGTTTTTCAGAAGTTTGACTTTTTGAAAGGTTTTCCATTTTTTCTGGGCAGCGATCTTGTCTATAACAGCTAGCAATCACTGTCACTAAAAATTTTAAAAAGTACATACCACGATCTGCCACACAGCTCCTTGTTTACTTTGATGATCTGGAGTCAACCTTACATAATCAGTTGTTGCAACTGCACTGCCCATGATTTCCCAGTGCTGCAGTGAACCTTAAAATGAAACAAATCACAATTGCATTGAATCTACATCCAGTCCAGACTGCATTTTTTGCTGTTCACGGAGAACATATTCTCCACGCAATATTCAAGAAAACAATGACCTTTTGTTCTTCTATTGTTTTCATCTGCGCACTTCTCCGCGCAAGAAACAAAGAACGCAGTCTGGCATACAGTAATAGTGTGTATGTACGTGTATAAAAACAGGCTATCGATTGAAAAAGTTTAATTTCTCTAGAATGAAAGGTCTGACATAAATCAGACAGTGATTTTCTGGAAGCCTGACTTCTACTATGCTTTTATCTGATCTACTCTTATATAATGTACTCAGTATATAATGTACTCTTGCCACAAGTGCACACTACGTGCCAGGGGCGGCGGGGAGTAAGAATAGTTTGCTATTAATGGCGAGCAAAAAATGGGGGTCTGGGGGCTTGCCCCGGGAAATATTTTGGGCCACGCCCTTTAGTCTCCGGGAGAAACGCCCTTTTATCTGGGAAAGGATTTTTAATGCGTATTGGATTGCGTTAATTCAACCAAGTTTAGCCCTATTACAAAATACATTTAGCAGTTCAGTGAA
>REGM01000035.1:305972-330303 GCA_004194415.1 Aurelia aurita
ACGGTATAGATTTTATTTTTACCATGGTACTGAGTTCCATGTTTCGTTATCAGGCTGAATACACGATTTTTTATATAAGAAACTGGTTTATAAGAAACTAGTACTAGGATGGCCGAGAATTTAAGAAACTCTAGTACTATTTTTGAGAAGCGCTAAGAAACTTTTAAAACTATATGTTTAAGAATATAGTAAAAACCCGCGTATAAGAACCTACCATTTTGCAAGTCAGCCTGGGTTCTTAAACAATGAATACAATGGATTGGTTCTTATAAAATCGTAGGCTAAATGGACAATTGCAGCCTGCAGGTTCTTAATCCACTAGGTTCTTATACGTGGATTTTTACTGTTTCATGGCAAAGTTGTCGTTGAACCTTCATTCTTGAGTAATATTCACTATGATTTTATTTATGTTTTGAGCCCATATTTTATTTTGCTAAACAATGTGCTGTATGTTTGCCAAGGAACACATACGCAGCAGTGTGGTAGAAATTACATTCATGCACCCAAAAAATAAGAAACAAATTAAGAAACTTGTAGTACTAAAAGCGGAAATTGTCTTGTGAAATTAAGAAACTGTTAGCACTATGGGCTGATCCAAGTTTCTTATAAAGGAAAAACGTGTAGGTTGAATGCTATTGTTTTGTTGTATTGTATTTTCTGTTGAATGAAAACTGGGTTTACCGGATTTTTTACTGCGTTTATCTATGTAAATCACTTTAGAAGACATAGTTCACGTGGTTTTACCTTTTTTCCGGATAACATAACGTTCGTGCTATCGACGGACATTTCAATACTGAAAGGTGTCATAGGCTAGAGTAATAGGGGGTTTGAGTTAAGGGCAACGAAACTCTATACCAAACTCCATTTTGGAGTTCATGCCTGGACAGTGGTGGCGTCAGGAATCTTACGACAAGAGGGGCTGGAATTTCGGACAGGGGGGCTAAAATGACTAAAAAATTAAGTTTTATACATCATTTAACCAAATTCCCTCCGAATATAATCCAAAATTTCCTCCGACGGGCGGCTAGATGCTTCCAAGGGGGGCTGTAGCCCCCCTGGTGCCACCCCTGTGTCTGAAGCATGTTAGATTTCTTTGCTGCTTGACGATTTCAGTCTTTCTTTACAGGAGATGGGATGCTCAGTTCAGTTCAGACTATCATTTCATATTGTTTAACCCCCTTCAGAAAGCTCACAATAAAGCAACATTAGTTTTGTTATCTGAAAATTGCAGCAAATGAACATTTTGGACCAAATATGTTAAAGACTGAGCTATAGCTACTCCCTACTCCCTACTCCCCACTCCCCACTCCCATTACCCAACTCCCACTTTTCCAGACAACCGGTACAGAACAGCCTAAAACAGCTAAGGGAAGACGCTTCCAAATAACCATTGCAAACAGGAAAGAGCACATGCCAACCTTCGCATGTATGTCCGTAAAAGAGCTCAAACATTTCTGGGTGGGATCAATGACTTTTTTCGAAGCTGGGGCAGTTTTGATATTTTTCATATGACGTATTTCAATTTTTAACTGGGAGTAAACTTTCGAACTAGGCATTACTGTTAATTGTTAATTGAGGCTTACTGGTTTCATTGGCAGCGTTTTGCCATTACTTCTTGCAGTGGCTGTTGCTAGAATACTATCCTTCAGTGTTTTGGTTTCTAAGCAGGAGTCTAGTGTTGGAAGCCAAAAAGCAGGTAAACAGCTGCAAATTCCAAGCATCATTTATGAGGCCAAGGCAATACGACGTAATAGACCATTTGTGGTCGAATTGCACGTAATGGTTTGTTTGTGTGGCGCAGTGCCAATTTGACTTTCTAGGCTATTTATGTAGAAGTGCTGCGATGGGGGTAGTAGAGGTGAGGCGCAGCAACAATTCAGCAGTTGGCAACTGATTGCATTTTTGGCATTCTTTGGGCCGTTTTGGTCGAAATTGCACATAAATCGACAATAACCAATTTAAATAGCAACAATTCAGCAGTTGGCAACTGATTGCATTTTTGGCATTCGTCGGCAGTATCAAAGAAAAGCGTTCTTGGTTCCTGACTGACTGACTGACTGACTGACTGACTGAGTGAGTGAGTGAGATAGGGGGGGGACAGAACACCACTCCTATATGTACTCGTTTTACTTCGTACATAAAAAGGATCGACTGTTCAGCCAAGTAATTTCGAACAATATGACAACAGGACTGCCCTTGGAACTAAAATATAATTCTTATGAGAAGTCCTTTTGAGAAGCTCAACTCGCAGATAGCCAAACAATTAAGAAAGTCGAGTGCTGAAAAAATGCTACCCGAGAAACTATTGATTTATTTCGCCTGAATATTTTTATTTTGCTTGCAGCATACTTGCACTTATTTTTGGTACTTTATTACTCGGCAAATGGAGTAATGTATAAACAGAGAATGAATGCTACTCTGTATTTATTTAATGCTCTATATTTAGTTCTGTTCATAACCTCGTTAGTGAATGTGTGGTTGACTTACGACTATATACAACTGTCGTTTCATTTCTGTCAGAGAAAGGCATTCTTATTTTGAAAAGTTAGCTGTTTAAAGACCAGTCTTACATTTTCCGTCTATTCATACGCCTTTATCAACGATTTGCGGTAGACTGAAAATCGCCCGCCTGACTATACCGAGGAGAGCGATGTACCGCTCGCCTGCTAAAATGCTGACGGCCAGGCCTGCGAGAACCCGAGACCCCGGAAGTAAATGTAAATATTTGTCATTGTGCAATTTTCTTAGTATCAAAGTCGAGCAAAATGAGTAAAAAGAAAGAACAGCAATAAAATCTAGAAAATGAACCCTATAAACAGTTCAAATTTGATTACTAAAATTTCTTAATTGACAGTCTCTTGAAAGAGTGAGGGTCACAAGCCTGGTTTCCGTAAAGTAGCAATAAATATGAGCAATGAACAGGGGTCGCAGAGATCTTATTGCTGCAACAGTCTACAACACTCTGCGACACTTGTGGAAACCAGGCTAAATTTTTTGGCGATTGAATACTGGGTTTCTTGTAAGTTTGTAATCCGTTTACTCAGCATATATTATTTGGTTTATATAAAAAGCAATGCAATGAAAAATTCGACCAGGATTTCAGAAGTTTGGCAATCCTCAAGAAGAAACTTCAGAGTATCGTAAATTTGAAGTATTTATAAGCCCTGATGCATAATAGAAAACCCGCTTCTGTTGCGTACAATTATGATCATCTGGTCCATGAAGTTTTGGAGAGTTTTAGGAATTGTTCCAACTTTTTATTACATGGCTTGTTTTCGTGTTGATTTCATGTTGTGGTTACAGTCTATTTGATGCTTCACAGTTTAATATAATATTAAATGTTATTTTTAATCTATAATTCATAAAAATAACGTAAATTAGAAGAAATCAGTTGCACTCCTGCTTTCTTAAGAAACAGCTTACAATAAGAAATACTGGAGATCTGGCAAAATTTGGGCAGTTCTGGCTAGGGCTACTCCAAATACAAATTTATAAGATGCACCCATTACTTCTAAAAGATGAGTGCAAATGAAAATGTTGGCAATTCATTAAAACAAATTGAAACAGTGATAATTTGTTTTGCTTTGAAATTACACAAATTTTAAAATTGAATTTTAGAGGCAACAAGCTGAAAGACCAAGGCTTACAAAGTTTCTTATGAAATGTGTGTATGCATTGCCTGTTATTGCTACTATAATATTTAACAAAATTTTTTGCTTTCTTGTCTTTTTGCTCGTTTTCCTCCACTTTGAAACTAAAAGAACTGCTTTATGAAAACTATTTACATTTACTTCCGGGGTCTGGGGTTTGGGGTTTGGGGTCTAGCGAATAGATCATGCCATTGTGATGAGCAGTCTATTAGATGCCTTTTCTTTGGCATTGATTTATGACAATACGTTATCTCTCAGTGATAATTAGCTGTTACAACGGGTTTAAATACCATATAATCGCATTTCTCCATTTTCGCCCTTGAGAGCAGAATTTCTCCATATTTTCTATTCTCCATATTTGCCCCTTCTCCGCGCCAATGCGTCTCAAGTGACATGCAAATCCTGAAAGAAACAGTTATTATCATTTATCATATAAGCGAAAATAATTGTATGCACTTACCATCTCTATCAAGTAACCATCAATTGTGCATAAACGGAATACCATCTCTTTCAACCTTGAGTCACCATCTGTCTTTTTTATGATATCCACTAGTTCTTTCCATTGTTTCATCTTCATTGCAATGCCCATGAACTCAACTTTTTCAATCTTTGGAATTAACCGAATGATGTTCTTCCAACCAATTTCATCTATTTCACAATAAACCATGCAAAGCCTCTTTACTCTCGGTTTATCTACAACTCCGTCTACGTCTTCTTGACATCCATTGGAATCAAAACAATCTCCTGATATTGTACACTTTCTAAATTCCACGTCAGTACAATCTAAACAAGCACTAAACAATAGCTTTAACTCAGCTGCGGATTGCTTATCACAAACGCGAAGATCAACAAGCCCAAAATAGCTGAAATATTTGCACAGAGGGAAATATGATAACGGGTAAAAACTCAGATAAACATTTCTAAATTTCTCTAACAAGTTATTTTTGGCAGCTATTTCCATTAGTGAATGCAGGTTTAGTTGACTGATCGATGAACAACATGTGAATATATTGAGACCATCGAAGTTTTGGCTAGGGATGCTGATCAATTTGCTGATAACTTCATCGAGATGTCCTTCATCAGTGTATTTGAATCGGCAACTAAGGTATTCACTCAAGCATGTAAGACCTCTTTGAAGGCGATTGTGATCAACATCTGCCTTGCTATCNGGAATTAACCGAATGATGTTCTTCCAACCACTTTCATCTATATCACAATAAACCATGCAAAGCCTCTTTACTCTCGGTTTATCTACAACTCCGTCTAAGTCTTCTTGACATCCATTGGAATCAAAACAATCTCCTGATATTGTACACTTTCTAAATTCCACGTTAGTACAATCTAAACAAGCACTAAACAATAGCTTTAACTCAGCTGCGGGTTGCTTATCACAAACGCGAAGATCTACAAGCCCAAAATAGCTGAAATATTTGCACAGAGGAAAATATGATAACGGGTAAAAACTCAGATAAACATTTCTAAATTTCTCTGACAAGTTATTTTTGGCAGCTATTTCCATTAGTGAATGCAGGTTTAGTTGACTGATCGATGAACAACATGTGAATATATTGAGACCATCGAAGTTTTTAGGAATGCTGATCAATTTGCTGATAACTTCATCGAGATGTCCTTTATCAGTGTATTTGAATCGGCTACTAAGGTATTCACTCAAGCATGTAAGACCTCTTTGAAGGCGATTGTGCTCAACATCTGCCTTGCTATCCCTTAACGCATCCAACACACTCAACATAAACAACCGGCCTTGCTCCTCCTGCTCCTCTGTGCTTTTCAGGCATTCACAAACAAAGATATTGATCAGTGACTCCTCATTTTCAGGTTGATTTTTCAATGTGCATCCATGAAGCCCTGACAGAAAATTTAAGACTTCAAAATCGTTATTCTTTATGAAGTCTCCAAGTGCGATTTTGTTGACGTAGCAAAACACGCTGGCTAAATATTCCTGCATAGTCAAATGCAAAAACCGAAATTTTTGTTGCAGTTCACATCGATCATTTTGATCACAGCAAAAAACTCTAAATCCTTTGGCCATTACATCATCTTTCTCTATTTCCTTTAAAATCGAATCAAATTCTTCCTGCGCAAAGGTGATTTTCTTGTTTTCAAATAACTTAAATGCTACTTCGGCTAATTTTATTATCAATGTGGCGAATTTACGGAAGATTTCCTCTGACTCATGTCTTCGTCGCTATCTCCATTTACATGATCCTTCAAAAATATGAAAAGAAGCCATGTACAAAGTTCAGTGAAGTTTCTTATTGCCATTCCGCCTGTCATCAACGACATGCAGCATAAAGTATTTAAGTGCTGCGGCAAGCTTAAGGTGGATTCGATATTCTGTGAGGAGTCTCTGGTTTTCTTGATTTGTTCAATTTTAGTTGGATCTTCCTTAGCAAACATTGTAATGTACCCATCAATCGAATCTTCAGAGAGGCCACACATTTCAAAAACCTTTATACTGATCTTTACACTGATCTTACGAACTGCTTCTTGCAATGTCCGCTCTACATGAGGTCTTCCAGTCAAAATAAATTTCGATTCACGGAATGTATACGAAGATATGCCGAGAAGTTGAGATAATGTCGACTTTACGTCACGGAGTTGATCTTGCAAATCTTCAATCTCATCTAACCCATCAATGATAAATAATACATCCTTCGCATCCATTTCTTCGGGAGTTGGAAACGAGCATTCTTTCATAAAGTCTTCCAGATTTAACTTTGAATCACTAAGGTCTTTACTCTCAATAAAAAATAGATAGTTGAAATCCGTGAAAATCTCGTTATTTGCCCATTGCAAAGCGATTTGTTTGGAGAGGACAGTTTTTCCACTTCCAGCCACTCCTTTGATGAAATTGATTCCATTGTCGCATAAAAGATCTGATAATACAGCCTTACTCCGATATCTGTTAGAGCGCATTTTGTTGATAAACTCAATTCGCTCGTTCTTCATATCTGAACAAATGGCTGTGCGCATCTGTTCCCGAACTTCAACAGCAAAGTCTCCTATATCTCTCTCCTCGCGACAAATCCTTTTTCCATCTTCACTTACAATAGTTATCGTGTGTTTGCTGTAAATTTCCTTATAGTGTTCTTTGAGTCGTAGAGATTCATCTAAACAGATGATATGAACATTAGTCAAAATTTAGTTAAAGTTTTAATTTACCTTTTAAAATCTGGTGCAGCATTCTCTAAAATAAAACATTTCTTTCGTTCATTGATCCAAATGCTTTCTTACACGAAATTCAGAAGCTAGAAAACTACGAATAGCGAATACATTTTCATAATGAAATGTCTTTTAAAGAATGTCAAGAACTTGTAAAGAAATTTCTTTGCTAAAATTCCTGAAAGGCAATATTTTCGGAAAAATTTGTCGAGAATATATGTTTCGTGGGAGCTCAAATTTGGGCTTGAACTCCTGCAAGGATAGTACTTCTTTCCAAAATAGATATTCCCAAAGAAAAATATGTTGCCACCCAACGTACATACAGCCTGGGGGGTACTTAGTATATTTTGCTGACGGAATGCACCCTCTTTTCCGCGTATCATTTTTGCTTCTTATTTCTAGCGCCGGGTATCTAAACAAGGCAGCTTTCTAGAGCCCGTTGTCAAAAAGGGTATTTTGTTAGAGCGGGTTGTTATCTCAATTTTACTCATTTTTAATGTTATCTCATTTTTAAGTTTTGGAGTATTTTTTTCGCCGATTTTCCTACAGGGTGTTCCAAAAATATCATGCCCCATTTGTATGGCTGATGCGGAGGAGATGTAAGTTCTTTTGTCCCGTTCTTGATACAGTTGCATAGGATAGGCTTCAATTTAGAATTTGAGACCTTGTTTTAGCCAATCTGACAAGTGGTTACTGATTTATGGCACACAAAAGTAAAAAAAGTGATTGCTTCGAAAACAGCATTTTCTTTGTTCTCCAAAACTGCCAAAATCAGATAATTACTCCAAGAAAGGGTTCTAGTGCTGTGTTGGAATTCTTTCTTCAGTTTAAAAAGGGTTAATTGTATTGCTTACTGACAACACAGTAACATTGAGCCATTTTAAAATGTGGAAAAAAGCAAAAAATACAATGCTAAAACCCTTTCTTTGAAAATGTACGTGATTTTGACATTTTTGGAGAGCAAAGAGAGTGCTGTTTTTGAAACAATCTTAAATCATTTAAATGATAATCCTAAATCATTTAAATCCTGTTTTCATCATTTCTATGCCATACAAATTAATTACCTGCTCCCATCTACCAACATTTTGGAAGTCAAACTAGGCAAGGGACATATATTCCAGTTCAATAGGTTATTCAAGGAAAAAATATCGAAATCTTTTAAGTACAGTGAAACTGGCATACGCCAGACTCGCATAAGTTGGATTTTCGTAAGTTGGAAAAAAAGGATCAGTCCCAGGCCCAAATAGCGTAAATTCTTTTACATTTCTTCGCCTTTGTCAGATTTTATAAGTTGGATACTTGCATAGTCAGATATTTTTTGGAATACCGTGAGCAACGAACATTGTATATTTTACCAAAGAAAATGGGTGTCAATGCTCTAAATTTGAACTTGGTACATTTGGGGGAACACAGTTGCAAACAAAAAGGCTCTTTGTTTCGTTCATATGTTCCTTATTCTATTCGTGTTTTGATATTCAAGATGGGAAATGCTAGACTGAGGAATAAATTACTTTAATGACATTTATTCTCCTTGAGCGTTGAGTCTAAGCCTTTAAACCTCGCATGACTTTGATAAAATCTAACTCATCCCTGGATCGGATTTCGCATAAGTCGGATTATTTTTCTTCGTCCGAAGAGATGCAACTTGAGTGAGTCTGATTGTATCATAAGATCAAGTAAAAATTTTCAAACCTTTCAATTCCGGTGTCAAATCTATTGATTGTTCACATACGTCTATAAAAAAGCAAGAACAATAGGTTAGCTGGCCCCGATTATGTCACGATAGACAAATAAAAATTCTCCCTGGTATCAAATGTTTAATAAACTTATCACAACAGAAAGATGGTTTTTGAAAGCACCCAGCAAACAGAAATCTCTCAAATTAGCAGCAATTTCTTTTCGTCAATAAAACCAGAGCAAATATATATATATATCACATACCATCAGGGGCGGCGCTGGGGGGTAATCAAGGTAATCGCTGATTACCTATTTTTTTTCAAGAGTTTCTTAGTTTTTCTTAATTTCTCGAAAAAAGATCCAAAAACCAAAACAGGATGTTTTGAAAGCGTTGAACCTTTGTAGCGGCATAGTTACATACAAGGCAGAGCCTTCTGGAGGTGATCTGTGACGTATATTGACTCACTGACCTCATTGCTTTCTTTTGTTGGTTTCACAGACAGTCAAATATCTTTGCTGAATGTGATAGCTATTGAATTTGAGGATTATGATGGCCCCATAGATATCTATGGATGGCCGCAAGGTAATCGTGGCCCTGCCTGATTACCTCGCCGTTTGTTTCAGTGGGCGTCGTGACGTTATTATCTATTGAATAAGTGGTATCAAAACAGAGAGCGCCTCGCAGCAACATAATCATTCCGCAATCTGATTACTTTCACACTGCAGCCGTTGAAAGTTCTGGGCATCGTGACATAAGTATCTATTGAATAAATGGTATCAAAACACGAGAGCGCCTCGCAGCAACATAGTCATTCCGCAATCTGATTACTTTCGCACTGCAGCCTTTGAAAGTTCAGTATGAAGCTTTGCCATGGATCGAGTTTTTGGGTAACTAGTGTAGTATAGAAGGGGTGTTTCGAAGATTTTTTCACTTCGTTCAGCACAAATAACAAATTAAATCATGAACAATGATTGTGCTTGTATGAAGAAGGATGGAAGGACATGTCCAAGAATAAAATAACAAGAAGAACGAACGAGAATTTCATTGTACAAGTCAGTCTCTTCCGTGGATATGTTGTGGACCTGTGGCGGAGAAGAGAAAAGTCTTACTGCTGGCCCTGCCTAGTGATAGGTGATATATCAATCAACATTTATTTAAAACCGTAAAGTCCCATAAACATATGTGGGATCGTTTTGAGAGAACATGATACCAAAAAGGCGATCTTGGGTCATTTGACATCCACGCAACAAAATCTTTCAGGCCAAGGTAATCAAGTCTGCCAACGATTACCTTGCCCATTTGGAGGCTAAGAGTGTTGAAGCCGTTGAGACCAGACAGAAAACTGTTTCTTCGTAATCTCGCACAGAGCCGTAATCTGCAAGCCTATGGCCTACAACCGCGACATGAAACGTCGAAAGACTCCAGTACTGGCGTTTATGAAATGATACAATTTTTAAATTTGGGAAAGGTTAGCATATGAGTGAGGTTGACGCTGTAGCAATGAAGACGGAGGTATACCAACAAGATGCTAAAATGGCTCTATGAACTCCAATGTGTTTGTTTTTCATGAAATCGATAAAAGAATAATTTCATTGAATAAAGTTTCCTTCATTTCACATTTTAACTAAATTTTCAATATCATTGTCATGTTTAAAGACTTACATGCTCTGTTATTAATTGTTACGAAAAACTGTTTAAGATCTGGTGTGATTTGGTGGTGGGCGTGGTCGTGCCATTAGCGAAATATGGGCGTTTCCTGGTGAAGGAAAGGACGTGGCCCAAAAAATTTTTGGTTTCGCCAATTTGATTACCTACTTTTTTCCCCTCCGAGCCGCCCCTGCATACCATTTATCATAATTTGCTTTTTTCTTATGGCAAATGGGGGACTGAA
The DNA here is from genome assembly GCA_004194415.1 of Aurelia aurita. Lineage (NCBI taxonomy): Eukaryota > Metazoa > Cnidaria > Scyphozoa > Semaeostomeae > Ulmaridae > Aurelia > Aurelia aurita. The sequence goes on from REGM01000035.1 coordinate 316,375, forward strand.
AAAATATCATTCCTTGAAGCTGTGAGGTTGCATTTACTCATTATTCGAAAAATCACACATCGCAGGAAAGTTTAAGTTATCGCATTTGCGCACTCCAAACTCAATTTTGGCATCCATCCTTTGGGCCGGAAACTTTTGCCATCTGATAGAAAAAGCCGAGACTGCTTAAAATGACGTCATCATGCATTCTGACTTAAGGAAATGTTTGACCACATAAGCTTTTTAATAAACTTAAGATAAATCAAGAGTTTGAGACCTAACAAAGAAAATATCAAATGTTGCCTGGTTTGGGAGTCTGTTGCAGGGAGCTAGGGGGGCTCAAATGTTACGAAATTTCATTTTTTGATACTAAACTAGAACTAACAAGTGTTTAACGACCATTTAGCGAAGGGGAGGGGGCGAGGAGGCACACTTTTGTTTGTATATGATATGAAATGGTTTTTTCAATGTCAATAAACGCCTGTCAATTAAAATGTGATACTACAAAGAAAACGTTCACAAGCATTACGTCTTCGTGAAGGAGCGCAATTAACGAGAGTGAAAGTGAATTTTACAAGAGCAAATTTTTAAAATACGTAAACGGAATGGCAATAAATAAAATACTCTATGATACCTTCTTCATCAATTGTTTCTCCATCTTCAAGAATGACAATTTCACCATAAATATCAACGTTAAAATGTGATGGCTGGGGTTCTGTGAAGGAAATTTCACTTCGGTTTAAATATAGACCAAACAGTTTAAAATGACAACATAATTAACCCTAATCCATATGGGCTTTTTTCAAGCTANAAAAAATGCTGACGTCATCAAATTCCAGAAATTCCGGTATCAAATTAAAGCCCTTTGTTTGCTGATTCGTTTGATATATAATACTTCATAATTTAAGCAAATTTTGCCATTGAAATCATCGAAAGCAACGATTTTTCTGTTACCTGCTTCCAAATATGGGCATGTCACGTGACCTGTGAGTTCTATTGTTCAAATTTTTTTTCATCAAAATGTAGCTAATAGATAAATAGTAAAAGTCAAGGAGACTGGGGGGACATAGCTGATGTCGTTTAAAAACGCAGCACAAAAAACCTTGAGGGGGGTGGAATCCACCCCCCCCCCCCCCCATATGGATTAGGGTTAAGTCAAAAGGCAAATACTCTAGTGACTCAAATTCAATCAAGCCATACAAAGACAAAATAAGTTTTCGTAAATAGAAAAGAATGTGACTTGCGACGTGAAAGAACCTAAGTGAGAATAAGGCAGCTAGTATAAAAGAGACAGAAAAATACAAATAATAATCGCGGAAATAAGTTGAAAAGAACCTATTGAAGATAAGAAAATTTTCATAAGTCCGTCCATTACGATATAGAGTTTGCAGACTAAAAAAGAAACGTTTTTCCTACATGGTGACAAAAAAACTGGCAATATTACGGCCTGCTTCCTTAAACAAACCTTGATCAACAAAATGTTTGCATCAGCTCTAAGTTGAAAGACCAAGCCATCTTTTGACATGTTACTCAGTCAGTTTACGCTATGGCTACTGTCCAAAAAGCAGTTTCCAAAATGTGCTGATTCTATCGTTTCTTACTCAAAGTTGAACTATCATCCATGATTTGGAAGATATAACAATATGATGAATCTCAACTTGGCTTGGGAGCCTAAAATTTTGAAAAGGAGCAGGGACCAGCCTTTTTGCATAAAACAGATTTCCCAAGACGATTCAAATCTATCTCTGTGTTAAACCTTTAGAAAACGTGGGCTGGAAAGAGATGGCAAGTATTTCAAGATAAAAACAACTTTTTGGACACTGATATTACACTGTTAAGCAAAATTCATAAGTCAAGCAGAATCAAAGCACCTCAAATGAAGACAAAGAGAGTCATGAGGTGCTTTTTACTCTTGTTTCTTAAAATAGTAATTTCAGTTCTCTTAATCTCAAGAAGAATATGTCAAACAATTCTTACATGTCTTCTTTCTCTCATAAGACCAACTCTTTTATTAAAAGATATTTGCTGCATCACAATGTCAACAATCCTCAAATGAAGATAGGAATACTGAACTTACCTTTTTCTTCCACGATTTTCAATCTTTTTTCAATACCTGATGACGTAAATCAAACAATTCATAAATGTCCAAAATTATACTATTTAAACTGGCTACCATGTCTCTAAAACTGAAACATCTCATAGAGACGTTTTCAGTGGCATTCGCGTTATAATGTGGATAAAAGCATTCTTCTTGGACACTTCTCTTACATTTTTATGCAACAATACACAAGTCAAGAGAAGTGAGATTGCAAATAATTTGTAATTTACACTGCTCTGAACAATTTAAGAGAAATGCAAAAATATTCCGACCTTTCAGCTATCAACCAGGATTTTTTTCATTTCAGTTTATTCGGTATAACCTCTGTAAACAAAATTACCAGGGGTGTAACTAGTAAGGGGTGTAGGAGTGTTACATTCTCCTAATAATGTTCAGAAATGCCAAATTTCAGGCTAAATTTAACATTTTCAAGAAAATGCCAGGCTAAATTATAGAAAACAATGGCTATTGTCAACCAAAACAATGGAATAGCTAAAGAAGACAAAAGAATTTTTTTCTTAACAATTTCTCAAGAAAGCACAACCTCCCCCTAAAGTTGGTACAAACTTCACGCTGATAATATCAATTTCGCCAGACATTGTATAGACTATAAAAAATTATTATTAATCTTTTCACTCTACCTTCTACTTTTTCTTCAGTTGCTGCATGCTTTCTCTTTCCCTCTAATTCCATGAAAAAAAGGTCCATTATAAATCGAAAGCAACTTCTAATCAAAGCCCAAAATTTTTAACTGTTCAAACAAATATCAAAGGGTTAACCAAAAGACACAATATGCACAGTTTGTAACAATGGCTTCACCTTAGTTTGATATTCCAAATTTTTCTGAAATCTTTTCTTTTTATCAATGGTTCACTCATAATCAAAAGTCCAAAAAACTGCATTCAATGATGATGAAATGAGTTTCTATCTCTTTAATTTTATATAAAAATTTATAAGATATTTTCATATTGGAATTTAAGACTTTTACAATAATGCTCTCTGCTTGCTAAAGATAACAATAGATAAATGCCTTCTTGGCACTTAATTAAAACTTAGCGTCAGCGTTAAAAGTTAACACCACCATTATGGAATTTTTCCAAATTTCACCATATGATTGTGAAGTTTCGATTCCAGATTCGGATTCAGCACTTAAAATATAGTCTAGCTGCAAGGTTTCATGTTCCTAGTCCTACCATGAGAGTATAGTTTCTTCTAAAAATTGTGTTTGTATATTTAGAAAAGTTTCTGTCAAATTGTTTCAATGATCCAGTTTTTAGCCAACAAGCCTGTACTGGGTGAGTAAAACAAAGTTAAAACGTTTGCAAGCCTGTAGTTTGTTGCCTGTTGATTAGATTCCGTAAAACTGGCTACCATTGTGTAGGTAACATGTCAACTTAGACCCCGTTTACACGGTAGCGGATCACTTTTGATCCGATACAAAAAGTGTTGCGGATCAGCCTCCCGTTTACACGAGCTCGAAGTGATCCAATACACTTCTGCTCCGNTTTACCGCGCGCCACTAAAATAGCTTACGGCCAGGTCTGTAACACTTTTGATCCGACACCGTGTAGACGGGAGGGTGATTCGTAAAACTTTGATCCGCAACACTTTTGATCCGCTACCGTGTAAACGGGGTCTTATATACAAAAATTATCTGGTTTAAATTAGTTCTATTGTTCCCCAGTTATGAGCCATTTTATGAAATTGTTCAATCTCAGAATCCTTCAAAACAGGCATAAAATCCTTGATAAAATTCTCTACCCATTCAGTATAACGATATGGTAAAATTTCCCGAAAAACAACCAAAAGAATTTCCCCAAGTTAAAAGAATAGTAGGGCTGGCTCAGTATCTACACAACCGATTGCCTAGGCAATAAGATATCCCGATTCAGTTTCATTTGCATCGCTGTGGAGCTCAAATCTTGGAAGATCTAATCCAGAAGTTTAGGTCTGTTTTGAACGATTGTGAGACAAAACAGTTATAAAATTATGTGTAAATCAAGAACAATATGACCAATGTTAACCAACTAAATTTTATTATGTAATTGACATGTTAGCTACACAACAAGAATCATTTTGAATAAATCTGATGAACAAATAGCTAGCAAAGTACAGGCTTGCAAATTTCTAAATTTATGTTTGACTCACCTGGTATATACGCTTGTCTACCTAACTTTAGCTAAAGTAGTATGGATAATCAATATGATGTTGTTAGAGATACCATTTTTATTGAAATACAGGAAAGGTGAACTGCGAGAACTTCTTCAAAGCTGTTTTTGCATCAAAGAAACCTTATATATAAAATACTTTCCATTGAAATAATTAAGTTTTGAAAATATTTAGCTAAGATCACTTTCAGCAAAGTAAAAAGGTGCCTCCATTGTAATGTCAGATTATAAATTATGCCTCTGACCAGCAGTCGCGCACTTTTTCCAGCCCTGCTGATAAAATGTGCGAAGTAGTTATCTGTTGACTCATCTTGAAAACAATGACATCTATCAAAGGATCACTTAGCGATTTCAATAGTCTACAGGTGGGTTCAGCTGGGTTACTGCTGGATTCAGGTGGGTTTAACTTAGTTATAAAGTACATCAAATTCTTAGTTTCTTATAAAATAATATGTGTAATACATTCAAAGTTTTTCGTCATTGCATGCATTCAGTTGCTCTGCTAGATATTTACTGTAATTATTTTTTAGCTGTTTCTCTTAATCAAGCGATGCATAAAGTTGCAAATTGATTAGACGGGGGAAAAGAAGAAAGGAGATAATAAGAGATCCTCTGCGGAGTAGTGTGCAATCAGTCAGGTAAAAGTAGAAATATACCTGAAATCTTTTCCTCTATTTCATTCAGTTCATCTGCTATATATTTGGATTGATGATCATTGAGCTGCCTCTCTTGATCCAGCTGTACCTTGAGTTGAGAACTTAACTGGGTTTCAATTGGTGCATTCTGTATTGTTGTGATTTCCACCAAGCCAGATTGCAAGTTTAAAAATGTGAATGCGCTCTGGATGTCGGTGATTTTCATCAACAGGTCTTGGGGTGTCATTGATGCACTCTTGGAATGAAAACATTCATTGCGAATCTCTCTCAGCTTGTCCAACTGACTTCTTTCATTCTTATTAACAATACCTACGTTATTGAAGACAAAGAAAAGAGCAGAAGGGTCCCATTTATTACTGTCACCAGCATTCAGGGTCTGTCTGAAGTGTTTAAAACGTGCAAGGGCCTGTTGTCGGATCTGACCAATCAAAAACTGACCATCGCTAGCACTGTCTTGCCATTTATTCTGTGGATATTTTGAGTCCCATTGTAACTTGAAGTATATGCGAAGGTTCTTTGGGATTATATTCAAGACAATTTGACACATCCTCCAAAAATTTTCTTCTTCTTGTGTTGATGCCATTTTGATTAAGGAATCTAAAAAATAGAAAAAGATATGCTTAAAATTGTGATCTTTCTGTGCAATCTTCAATAACTGATCTGGTTGTGCAGGTGCTGCGTTCCCGTAAGAAAAAGTTCAGTTTGCAACAAGCTTGAGCAAGCTTGATAGAAGCATGATTTCGGTATGAAAGAAGCTTGAATTGAGTATGTTGATGCAATNATGACGTAATTTATGTTATAAATTTGTTCCATGTAAAAATAGACAAAAAGAAGCGAGAAAATGGTGATAATCAATCACAACTGCATCATTGGAGTGTTTTTCATGGAAAAAGGCGGAAAATATTTAAAAAATTGCTAATTAGCCCAAAATGGCGGCCAAAATGACGTCATAATAAAAAAAAGCAGACGTCATCAAATTCCAGAAATTCCGGTATCAAATTAAAGCCCTTTGTTTGCTGATTCGTTTGATATATAATACTTCATAATTTAAGCAAATTTTGCCATTGAAATCATCGAAAACAACGATTTTGCTGTTACCTGCTTCCAAATATGGGCATGTCACATGACCTGTAAGTTCTATTGTTCAAATTTTTTTCCATCAAAATGTAGCTAATAGATAATTAGTAAAAGTCAGGGAGACTGGGGGGACATAGCTGATGTTGTTTAAAAACGCGGCACATAAAACCTTGAGGGGGTGGAATCCAACCCCCCCCCATATGGATTAGGATTAAGCTATGGCTACTGTCCAAAAAGCAGTTTCCAAAATGTGTTGATTCTATCGTTTCTTACTCAAAGTTGAACTATCGCCACCTTATTCCAGTCCATGATTTGGAAGATATAACAATATGCTGAATCTCAACTTGGCTATGGGAGCCTAAAATTTTGAAAAGGAGCAGGGATCAGCTTTTTGCATACATCTGTGTTAAACCTTTAGAAAACGTGGGCTGGAAAGAGATGGCAAGTATTTCAAGATAAAAATAACTTTTTTGACACTGATATTACACTGTTAGGCAAAATTCATAAGTCAAGCAGAATCAAAGTACCTCAAATGAAGACAAAGAGAGTCATGAGGTGCTTTTTACTCTTGTTTCTTAAAATAGTTTAATTTCAGTTCTTTTAATCTCAAGAAGAATATGTCAAACAATTCTTACATGTCTTCTTTCTCTCATAAGACCAACTCTTTTATTAAAAGATATTTGCTGCATCACAATGTCAACAGTCCTCAAATGAAGATAGGAATACTGAACTTACCTTTTTCTTCCACGACTTTCAATCTTTTTTCAATACCTGATGACGTAAATAAAAAACTGATAAATGCCTAAAATTCTACTTTTTAACTGGCTACCATGTCTCTAAAACTGAAACATCTTACAGAGACGTTTTCAGTGATATGCATGTTATAATGTGGAACAAAAAAATTCTTCTTGGACAATTATCTTACATTTTAAAGCAAAAATACAAAAGTCAAGAAAAATGAGATTGCAAATAATTTGTAATTTATCAAATCTAATTTGCGTACATTTGCTCGGAAAAATGTAAGAGAAATAGCAAAAATATTCCGACCTTTCAACTATCAACCAGGATTTTCTCCTTTTCAGTTCACTCAGTATAATCTATGTAACAAAATTTCCCTAATACTTTTCAGAAATGCTGAAATTCTGGCTAAATTGAAGATTTTCAGATAAAATCCCGGGCAAAATTGTAGAGAACAATGGTTATTGTCAACCAAAACAATGGAGTAGCTAAAGAAGACAATAGAACAATTTGAACAATTTCCAAACCAAGACAGCACATCCTCCGCCTAAAGTTGGTACAAACTTCACGCCGATGATGTCAATTTTGCCAGACATTGTATAGACTGTGTATAACAAACTATCATTAATCTTTTTACTTTACCTTCTACTACTTCTTCAGTTGCTGCATGTTTTCTCTTTCCCTCTAAGTTGATGAAATTAAAATTTCCATTATCAATCAAAAGCAATTTGTAATCAAAGCCCAACATTTTTAACTGTTCAAACAAATATCAAAGGGTTAACCAAAAGACACAATATGCACAGTTTGTAACAATAGCTTCACCTTAGTTTGATATTCCAAATTTTTCTGAAATCTTTTCTTTTTATCAATGGTTCACTCATAATCAAAAGTCCAAAAACTGCATTCAATGATGATGAAATGAGTTTCTATCTCTTTAATTTTATACAGTCACATCATAGCCTGAACAGAATGCTACCTCTACATTTTCATATAAAAATTTATAAGATATTTTCATATTGGAATTTAAGACTTTTAAAATAATGCTCTCTGCTTGCTAAAGATAACAATAGATAAATGCCTTCTTGGCACTTAATTAAAACTGCTATAAGTTAACGCCACCATTATGGAATTTTTCCAAATTTCACCATATGATTGTGAAGTTTCGATTCCAGATTCGGATTCAGCACTTAAAATATAGTCCAGCTGCAAGGTTTCATGTTCCTAGTCCTACCATGAGAGTATAGTTTCTTCTAAAAATTGTGTTTGTATATTTAGAAAAGTTTCTGTCAAATTGTTTCAATGATCCAGTTTTTAGCCAACAAGCCTGTACTGGGTGAGTAAAACAAAGTTAAAACGTTTGCAAGCCTGTAGTTTGTTACCTGTTGATTAGATTTAGTAAACTGGCTACCATTGTGTAGGTAACATGTCAACTTATATAAAAAAATTATCTGGTTTAAATTGGTTCTATTGTTCCCCAGTTATGAGCCATTTTATGAAATTGTTCTATCTCAGAATCCTTCAAAACAGGCATAAAATTCTTGATAAAATTTTCTACCCATTCAGTATAACGATATGGTAACATTTCCCGAAAAACAGCCAAAAGAATTTCACCAAGTTAAAAGAATAGTAGGGCTGGCTCAGTATCTACACAACCGATTGCCTAGGCAATAAGATATCCCGATTCAGTTTCATTTCCATCGCTGTGGAGCTCAAATGTTGGAAGATCTAATCCAGAAGTTTAGGTCTGTTTTGAACGATTGTGAGACAAAACAGTTATAAAATAATGTGTAAATCAAGAACAATATGACCAATGTTAACCAACTAAATTTTATTATGTAATTGACATGTTAGCTACACAACAATAATCACTTTGAATAAATCTGATGAATAAATAGCTAGCAAAGCACAGGCTTGCAAATTTTTAAACTTATGTTTGACTCACCTGGTATATACGCTTGTCTACCTAACTTTGGCTAAAGAAGTATGGATAATCAATATGATGTTGTTTAGAGATACCATTTTTATTGAAATACAGGAAAGGTGAACTGCGAGAACTTCTTCATAGCTGTTTTTGCATCAAAGAAACCTTATATATAAAATACTTTCCATTGAAATAATTAAGTTTTGAACATATTTAGCTAAGATCTCTTTCAGCGAAGTAAAAAGGTGCCACCATTGTAATGTCAGATTGTAAATTATGCCTCTGACCAGCAGTCGCGCATTTTGTCCAGCCCTGCTGACAAAATGTGCGAAGTAGTTATCTGTTGACTCATCTTGAAAACAATGACATCTATCGAAGGATCACTTAGCGATTTCAATAGTCTACAGGTGGGTTCAGCTGGGTTACTGCTGAATTCAGGTGGGTTTAACTTAGTTACAAAGTACATCAAATTCTTAGTTTCTTATAAAAAAATATGTGTAACACATTCAAAGTGTTTTGTCATTGCATGCATTCAGTTGCTCTGCTAGATATTTACTGTAATGATTTTTTAGCTGTTTCTCTTAATCAAGCGATGCATAAAGTTGCAAATTGATTAGATGGGGGAAGAGAAGAAAGGAGATAATAAGAGATCCTCTGCGGAGTAGTGTGCAATCAGTCACGTAAAAGTAGAAATATACCTGAAATGGTTTCCTCTATTTCATTCAGTTGATCTGCTATATATTTGGATTGATGATCATTGAGCTGCCTCTCTTGATCCAGCTGTACCTTGAGTTGAGAACTTAACTGGGTTTCAATTGGTGCATTCTGTATTGTTGTGATTTCCACCAAGCCAGATTGCAAGTTTAAAAATGTGAATGCGCTCTGGATGTCTGTGATTTTCATCAAGAGGTCTTGGGGTGTCATTGATGCACTCTTGGAATGAAAACAATCATTGCGAATCTCTCTCAGCTTGTCCAACTGACTTCTTTCATTCTTATTAACAATACCTACGTTATTGAAGACAAAGAAAAGAGCAGAAGGGTCCCATTTATTACTGTCACCAGCATTCAGGGTCTGTCTGAAGTGTTTAAAACGTGCAAGGGCCTGTTGTCGGATCTGACCAATCAAAAACTGACCATCGCTAGCACTGTCTTGCCATTTATTCTGTGGATATTTTGAGTCCCATTGTAACTTGAAGTATATGCGAAGGTTCTTTGGAATTATATTCAAGACAATTTGACACATCCTCCAAAAATTTTCTTCTTCTTGTGTTGATGCCATTTTGATTAAGGAATCTAAAAAATAGAAAAAGATATGCTTAAAATTGTGATCTTTCTGTGCAATCTTCAATAACTGATCTGGTTGTGCAGGTGCTGCGTTCCCGTAAGAAAAAGTTCAGTTTGCAACAAGCTTGAGCAAGCTTGATAGAAGCATGATTTCGGTATGAAAGAAGCTTGAATTGAGTATGTTGATGCAATTTTCGCCAGTTTGCATGTATGATAATAGCTTGGTCAAGCTTGTCAATAATCATCATACTCGAATCATTCTCAAACATACTACAAATCAAGCTTGATCGAGTTTGCCTTCAGTATGATATGATCAAGCTTTGAAAAGACGCCACAAAATTTTTTGTCTCTCACAGCAAACTCCAACATCATCTGCTTGAACTTGAGCACAATCAAAACAGAAAAGTACCGCCCTCAAACGAAGCAAGCGAAGACAAGGTAAAACAACTGAGTTTGGCAGCGTGGAATGGTTAACAGTAATATCAAAGGTGAGTGATTACCGTTTAAACTATCATTTCAACAGTTGCGATACAAGAAGTTATTAGGCTAAAGTTTGCAAAAATGTAGCTCTAAAATGGTTACTCAAGAATCCACCGAAGTCACATAGACCTTTAACATCGGGGAATTCAAGATGTAACGCTCACCCTGGCCTCGACATCTTCGGTCAGCTTCCTTTATCGAGCGACCTGAATATATAGATCACAAGCTACATATATCACCTCCATCTAATGTGGCCTGAAGGATCCTTTTTGCAAATATTCGAATTTGATTTCAAAGGAGGAATGCAAAGTCGTTCAAGAGCTTGGATCAGAACACGAGGAAGCTGAAGCTAAAGTGTCTTCTTATTGGATCATGTTTTGCAGACATATGGGCAGCACAGCAGAGTGATATTAAGATCTCTATCAGGTGACGTTGATTATTATTATTGTTTATGACAACCAGCTCGATTCTGATCTTCGAATTTTCCTTGACAATCGACAATGGGACTGGCAAAAGCAGGAAGATTCTAGAGATGAACTCGTCGCAGCTTTCATCCATCCAAAAACGAGGTATTATTGGATTTCACATTGACAGATAATGATTACGCCTCTTCTTTCTTTGAAAAAGGCAAAGCAAGCTGCTACAAGATATACACAAAGTACCCTCTTCTTCAGGCAGCATTTTGTAATCTTGGAAACTCGTCAACTGTCGATGACCAAAACAAAGAAGTGTCGAAGGAATACATCTATAAAGTTTATGGAAAAGGAAGACTGAATGATGTCGATGAAGCTAGAAGAGAGTTATTTTGGAAGCGGCTTCGAAGAGAGAACAGAATTTTAGATCTCTCAGTGCTACCCCCTTGTGATCGCACTACGGAAGAGAGCCACTTTTGTTGCTTTGATGTGGAAAATGGCATGGTCGCCACTGCTCAACGTCGAGGACCCGAGTCAGCATGGGTGGACAGAAGATTTAGGGCCAGATTGGGGGAACTGAGCCTTACCCAGAAGACTAGAACAGCTCTTAATCCGAGACGACGTAGCTGACGCACGCATTGACAGTGATCATGATTTCGACCTAGAACTGGAAGATATTGACTTATGAAGACAGACAAGTAACCTGATACTTTGCTTAGTTTGTTAGTTGTAAGTATCGTTTTCTTTTCATGTTTTACTTTACTTTGTTGACAATAGTCGTGCAGTATATAGACATTGCCTTTAACAAAGGGAAGGGTGTGTTGTTGCTTCATGCAATGAAAAGTCAGTAGTGAAAGTATCAACTGGAGGCAATGAATGAGATTTCGTGCAAAATACATTGTTACGTCATTTTACTTAATGTCAAAGCGAGGCTCAGTATGAAAATGAAGCAAAAGTCTACTTTTTGTCCAAGAAACCGATAAATTTTAACTCAGAACCCTTCATTTGCTTTGCTAACGACAACTTTTACCGTTATGCATCTATATTTTAGCTCAATTGGATGATTCACGATTTTTTTACCGAAAACGAGGTTTGAAACTGAAATAGAGGCTAAACGCTGCCACGCCCTTTGGTATAACAACCATATTAGGAATCAGCACCCCCAAATTCACCAAATCCACTTATTCGGGCAAAGTTCTGGTCTTTACAAGTACGATTTTATGTAAGCATCAGCTTATGTAGGGGAAGGCGGGGGAAGGCACTGCAACTGCTGATACTCTCCAGGCCAAGGCTAAATGAAAACGTCGCATCCAGTCACAAACAGGGCCGTCAAGAACGGGGGGAGTGGGGGTGTGACACCCCCCTGGAAAAATGGCTGTCGGCAAAAGAAGCTCGAGCTTGCATTTCTCGGCAAATTTACATCTGAAAGTAGGAAGCCCCGATCCAGTTATGCTTCGGAATATCGTTGTTACGAGACTTTCAGGCTGTAAATTACGATTGCTGTTACTGTTTCAAACGACCAGAAACATTTTCAAGCGAATTAGGGCCAATCTTATCGTAGCAGATACGAAAATTTTTTGCTCGCTTCGCACTATCTCTTGTCTCCAATACCATCAAGTGGCACACATCCTTTGATGCAAAAATGTGTTACGTCGTTGGTGACTGGTGATGACTGGCGAGGCCATGATGATGAGTATTTGAGAAACAAAGTTTCACATGAATTTCCATGAAATCTCGTTATCCATTGCGCAAATGCCCGGGGCGGGGGAAATTTTTTTGGCGAATGCCCGGGGGCCGGGCACTGAGAACATGCCATATTCCCAGTAACTGCATAATGTGAAAGCTGCTGGTGCTGCCAAATGCCCCGGGGCCGGGGAAAAATTGACAGTCAAATGCCCGGGGGCCGGGAATATTTTTTGTGCGAATCGTGCCAAAGGCACTTCGAAAATGCCCCTTTGATATATCTGTGCATTTGGCTGGCATGTACCCTCCATTTTGGTCATTAAAACAAATGATCCATTTCAGTCTCTATTTCAGTTTTAAGATCTCTTTCATCGAGGCACTGATTAATGGCTTATTGTAATTTGCGAAATTGCGAAATAACAAAATTGCGAAATTTTGCAAATTACAACAAGCTCCAGGAGGGGGGCTTTGGGATTTCGCGGGTTGCGGGTTTAGCCAATTTCTCTAAAAAACGTGCAGGATTTCGGGTTTTGAATGCTTGACGGGTTACGGGTTTTGCCATTTTTTTAGCTCGGGTTTCGGGTATTGTATACAAAATGTGCGGGTATTCGGGTTTCAGACGTCACACGGGTTTATCAATTTCTTAAAGCTGGTGCGGTTATGACGTTCATAAACGCAGCAAAAACTATGGTAAACGTCTGTACAATAAAACTGGCTATTGAATCGATCAATTGACTAGATAATGTGTTAAAAGCTCCCGAAGAAAGATGATTGAAATTCTCTTAATACTTTATGACATCGCGATGTCGATTTGGAGTTGGTGCGAGGTCGAGAATTGGACGCGCCATAAGATTTCATCATCATCATCATCATTACTGTGATGAACTATGGGGCAGCTTGTCGAACACAAAGCTTGATCATCTTCAGCGTATACAAAATAGAGCACGAACGCTAATAGAGGGCTCTAGATTAAAGGATGGATGGAGCTGCAATTGGCTTTCAGTCTCAAACTTAATAAAATTTGACAGGGCAGTAATGATCTATAAAATAATGAATGGCCTCTGCCCGGACAACCTACGCGGAAGACTTATCACCAGATCTCAAATATCTAACTATCCAACAAGAAATCAGTTAGATCTAGACATCCCAAGGCAGAACCTAGAATTCTCCAAAAGAAGTTTTTTCTTTTCTGGTGCAAAAACGTGGAACGAAACCCCATTGGAAATTAGAAAGAGCCCCACGATCACCACTTTCAAAAGGAAACTGAAGGAATTCCTACAAAATTAGCATCCTTCCCGAAGCACGATCCCTAGGAAGACCAGCAAATCTTTAAGGTTTTAATTTGTACATATATATTTATAGCGATTATTTTTCTTTTAGTTTATTTAAAATAGCTGATAGGGTATTTGTGTTAAAATATGATTAAATAA
>REGM01000035.1:341193-354051 GCA_004194415.1 Aurelia aurita
GTGGGTCCATTATAGGGGGTCCGATATCCGCATAACCGCGCCTTTTTTGCTCCGATATTCGCTAACCGCGCCTTTTTTGCCCCGATATTCGCTAACCGTGCAATTTTTTCGCCAATATCCGCAACCGCAGCAATTCCATTTAAAATAGGAATCCTATGACAAAACAGTGGTCTTTATTATAGAAAGACTGTCGTTGATGCTTTTAATTTCACCACAAATAGCTGTGGTGTTGCATTACGATAAAATATTGAGCATAGAAGTGCGCATCTACTATAAATTTCTAGACACACATTTCTTGCAAGCACCTGGACAAATGTCGTGCAGCACCACAAAGGAAGGGGGTGTTGAAACAGTATTGATAAGGTCTGTTGAGACCAAAATATTGCAATAGCGATTTGCGTTGATAAAGTCTTCTGTTTTAAAAAGGGTGATTCAGAAAATGGTATCCTGAGAAGAAAATTGTCACTATTTAGTGTGATTTTACAAATAAAAAAGAAAAACATTATTTTATAAAGGTGTGTTTAGTAAAAAATCTGAGAGTTTCTCAAAAGTATACCCATAAATCCAGAGATTTCTCAAAAGTATACCCAAAAATCCGGAGATTTCTCAAAAGCATACCCATAAATCCGGAAATTTCTCAAAAAGGATACCCATAAATCCGGAACTTCTGATGAAAAAGGTACCCTAAAAAATGGCACAACCCCGTACCACGGAGTACTGGAGTTACCCCCCGGGTGAGTACCCCTACCCCCATATGGGAGGTTGAGTTGGCAGACAAAACCTTGCTCTTGTTTTGGCATGCTCCCCGGTTTTGGCATGCTCTGACACCAGGGGCAGCGCCAGCACTGAAAACATGATTGCCAGAAGGTCTACCTAACATTGTTTACATCGTTTTTCTCAAGAATAAATACGACCAGAAAAGACTGGGATGGACATGTCAGGGACACCACAGTCCACCCCCTGGCACTACCCTTGCATAACAAAATTGATCATCAGGGGTGGTATAAGCCAATAATTGCTGGGGGATTCCTGGCGTTAGGAGACAAAAACATTAGTTTTATCATTTTCAACAACATCTTATTATTTCCTTAATTGCAGTTTTTTGTATGTTTGGTTGCGCTTGTATCACTCAAATTATCTATTAAATGATTATGGCTTTAGCCATTTCCTTTGCATGTTTTTGATAAGCCGCACATTTTAGACTTTACCATTCCACTGCAAAGGAGAACAATTGAAGAGCTTCTCATTAGCTCTCCTTCGCAGTGGAACACAAAATCTGCATGATTCCATTTTTGACAGGAAAACAACCATGAAACAAATGTAAATCAAACCGGGAACGCAAACATTCGAAAGCAAATGCGTTTTCATCCATGCTGGTATCCTTCCAATCCGATATCCGCTCTCAGGAAAAAAAAATTTCCGTAACCGCGAAGGAATCTCGTTAACCGCTAACCGCACTTAAATTTGCACAATATCCGCTAACCGCACTCAAATTTAGGCCATATTCGCATAACCGCGAAACTATAATGGACCCACAGTAAGTAGACTAATCGAGGAGAGAGTCCCCCTTATTCTTGACTATATTTATGAATATTAATTTTCGCTTTCGAGCTTTCGAGCTTTTACGAAACAACTTCGAAAGACT
Source organism: Aurelia aurita (assembly GCA_004194415.1). Classification (NCBI taxonomy): domain Eukaryota; kingdom Metazoa; phylum Cnidaria; class Scyphozoa; order Semaeostomeae; family Ulmaridae; genus Aurelia; species Aurelia aurita. The sequence goes on from REGM01000035.1 coordinate 342,839, forward strand.
CATAGACTTAAGGGGTAGCTTCTGCTGCAAAAATTCTATATTTCTTACATTTTTTTCAAGTTTCTTTTTTTGGATTTTCAGTGACCTTATTATGTTAGTAACATGTTGCAAAAAGTTTCTTTCCAAAATAATCGGCATTTGCTATGAAAATTATACTTTTATGAAGGCTGCTCCGATTCTACCTTTGTTTATTTGATTGTTTCTATGACAACGCGCAAGAAAACTCCCAGTTTTTCCCCAATTTTTGCCCCCAGAACTGAAGTGAATGCTGCATTCTGGCATCCCTGTGAAAGAGCAAGATTCAGACTGCAATTACATTGTTTCCCTGTGGTGTATCCGGGAGCTTTTTGCGTTTGACTGCGTTTTGTAATGGTGGATAGCAATTTTCGAGTTTCAAGCTTTGAGGTTCAACGTTTTTCAAGTTTTTGATCTATGCAAGATGCCTAAAGGTAACCGTTATGGAGTTAAATCTCGTGTACGAAAGACTTTCCAAAGGAAACCAAGGTTTAAAGGCAGTGTTGATAAACAGAAACAGTCAGAAACAAGAGATTTAGGCCAAGATCTTGAATTAGGCCAATATCTTGATTTAGGCCAAGAACAAGATCAGAGTGAAACAACAATCGACTTGCAAAATAGCCCTACTATTACTAACCAATCAACAACACCAAGCCAAACTTTTGGAGATGAGGTTGAGGAGGCAGAAACTTCTGCATCGTTTAGGAAAATTTATGCTGCATCTGAAGCACCAATCCAGAGTACCCCAATTTCCCACACTTCCTCATCGCATTGTGATGCTGATCAAGAAGGAGAGGGATATCGTTTGGTTTACGTTGAGAATATGCGAAAGGCTATGGAGGAAATGCACCAATTCTCTTGCAGTAGAAGCAAAATAACGATGACAGAGGGCTCACGTCGTTCTGGCCTAAGCAGTATGTTGCAATTTGAATGCTCAGAATGTTGTGCAGATGTATCGATGAACACATCAAAAAAAGTTGAGAACAAATCAGACTCTTATGACATAAACACAAGAGCAACGTTTGCAATGAGTGAGCTTGGGCTTGGGCGCGAAGGACTAGCAACAGTCTGTGAGATTGTTAACATTCCAGCACCACTCAGTGATAGTAATTACCAACAGAGCAAAAAAACTATCAATTCTGCAATAAATGAAGTTTTGAATGAAAAGCTTGCCTCTGCTACACAACGGGTCCGTGAGTGTCTTGGTGCTGAAGAGAATGAGGTAGTAGATGCAGGTGTTTCCTTCGATGGTACATGGAGCAAAAGAGGCTACACAGCCAACTTTGGGGTTGGGGTTGTGATATCCATTGATACTGGTGAAGTCATAGACTGTGCAGTAATGTCAAAGACATGTGAGCAATGTAAAGCAGCAGAAAAACTGAAAGGTAATCCAGAACAGTACACAGAATGGAAGGAAAGTCACAAGGCAAGTGGAAAATGCCAGAAAAATTATGAAGGTTCCAGTGGATCTATGGAGAAGGAGGCAGCAAAGATTATGTGGGCTAGGTCTATCGAGAAGCACAGCATTCGATATACCAGTATGGTATGTGATGGCGACAGCAAAGCCCATTCAGAAGTGTGGGATATATATGGTGTGTGCAGTGATTGTGCCAAGTATGAGAAGATGGACAAAAAATCTGCTGAATACCAGAAGTGGGCCAATTCTAAGGCTTTCAAAAGATGGGAAGATCAGCATGATGAAGGTACTGTCAACTGTAAGAGAGTGGATAAACTGGATTGTGTAGGCCATGTTCAGAAGAGAATGGGGAAAAATCTGCTCAATTTACAGAAGGGAAAGAAACTGGATGACGGAAAATCAATTGGAGGTAGTAAAGGAAGGCTAACAAGACCTGTAATTGATAGATTACAGAAGTACTACGGGAATGCGATTAGAGGGAGTGTAGTCAAGGAAGCAAAGAATAATGCTGAATTACAAAGTGGAGTAAAGAATATGCAGAAGGCAATAAAAGCAGTGCTTTATCACAATGTAAAACTAGAGAATCAGGAAGAGAGGCATCAGTTTTGTCCTGAAAAAAGCTGGTGTACATACAAGAACAGCAAAGCAGTTGGCATTCCAACATTTGAAAACAAAAATTATCACTTGGATCCAGTCTTCTTGAACTACCTGATGCCATTATTCGACAAACTGAGTCATGAAAAATTACTGAAGAGATGCTTGCCAGGATTTTCTCAAAATGCAAATGAGTCATTTAATTCCTTGATATGGAACAGATGCCCAAAGCATAGAAGCAAAGGCCTAACATNCTGCACTTGTGTTTTTCCAAAACTTTCTAGTTGTTTTCTGGTTGTCACCCGGCGTCTAATGTGAGACAGATACTAGTTTTGTTTTCTTTGTAGTTTTTGAATAGTGATATTTTTGAATTGTAAGTGCCTTTCATAGTGGGAACTCCGATGACCTAGTGTCTATTCCCGCCATGATAGGCACAGTAGATGTAATTTTTGAGTTTTATCATCTTAGCCGATTATATAAAAAAAATAAAAAAAATAAAAAATGCTTAGCACGTGCCAATTTCGACAAGTTCTCAACATTGCTGAGTCACTCAAGGCTAATCTAATGCTTGGAGAAATCTTTGAAAAGTTTGTCACCAATTTTCAGGGCTGTAAACGATGGTCTCGTTTTGGTAGCGTTTTCTTTTTTATCCGGAGCAGTGTGAACGCTTCATCGTTTTCGCAGCGTTTTCATAATTACCCAAAGCAGTGTGAACGGGTAAAACGAATCAAAATGAAAACAGATAAAAACGAACACGGAGCAATGTGAACATAGCCTGAGCATATATCAGCCTTGGGTAAAAATCCAAAGATAGCCGTGCAAAGACAATGGGCCGTGACACGTGCCGAACCATATTTGGGTAAATGATCTACGTCAACAGAAAAACAACTGATATCTGATAGGCTAGAATTTGACCGCAACTGGCTTGGGCCACTTTTATATGCTTACATTCCCTAATTTTATCTATTATTCTCCACACAACGAATTTTTAAACACGAGAAGTTCTTTTTGGCGCATAGAAGAGCATAGAAGTCCAGGAAGTCTTTTTGACAGGAAGTAGATTAGAATTACTTCCGTAAGATTCGGAAGGTTTCTTGTAATTGGCTCAATTGGCTACATGCCTTTGCAGGCCCCAGGCCCGGAACGTCAAATACTGGTTTGCCAAACTCAAAGCTGTTCATTGTGTGTTTTGAATTCATGGAAAGGGTCTTCAAAATGGAGCAGCAGAAATCTACAAAACACAGTCGTTCTATGTTCTTGTTTGTATCTTCCTGGTTGCTACTACTTTCGACGACAGTCGCTGTATTGGTCGTTATGAACGTTCGAATGCAATCAAAGGTTGCTGTAATGGAAAAACAGCTCAATGCAATGATAACTGCGAAAGAGTTTAAAGTCGGTGAGGTCAATTTTTTGTCTTTAATGGCCTTTTTGCTATATTTTGCTATATTTCATCAAAATCAAGGCAGAATCCCAAATTTTACGCGTGTGGTTTGGGTTAGAATACACCCCGGGGGGGCCACTTGGTACCTGATGTGTTATCATGCTCGTACAAAAAAACGCGGGAAAGGGTACCTTTTTTCAACGTAGGCACGGGCCCTCGTTTAGGGGTGCCAATTCGACCATAATTTCAAAAAAGGATATACTTTTTTGCATTTGATAAATCGAAACACTTCTGTGATGATATTTTTAATCAAGCATTTTAAAATAGAATTTGATTTGGGAAAATGTGTTAGGATAATCCAACTACTGTAGGTTTTAGCTCTTGGTCCCTGATTCATCACACAGAATCACACTGGCCACATCAACAATTTTGATAAGTGACTTGTCCGCGATTAGGGTACCTAAACTTGACAAATTCAATGTGACACGGGAAAGGGTATGTTCTCAAGAAAATTTTCCGCGATTAGGGTATGTATTTTGCTAAAAAAGGTCAGCGTTTGGGGTGCATATGTTGCACCTTTGTACGAGCATGATACTATAGAAAAGTATAGGAGTGGCCCCCCCGGGGAATACACTCATTTTTTTTATAAGAAACAACTTATCTTATAACAAACGGTAAGCTCAATTTTTTTAAAGTTAAGAAACTACCCTACCTGAATTAAAAAAGCTAAGAAACTTTTGTAATTTGTAGCTTTAATTTTCCCAGGTCAATCAAAAATGTTTTGACACTATATAATACTAGTGGATGTGTTGGCATTGTTTTGAGTGCGAATTATGTTATAACATGTTTTGAGATCTTTCTAAGTAATTTGGAAGCCCTTCTAACAAAAATATATTTGGCTCTTGAAACACATAAGAAACGTTTGGTAGCAAATTGGCCCTAAAATTTAAGAAACTGCCTACCAACCCCTGACCTTAGTTTTATAAAAAAAATGTATACTCCTCTCAGGAATAACTTTCTGTATATCTGGAATGTTCAATAGCCGGTAATTTCGCCACGGCGTTCTGTAAATCTCATTGAAGGTATTCTTTCCATACAGTGAGCTCTAAGCCACAGAATCGGGAGAGAAGAAGCACAAATTTGAAGCAAGTGGAGCTATTTGGAACCCTCAATTCGGCCATATTTTCATACTTAAAAGGCTATAAAGACGACATGCTACGAAAATGCTTTTACAATGAAACAGTCACATGCATCCAAGGCGAGAAGGGTGTTCCAGGACCAAAAGGTATAAAGGGTGACAAAGGTAAACGCGGACCAAAAGGAGAGCAGGGAAAGCCAGGGCCCCGCGGTAGCAAAGGTGAAAAGGGAGACAGGGGGCTGAGAGGCATTCCGGGACCAACCGTTGAGAAGCCAAATATTATCGAAAAGCCGAAAGATGTTTCGATCCTTGTGAAGAGAGAAGTTAAAGTAGCATGTGGAGCAACGGGATATCCAAAACCAAACATTACATGGTTTTTAAAAAATGTGGAAGTAGATCTCAGTGCCTCCCGATTCAGTCTAATCAATGAGTCAACGCTTTGGATTCGTCAGCTGGACCCAAGCGATCATGGTGAAGTGGAATGCTTGGCAAGAAACTTTATGGGCGAAAAAAGAGCAAAAGCAAACATCTCAGTGTTGAGTAAGTAATTACACATGTCTGTACAATTTGTTTCGTTTTTACAGGTTGTATGTCCCGTATGTACAGGGTGTCCTAAAAAAACATGTGCATCGTTTTAATGGCTGCTGCGGAGCAGTCATGAATAATCTTCACATTTTAAAGGTTTTTCAATAGAAGAGATTTCAACGTATAGTTTAGTTCGAGACCTCGTTTTTGTGTAAATCTGATAAGTAGTTGCTGATTTATGGAGCAAGAAAGTCAAAAATACTGGTTGCCTCAAAACCTGAGGATTTGATATTTTCCGTAAATGGCAAAATCAATAAATTGGATGAAGAAAACGTACCTAGCCCGGTTTTCTAACTTTCACAAGTGTAACACATATTCATGAATATGGATTTTGTGACAACCAAGAAGAACATAACATATGTAGGGTTGCTAGAAATGGTGATATGCAATACAAGTGCTGCAGGCCATGACAAGCGTCTTTGAAGCGTCCAGGTAAATAGTCTTGGGTGATGTGGTCATTAAATACTCCCAAATTTTTTTCCTGGTACAGATGTAAGTTGAAGTCCATTTGATGCTAAAATTCAAGTTGTAAGGTTAAAGAACGCCGGTCAACCAGCATCCTTTGCGGTCGCGCTTTGCAGAGAATGTTGTCATATTAAAATGGCCGCCGCAGTCGAAAGGCAACAAGCTAAGCGCGCGAAGGATGCTGGTTGACTGGCGTTCTTTAAATACGGAGGTGAAATCCTCTGGCTTTGACTTCCTTTCTCCATAAATCAGCAACTACTTGTGGGATTTACTCAAACTAGGTCTCAAACTCTAAGTTGAAGTCCTCCATTCCTAAATCTGAATCAAAGGACCCTTGGGGGGACTCACGAGATTTTATTATTGAGAAGGTCGTAGGCGATATATCATTTCTAGAAAATCTCATTACATAACAATGTTTTTCAGCTTTCAAAAACTACAATTGCTTCTAAAAACAAGAACAACTTTTATAAAAAATGAAACCTTCAAGAAAAAGTTCATAAGCTGACTTGGCAAGCCTTGAAAATGTTCTTTGAGGACGTTATTTAAACCTTCAAAAGCTGTAAAAAATGTCAATGAAAAAGTATGGGAAAGTTAGTTTCTAGCTAAAATCAAAGTACATATCTGAAAAGGCAGCATTCAAACTCTGTTCCATTGTGCCTGAGCTACGACGGATTATCTATAGGGTTACTTCTTAGGCGTACAAGATGTCCTATTGCCCTCAACTCTGTATGTTCTTGCAATCAGATTCCGAGAAAGCCCGTCATTGTAACATTGACGTCATTACTGTTTCTTATGCTCTAAAATTTCCTTTCAACTATAATCTTCCCTCGCTGAAAGCCTCTGAGCATCTACATATTTACTTTGGCGATGCTTTGGCAGACATTTTTTCATGGATTATCTTTCAACCAGTCAATAAAAGATAAAAAGTCACGCCCATTACGTAATATCGTATCATATCAACACAAAACTGCTCTTTGTTTAATCCTACCTCGTCATTGTCTGCTCCTTGATGAATGAAGTGAAAAGATGAACAACAGAGAACAAACAACTGACAAAAGCGATGAAGTTGTTTATCGTTTTCGCTCTGATGCCCATGCTTTCGACATAGTCATAAGAGAGACTCTCTGTTATGACTATGCTTTCGATTATGGTGGAATATTCGGTTCAAAATTATTTATACCAGATACGGGCCGATTTTTGCATGATCGGGCCCTATTTTTGCAGTCGGGCCCGAGTTGCAAATCGGGTTCGATGGAAAACCCGCCATCGTCCTGGTCGTATTCATGTTGAAAGACGACAGCGAATTCATGGCATACCGTAACATTAAAAATATAATAAGAGGTGCAAGGCTTTTGATCAAGTTCGATTCACGATCGGTAGTAGGTAGGCCTATTGTATTACTGTATTCTACCAGGCAGTTTTACTTGCAATCTCCTACTCTCTTGTTTGCATGTCAGAAGCTGCTTATTGCTTCCTGACGAGATTACATGTCCATTCTGTTAGCATCTTGCTAAAATCTTCTTGAAACATCTTTAAATTTCTCCTGTGAAGTAAATACCATTGCTAATTCATCCAATTCACCTCTCGCAGCTAGGCTAGCGTCTTCTGAGAATGCGGCGTTTTCTTTTCTTCCACAAGACATTGACTCCAAGACGCATGCGCTAAAACTCCATTACATTGTTCTCTCCTGTCACGCTGCCAGCAGCTTTCCGCCATTAGCTGCTAAATGTCATGCATGCCCTGATTAGGCTCTAAACGAACTCATTGTCTCCATCATACGCTTCTATACAACCCTCGGTGCCATGACAAACAGCAAGGACCACACGAAACAGGAGTCGCCTATCACCCTGGATCGAGCTTCTTTTGTNCTGTTAGCATCTTGCTAAAATCTTCTTGAAACATCTTTAAATTTCTCCTGTGAAGTAAATACCATTGCTAATTCATCCAATTCACCTCTCGCAGCTAGGCTAGCGGCTTCTGAGAATGCGCGTTTTCTTTTCTTCCACAAGACATTGACTCCAAGACGCATGCGCTAAAACTCCATTACATTGTTCTCTCCTGTCACGCTGCCAGCTTTCCTCCATTAGCTGCTAAATGTCATGCATGCCCTGATTAGGCTCTAATGAACTCATTGACTCCATCACCTCTTCTATACGCTTCTATACAACCCTCGGTGCCATGACAAACAGCAAGGACCACAGAAGACAAGACACAGGACACAGGAAACAGGAGTCGCCTATCACCCCATAGACTCTACTTGTACTTCGTACTCGTGAGTCAAAAATGGAGCGAGTGAATTCATGGCTCCTTCACAGTAGCCATTCAAACGGCGCAAATGTTTTTTGGGACACCCTGTAGATCAGTAAATATTTAATAACTAAGATATGTGTCCTGTTGTTAAGATAAAATGAAAACAATTGCAAACTGCAACGAATCGTCAAATATTTACTTCATATCCCTTTATCTTTGCAGTACCGCCAAACGTCACATTAAGTGACACTCACCTGTCTGTCATAAAGAATATACCTTTAAAAGATGTAACTTGTTCCGCTACTGGCTTTCCATCACCAACAGTCACATGGACAAGACTGTCAGCAAAGATGCCTTCACATTTTTCTGCAACAGGTGGACGCTTGAGAATACAGAAGGCAAGCAAACAAGATAGTGGAATCTACGTATGCACAGGCCGAAATGCTGTCGGGAATTCAACGGCTAGGTTGGTCTTGTTTGTTAGAGGTAAATAGTTTATGCTATAACTAGCAAAATTCTTTAAAACTTTTAGCGGTTCTGTCGGTATAAATTCCTTCTATAAAGACATTTGTGCTTTAAAGGACAATTCCGGGGTTGGTATGATTGATGATAAAATGAAAGATTATACTGTTATGAATGGTTTATCGTACTTTTTTCCAACTTATTTTTTCTTTTCTCTATGAAATTACGTTTTACAATCTGCGACAAATGTGTAGTGACGTTATTAAGCACAAGGTCAGAGCGCTCTGACGTCACGTTCCTCCTAGCCTCCTTATCGTGTATTCGTGGACAAAATGGAGACCAATGGCGGCGACATTTGACCTAAATTACCAAGATGTTTATTGAATTGACAGCTGAAACACAAGTCTAAATGTGGACAAAAGTTTATCCTTTAATTCAGGAGATGGTAAGTTTGATTTCTAACATTAATTTTACAAACCCCGGAATTGTACGTCCTTTAAGCATCTCGTGCTATCTGACTAATTTGATATGACATGACATGACATGACATGACATGACATGACATGACATGACATGACATGACATGACATGACATGACATGACATGACATGACATGACATGACATGACATGACATGACATGATATACTTGTTTATACACAATACAACCCTTCAGCTACAATATCAAATATAATAAATACATTGGGTAGATATAAAGTAAGAATCGAATGAAATAACCTACGATGCTGTTCTCCCAGGGGGTCGTGTTTTTAAATTGACTTTCAGTCAGCTCTTCAAGTACTCCTTTAGTTCTTTTTTAAAGCAACTAATAGTCGGGAGTTCTCTAATATCAACTGGAATGTCGTTCCAAACTTTCATAGCAGAATAGTAATAACTCTTTTTCGCATGTTCTGTATTTAGTCTAGGAATTAGAAGGTCTCTACTGTGCCTTGTTGCATAGTTTGACTGCGAGGATCTTTGCTGAAATTTAGATAGATGTTGGAGATATATCTATATTTGATCTCACCGTTTTAACTGGAAGCTCGGAAGCTTTGTAGGAAAATGGATTTCATATATCAAAAGGAAAATGCAGTTATTTTCTGTAATATTTAATTCAACATTTTCCACCTCACATGGCACGGACGTAGCCAGAATTAATTAATTAATCAGTTCTCTGGTTTGTATCACCACCGATTGGGCCAACTGAAGGCTCTTCCTAAGGCCCTTGCTTCTAGCATACCGAGAAACACAAACAGCCAAAAGAGATAATAGATGAAAAAAATAAGCGATCGAAGGAAATTTTGCTTACTACCAAAGAAATCTTTTTGCCATTTCATTTAGCTAAAAAAAATTTCATTGCTTAACGCAGACCTTTCATTCCTTAGACTTGTTTGCATTGTTTGCATTACTGAAAAATATGGCAGTGCATAGCGGATGCGGAGGCACCCTTAGTGGATCAATGGGGGTTTTCACCTCCCCGAACTACCCAAGCAATTATGGAGACTCAATTTCTTGCGAATGGACAGTTACAGTAACACCAGGTAGTAGCGTGAACTTGAAATTTTCTGACTTTCGGACAGAAAGTGCAGGCACTGATGCGGTCACAATGAGGTAGGCAAATGTTGAATTTCATTTAATTTTGAATATCTCCATTTATTATCTTTCCGCATGCATCTTTTACGACCTGCTAAACCTGTTACCAGTTCATGGCCCCAAATATCGAAGGTATTAGAAAAAAATTTGGAGCCAGCCCCTCTGTCGGAAGATTTCTTGTGCCACCCCTGCTTGTGTCGCCACAAAAAAGAAATCAAACATTTTGTTAAGAAATTAAGTAGAATTAAACTTCCAACCCGGGTAGTGCTACGAGGGCTGAAATTTCCGCCCGGGCTGAGATTACAGTTTGGGCTGGAACTTTTATAATGTAATCGAAAACTTAAATTTTTCCAAGTGATTTACCAAAGAAGAGAGCTGAGTTTTCAATTCGGTTAACCAGGCTGACAACTCTTATGTAATTTGGCTCTAAATTTCCCTTGTTCAATGGACAAGGCACACTATAAAGATATTCCCGATACAGAGAATGATCTTCTAAATGGCGATTATGATATCAACCCAACTAAAGCCACATTTATGTTTACACCCATAGAACCTGAACAAGTTATCAAAGCAATGCGCGAGTTTAAGACCTCGCAGGGGCATGGCCTGGATCAAAATTCTAGTTTCTTTTTGAAAGCTGGACTGCCTGTCTTGGCTGAGCCGCTTGCAGAGCTTTTCAACTTGTCCCTTTCTACCGGAGTGTTCCCTGATATGTGGAAAATCGCTAGGATAGCGCCCATCCATAAAGCAGATGCAACTGCTAACCGGTCAAATTATCGTCCTATCTCAGTCCTACCAGTTTTGTCTCGGCTGTTTGAAAAACTTGTCTATGATCAGTTGTATGATTACTTAATTTCAAATGAAATGCTGTTTTCTCAGCAATCAAGTTTCAGAAAGCTGCACTCGGTCCTGACATGTTTATTAAAATGCACAAATGACTGGTACCTAAACATTGACAGTGGACAATATACGTCGGTAACATTTATCGACTTAAAAAAGCCTTTGACACCGTAAACCCTGATATTTTACTGAAAAAGATGGAACTATATGGGGCGAGAAATAAAGAACTAAGCTGGTTTCAGTCCTACCTGTCGAACAGGATGCAATGCTGTAAGGTAAATGGAAAGCTCTCCAAGTTTGAAAAAGTTACATGTGGTGTTCCACAGGGGTCCTGCTTAGGGCCTCTTCTTTTCATCTTATACATAAATGACCTCCCTTTGTCATTGAAACACTCGCAAGTTAACATGTACGCTGATGATACTAGCATATCATTCTCAGCCAAGTCCATCCCTTTAATCAATGAACGTGTTAACGA
>REGM01000035.1:362621-379389 GCA_004194415.1 Aurelia aurita
ACAGGGGCGAAAATCGTGGGGGGGTGTGGAGGGGTGTGACACCCCCCCAATCTCAAATATAGTGGATTTCGCAGGGCAATTGAAGATCTCGCAGGGCAACGAGAAAAAATTTTATAATAAGACAAATATGAAGGGAGTCGACCACTCTTTCAAATGCAACTTGTGGATTTCGTTAAGAAATTTTGAAATTTTATGTTTCCATACAGCCAAACTCGCATAAATCCGATCGCTTCTGACCAAGAAAAACAATCCGACTTGCACGAACTCCGATTTATGCGAACTAATTTGAAAAGAAAAATGCGGATGGGACTTTCAAGTCTCTTCATTTTTTTCCGACTTATGCAAATATCCAAATTATGCGAACCCGACTTACGCGAGTATGACTGTGTTATCTACATTAAATGTAATAATTCCGCGAGATTACGAAATTCTTAACTTTATAACATAAAAGATTAAAGCAGGGCATTCCTTTCAGGCCCTTGCCCGTAATCCAAAAGACGCTCCGTGGTACGTGGTACATAAACCTTTCGCCATCAGATGAAAGATTGCAATACTATACACTTTATTCATCGATGATTTTATGGTGATTTAGTTGTTGAATATGCTACTAATGAAGATATTTTCTACGGCGTTTCTAGCTATGAAAAGGGCGTTGGTCGCATTTATAGCCAAAGTAGAGGGCGTGGTCGAGAAACCCACTGCTTTATAGCTCTCTCAATCCAAAATATGCTCTCCGGTCTCTGTATTTCATAGGCAGTAAAGTTTCAAATTTAGTTTTTGTTGCCTAGAACATTATCATTAAACGAAAAATGGACATCGAAAAAGCCTTTACTACCAACCTATAGACGAACGTTTGCTTTGTGGTCTGCAGGGCACCACTCAGTTTTGCAGGGCAAAAACCATTTTCACCCCTCCAAGAATATGGGTCTAGTTACGCCCCTGACTGCCCATTGTGGAAAGTGCGGCTCGAAAAACAGATACATGATTTTGAAGCGAAAAATCCACCATGAACTTTTCCACAGGAGGGCTGCAGCGGGCTGCAGGTAATGGACAACCTCGTCCCCAGGGCCTTTTGTCATAGAGCCGAAAAGGCCAGTGGCCAGTGGCTGGGTAATGGAAGTTTGGTAGGGATCTGAGAACTACTTTCCCCAGTCCTCTTTGTAGACGTTCTTCACGCGACCACGATACGGTGGAAAGCACTGATCTCTGGTGGAAAGAGAACTTGGACGCCATCTTTTTGATGTCGCAAGAAGAAAGCTGCCTTGTATCCAATAGAAGATGGGAAGGATCTATGTTGGAAGACTCGCGCGAGGCACGAGAGAGAAAGATGTCGAAAGATTCTTTCAAAATTTTGGCAGAATACGTGAAATTGCTATGAAACCTGGATATGCATTCATTGTAAGTTGACTTTCTTTGAGCCTATATTATTAGGCCTAGGCCTACCTAGCTAAATTTATTTATGCTGCTCCTTTTTGAGAATATTTTGTGCGACCAAAACCAGTTGAATGCTGTGCATCAACTTTATACCATTGGATTCAGCTGCCAAAAAACGTATTTTGACCGCGTTAAACTTAAAATTTGACCGTTGCAAGCAGCAGAGCAGGAGATATTTCCAAAATTTGTTACCCACGCGTACGAACGGGGATCAGTTGCCAAATCGGGAAGCGAATTTGTTACCCAAAGCCAAACAGGCAACGGATACCTGATCGAGCATCCGTTACTCAATGGGGTATCAGTTACCCGTTTGGTACCTTGGATTGGACCGGACGTACACTCCACACCAAAGATTACGCCAAAGTCAAAGAAAATTAGTTTTCTCCAGGAAAATGATAGTTCAGTTCAGTTGTATTCAATTTAATCAAACTACAATTAATTTCTATTTTCTCTACCGATTGTTATGCCTGTACGCATTCAAAGAAAATTTCTTTCCACACCAAAGATCTTCAGGCCTAAGGCGACCATCTCAAAAATGTTTGGTTAGTGTTGTCCGACCGACCGTCTTCTAAAAATGAAAAAAATCAGAATTTTGGATCGGGCGTCTAAATGTTGTATAGGAAAACAACAACGAAGATTTTGTTTTTGTGTTTTTGCATTCAATAATACATTGTCTGAACTTAAAAATCTGGGAAAAATTGAAATTTGATCATATTGCCGACCGACCGATATTTTGCAATCAAAATGACACTAACCAAACATTTTTGAGACAGTCGNTTTGGCAGAATACGTGAAATTGCTATGAAACCTGGATATGCATTCATTGTAAGTTGACTTTCTTTGAGCCTATATTATTAGGCCTAGGCCTACCTAGCTAAATTTATTTATGCTGCTCCTTTTTGAGAATATTTTGTGCGACCAAAACCAGTTGAATGCTGTGCATCAACTTTATACCATTGGATTCAGCTGCCAAAAAACGTATTTTGACCGCGTTAAACTTAAAATTTGACCGTTGCAAGCAGCAGAGCAGGAGATATTTCCAAAATTTGTTACCCACGCGTACGAACGGGGATCAGTTGCCAAATCGGGAAGCGAATTTGTTACCCAAAGCCAAACAGGCAACGGATACCTGATCGAGCATCCGTTACTCAATGGGGTATCAGTTACCCGTTTGGTACCTTGGATTGGACCGGACGTACACTCCACACCAAAGATTACGCCAAAGTCAAAGAAAATTAGTTTTCTCCAGGAAAATGATAGTTCAGTTCAGTTGTATTCAATTTAATCAAACTACAATTAATTTCTATTTTCTCTACCGATTGTTATGCCTGTACGCATTCAAAGAAAATTTCTTTCCACACCAAAGATCTTCAGGCCTAAGGCGACCATCTCAAAAATGTTTGGTTAGTGTTGTCCGACCGACCGTCTTCTAAAAATGAAAAAAATCAGAATTTTGGATCGGGCGTCTAAATGTTGTATAGGAAAACAACAACGAAGATTTTGTTTTTGTGTTTTTGCATTCAATAATACATTGTCTGAACTTAAAAATCTGGGAAAAATTGAAATTTGATCATATTGCCGACCGACCGATATTTTGCAATCAAAATGACACTAACCAAACATTTTTGAGACAGTCGCCTAAGCGCATAGAATGCACCCTCCTGGGCAATACGTGGATGTGTGTGTTTGTGTTCACATTTTTCAAATTCAGGAGGAGCAAAGCAACTGAAGGTGAAGGTGAAGTTGCATTTTTTGCGCCAAGCGCTGGGATCGCAGAAGTAGAAAAGACCTAATCGAGTCTGCAACGCCTTGTCATGGCGCTCAAGTGGTGGGGCTCTACCTGGGATCGAACCCTGTCCGCCTGACTGTTCTGGCTGCAAAGTCAGAGGATTACACCACTACACCACAACACCTTCAACAACTAGGATTCATCAACGTTCAAGCTAGTAATATTTGCAGCGAATTACCTCTTCTCTTTCAGATAAATGGATGGCAACTGTGTTGTGCACATGTTTTGAGTGGCAGGGAAACCTGCTTGGCAAAAGGTCAAAGGGGCCAAATTTATGACAAGGGCACCATCTATGTACAAATATAATAGGACAGTCTGTAAATATTATAGGTCCATCACAGGTAAAACAGCGGTGCGTGCGATCCTCAGGTTGTGATTGCAAAGCTTGGAATCTGTAAAGATTGCCCTGGAAGCATTGGTAAAGTCTTGCAATCTAAAAAATCATATTATTTGTCAGTGCAATCATCGCTTGTTCCAAGACTTTACCAACAATCTTGCGATGGCATTAAATGTGATAGGTGCAGATTGCATCACTGTTTTAACATGTGTATATTAATCTGCATCGCATCTGCTTGTATGCTTTGTCAAGCATTTGTAGTATTTTTTAAACTGGTGGAGCATAAGTGCTTTCAGGTGAAAAGATTAACCAACATTGCATTTCTGTAAGGAAGAGTCCATCCAAAAATTCATTTTACGCAGAAAACAGAACTTGGCTGCTAACTTAGTGATATATACCTCAACAAATTTGTGTTTATTTGTCTCACTAAGAGTTCTATCGAGATAGACATAAAAACGTATATCTTATGTGCATGGAAGGCTTCTTTTTCAGCTCTTCTGACCTTTATTTGACATCATCCAGTGTTGAAAGTTTGCAAAATATCATTCAGAAATCTTCACAAGCAATTGTTTGTTTTTAGGAATTCCAGGACAACAGAGATGCAGATGAGGCTGTCTATCGTTTGAATGGAAAGACTTTGCTTGGAGAAAGGTACGATCAAGTATTAGAAAATATTATCCATTTAGATAAATTTAAGCACAAACAATTTTTCAAACAAAACTTTGATGTTTTTCAAAGAATTTTCAGACAGTTGTAGAGAACTAGTGGACAACTACGAATCACAATTTATTTATGGGTTAATTTTGGTTGTTTCATAATACAAGTATTATAAGTTAAGGTTACTGCCCTGGTTAATATGACCAAAAGTATCATTTTCAGTTTTTTCCTTTTATCAATAATGCAGGGTCGAAGCTACAATTTGAAACCCTCCCAGTCAATATCTAAGCACTGGAAGTAATGATAATTCTTAGTTAAAGATAAGAAACTAAAAGTTGCAGTAGAGATTTATTCCTAAATAGGAAGGGATTAATGATAATCACTTGACCTTCAAGATGAAATGATTGAGTGTTAATCCACCTGTGGGATGTCAACTTTCCCAACTTTGCCGCGTTGTTTCGATTTATTGACATTAGTACTTAGTCACACGCTTCATGTTGCTAATGGCCTTGACCCGGTTTATTTTGTGGTCTGATCAACACTGAAGTCACGTTTTAAAGAACCTTCACTAAAAGCCAGCTTTCTCGGAACTGAAAAGTCCTCTAGTAGTAGGTACTAAGTTTCTATTTAGAACCCGCATGACCAATCAAATGATGAGAAATTTGGCACAGTGGGAGATAATGCATGTAGCTACCAAAGTGTGTCTGCGTTTTTTTGACGATCAACTGGTCTGGATTTTAGACCGAACAAAGCTACCGGGAGGGCTAAGAAACTTAATCCAATTATTGCGGAAGCTATAGCTTACGAATTGGATATTATATCAAAATTCTCAGACACACTTTGGTAAACAAGGAAACGATCTATCGGCTTAAGTTATTTTCATGATTCTACGGTGTTGCTGGGGGTTCTAAATAGCCTTTGAAGGAAGGGTATTTTAAAATCATGATAACTTTGATAAATGATTTACTGACGCTTTTTTCAACTGGATTTCCACATGGGGGTATTCCTAATTAAATTACGCATCGAATGATGTATGGGTTCGCTATCATCCACGCACAGTACGGTCCCTCGGAGGAAAAAACTGAAATTACTGCCGTGAGGGTGGGCAGTAACCTTAAAGACCCATTGCTAACCATCAGGCTTTTTCGTTTTACGAGGGCAATCACCCTCGCCAGCGCCCTCGCAAAATTGTTTACTTGGGCTATCGACCGCCCTCGCGAAAAGGTATTTCGCCCCCGAAGATCAAAAACGATTTCGTAAAAAAGACTAAAGAAACGAAACCCTCTTGATTTAAAATTGTTCGTTCAATGACAATCGTGCTTCGAGTTCTTTCGAGAACGAAAGAAAACCGTTCTGAAGGCTACCCACTGGCCTGGTGAAGCAAACAAGATGCAAAAGGAACCCAAACAAAACTCTAAATATTATTGAATTTATCTTAGCAAAATCAATTTAACAAGAAACCTTTAAAGAACTGCAAGATACAAAGGAAGTACTGCACATGTTCTTTATTTGTCGACAGAAGTGTTTCCGAAATGTTTGCACATTTTCTTCCATTTTTCGACACCCGTACCTTCTTTTTCATCGAAGTTCCTAGTTTAACTAGCGTTGTAAAAGATCAGGGAGCGACAATAACATGAAAAATACTCACAATAATCTTACTTTGTGTGACGTGTACGCGCAGATCTCAACAGAGAAGACACGATTCTGCATGAACCATATCGCTTTTACTAAAATAACTGTAACACAACGAGTAACTAGGTCTTAACCATTAAAAAAAACAAACTTCTTTCCCCACTCCTTTTTACAATTCTATCTCCTCTCTCTCTCACACACACACGGGTCTAGCCCCTTAAGTGTTCTTTTTTGTCAAAATTACCAGGGGTAAAACAGGGGGTGGCAAGAGCCCTCACATTTGCTACGAAAACGTTCTCCGATTTAACTTTCTGTAGCCCTTCTCTAGAGCAGGCCTACTACGAGTTTGCCTCTTCTATGGAGCAGACCTACTACGAGTTTGCGTAAAGTTTTCCTTCAAACTTTTAAATTAAGAGAAGTTTGGTTGTTTTGTTTCAGGGGCTTATATTGTCTACTTTAATCCCCTTCTATAATCTGCAAATGACTTTCCTGGAATCTTTATTTATCTTGAATGGGGCTTCACAGTTAATCAAATGGAACAACGGGAAAGTGATTGGCCTAACTGATAACTTGACCTTTCTCTAACTTGAAGGGCAAAACAACGGAGCAAGGAGGAAGAATATTACAAACCAAATGAAATAAAATATTTTCGCTATAAGTCTGTACCTGTGAGCAGACTTTTTTCTCTCTTCTCAAAAGTAAAAAAAGTCAGGCGAAGGAGAGCATCACTGATACAAGAACAGCATAACAAGTTGAAAGCTTTCATTGCCTATCAGTAAAAAGAGTAAAAATGTGAGACTATTTTAAGGGGGCGATCACCCTCGCAAGCTTAACTACGTGGGCGATAAGCCGCCCTTGTGGAAATTTCCTCACAAAAAGGCCTTTAACCATGATCCTTTGTGCGCCGATTGAAAAGTAAGACATAGAGAACCTAGGCCAGAGATGACTTTCAGATAATACGAAATCGACTTTGGCGCCACAAAGGATCATGGTTAGCAATGGGTCTTTAATAGATTGTGCATTTGTTTTGAGTTTTCAATCTTTTAATATTCAATAATTGTTGTTCATAAAATAGTAATTCACGAGAGGGGCGTATGGCTCGAAAGCTTGTTTGAGTTCTTTTCATATTCCTTCAGCAATATTCTGTTATTAATTGTATACATACATACATATATGTCACCATTTTACTTGTAAAATTTAGCTTTCCTATTAGGTACTACATTAGTTGCAATGTATTAGTTTTAAATTTGCTGAGAATATACATTGAATACTTGAATACTAGAGTGAGGAGAGTCACCAGCTCTGTTTTTCTAGGCTAAAGGAATCATGAGGTGTGGTCACATTGTGAGGAAGGACTATGGTACTGCTTCAATAAGCGTACAGTACAGTTCTTTTGTAACTTAACATCGATTACTTCTTAAGAATTCTTAAAAATTAATAAGAATTTTAGTAACTTGCAAGATGTCTTAGAAATAGATATATTTTATTCCAACACTGAACTGCACGCAATACAGTGCTTTTGCTTAGCTTCTCAAAATTTGGAAAAATTCTTAAGAGTTCACAAGATTTTTTATGAGAAAGAAAATGTTGTTAAGTTCTGAAAGAACTTACTGTAGCTTCTGAGTGTTCCTAAAAACTACATAAGGATGCTAGGTAGAAACAAACAAACCAAAAGAGAATGTTTAGCATGGTAGGAAGGTTATGTGCTAATAACAAAGATTTGGTCTTCTTCTTTATCTCCCTAGAGTTATCGTAGAGCTCGCCAAGAGAAGAGAAGGTTATAACTATGGCCCTGCACAATATGGAAGACCACCATAGTAAGTACATTTATTTCGTATTTTAGAGATGAACGGGAAGAAATTGACACATGATTAAAGTACCAGATGCACCCAAAAGTTTGAAAATTTGTTCAGTTTTCTATGGTCTTTACCCTTTGTGCTGTTCATTTCTTTGGTGATTTTACAGCAAGGATTTTCCAGCATCTGAAGCTTTGTTTTCTATGTTGTTTCTTCTTCACAAAGTTGTTTCTTTGCTTTTCTTTGATTGTACATTAGCAACTGGGGCTGACACTAATGTCATGAAATCACAAAATTTCATTATATACGAAATTTCATAAGCTGTCCCAAAAAATTGTGCCCCATTTGCCTGCAGATTGTGATAAAACGGAAAAAGATCCTCGCCAATCCTGTGGATGATCTTGCTCTTCAGATGTTAAATTAAAGTTTGCTACCATCCCCGTAAAAATCCATTGAACAATGAAACAATGATGGAGCTATCAGGCCTTTTCGTTTCACGCTCGCGATCGCGTCGGCACTCGCGCAAACATGATCACGCGAGCTTTTTATCGCTCTCGCAAAACGGCTAATTTTGGGAAAATCGCTCTCAACAATTTCTCATGAATTGTAAACTATAAAAATCCTCGTTGTTCAATGAACAAATTTTCCGTAATGGACTTGACCTAAGCTGGCAATTATGGAGCATTCAGACGACCTTAATCAAAATACAGGAAATGATGATAACTCAGGCAAATTTCTTCTTCCGGAAAACAGTGAATTGAAGATTCGATAGAAACTTGATATTGGAATAAATATATTATCAGCCCTAAAGTGAGCTAAGTAAAGCTGAAAAGTATGATACGCAGAACCTCCATACGAACGAACGAACGACTTCAAATGGAAAAAAACAATGTCTGCATCCAACGATAACGATCGTAGGAAAGGATTGATGCACGTTGATTGATAAAATGAATCGATTGTATACAGGCCTATAAAAAGTCAAACAAACCTGATGCTTGGTGATAATATTTGTACAATCGGTGAACTCTTTGCCGACACTTTGATTCCCCCCTTGATTGTGGTTTCTTTGAGGATGATTCCTTGTCTTTTTGAGAGACTTTACACCAAATAAAATCTCTGTAAGTTTGTTCCCTTCTTTTAGCATTTTAGCCCTATACATGATGTCGAAAGTATCTAGGATTTTAGTTCCCTTGCTGTTAGGATCAGTGTTTAAATTTCCGAACGGATCGCAACAAATTCTTAACAATCATGCTTTCCCCGGGAATCAACATGCTTGTGAATCTTTACCCGAGCGATCGCTCGCGCAAACGAAATCACGCGAGCGTTTGGGCACTCGCGTGCGACTTTTCACACGAAAAGGCCTGAGCTATGATCTACAGAAGACCAAATTTGTCTGATGACTGAAACCAGTGGTCGGCCATTTTGTTTTACTATTTTGCAGCGATAAACAGCTTCATGATAGGAGAAATGTTATATGTCACTGAAACATCTTATAAATCCTATTTGCAGGAAATGTTGGCTGGGTTTCGCAGGAAATCGTAATTTTTTGTTTTTGCTGCCAGGAAGAAAAACCATTTTTCTAGCCCTGATGACAAGAATTCTTGAGCCATATGAAAGACTGTAAATTTTTATAAACAAGAATTCTTAAGAAACAGAAAACGTTCTTAAGAATTCTTAGGCAGGACAACCACATTAATGTGCGCAAGGCCTTTACTGTATGCTTGCTGTATAAAACTGAAATCATTGTTTTATTTTGCAGCAAGAAAATTCCTCCTGCAAGAACAAAATACAGACTAAATGTGTCCAATCTTTCTACAAGATGCCATTGGTTTGTAAGTAACCTTTTAGAACTTATTTTACCTCATCACTGATGGATGATCTATTTTGATAGCTTGTCAATTTTCCTCTTCATATATTTTATATTTATATCTAGAGACATCTTTAGCGTCTTTGATGAAAACGTGAACATTCTCCAGGATACATTATATATCTTGGTATATATAAAAGGAAACCTTTTTATGCAGTAGGCACTTACTTAAATCTAAGCTATATATTGCCTAAACATTTATATATCTTAATTAATGTAAACTTATTATGGGATTTCT
Source organism: Aurelia aurita (assembly GCA_004194415.1). Taxonomy (NCBI): domain Eukaryota; kingdom Metazoa; phylum Cnidaria; class Scyphozoa; order Semaeostomeae; family Ulmaridae; genus Aurelia; species Aurelia aurita. Next base: position 372,372 of record REGM01000035.1, read on the forward strand.
AAGCAGCCTTAAACTTTAAATTCAGAATACCTTGTTTCTAATTAGCTAATTAAATTTCATTAAAATCATAGGTAGGTAATTGGAAGATATCTAATCAATTGGCAATGCCCACACCCTTTTCTGTACTTGGTGACCAAAAAAGTGAACTTCGAAAGCTGTTATATACCGGGTGAGCCAGATAAAGTTCCCACTTTTGAAAATTCATAGCACCAAGAGTACTGGATTGATTAGAATGAATTGGATTCTGCTTGATAATCGAGAGATTGAAGTATTTTTGTAATGTTTCTTGCGCTGTTATGAGCACTGAAAATATAGGTGGATTCAACTTTAAGAAAATTCTTGGTTGCAAAATGCTGGAAAAAAGGACCTGAAACACTTGATCAAATTGTAAGGAAACTTCTTGCATAGAGCAATCAAGAATCAAGTGTAAGGAGATTCCTTATGATTTGATCCATTGTTTTAGGCCCTTTTTCAGATATTTCGCAACCAAAAGCTTTCTTAAAGTTGAGTTTACGTATATTTTCAGGGCTCATGGAAACACAAGAAAACTTACAAAAATACTTCGGTCTTTTGGCTTTCAAATAAAATTTGATTCATTCAAATCCTTTCAGTACTCTTGGTGTTGTGAATTTTCAAAAGTGGGAACTTTTTTTCTGGCTCACCTGGTAGAATAAAGTAATAAGCCAACAGAAGTATTTCAGACAGTTTTTTTTTAATAGAGGATGAAGCTGCTATGCATTTTTTGGTATATTCGTATTTTCCGTGATATCCAAAATTGGCGAAAAACGATTTAGTGAAGGCAGGTGTAACATTAATCGAAAGCTATCAAAATTGGATGTCAGTTTTTTGTCAGTAGCAGAACTATTTTATGATGAAAAAATTTGTTGATATCATCTTGGGAATATGCAATTTATATTTTCGGTATTCGAGCAGTCAAAGAAAACTTTTCGTGTAGCACCTGGGTATCATTTGCATATGCATTAAAAATTCTGACTGAGCTGTTAAGTTACTCTAAAAAAAGTAGATGAACAAAAAAACGTTTTTATCTTTAAAGTTTGTATTTCTCATCAAAACCTGTCAGACAGGCATCAATTGAAAGATCTAAAAGTGCGGAATTTGAAAATTGAGAGGGATTTGAGTTTCAAGTTTCTTGGTTTCAAATCGTACTGACATCAATCTTACCTGACCTGAAAGCTTATTTCCTCCTGATATCAAATCGGAAGACCGCATATTCACGAGAAATTGGACTACACATTTGAAATAAACCCCTTTTGTCTAGAAACTGACACTCCGCTCTCCAAGATCTTTCAATTGATGGTTGTTTGACAATACTTTGATAAGAAATAGAAACTTAAGTGTTCCTTTGCTATGGTAGCTTGTGTTCCCAGGCACAAAAAGGATTTATAGAGGCCTGTTTATAGGCTGATTACTTGTTTTATATAACAGTTTTCCTGATTCACTTTTTCGGGTCCCCTGGTATATATCCAAAGTAGGGCTCAAGTTAATATGATTTTTACGAAATCTAAGTCAAAGAGGATACGGGAACATATATGATACGGGACGTTAAATTTTTAAAGTTAAAATTATTCAATCTTTTTAAACAGCAATCTTCTTAAATTTCTTGTCACAGAATATTAATGTAAGGAATTTAAGTTTGAGTGAATACTGCTACTATAATGGCTAACCTTCTTGCTTTGAAATTCTTCCAGTCCTAGATCAAATCTTTGAACTGTTCAGGTACAAAATTGTCAAATGCTCATGCGAGTTTGTAAGAAGTGTAAGTGCATCCGATTCACATTCAATACTCAGTATGTTCACTGCTCAGTTTCATATGCGAGTCAATTCATGCAAAGGTCAGGAAACGCAATGGTCAAAGGTGAGACTTGATTTCATAGTTCAGAATTCCAGAGGACAGGGACGAGACTTGGCAACAAATCAGTCACTTGACGTAAGTGGACAGAAATTGGGGACACCAGTGTAGAAGAAATCCCATGGCAAAGCATTATTGCGTATCATAAGACGTCCTCCGAAGAATGCAGATCATTTCTAAGCAATGCTGGACCAGGTTATGAGCCATGCAGAACAACTAACGGGNCTACTATAATGGCTAACCTTCTTGCTTTGAAATTCTTCCAGTCCTAGATCAAATCTTTGAACTGTTCAGGTACAAAATTGTCAAATGCTCATGCGAGTTTGTAAGAAGTGTAAGTGCATCCGATTCACATTCAATACTCAGTATGTTCACTGCTCAGTTTCATATGCGAGTCAATTCATGCAAAGGTCAGGAAACGCAATGGTCAAAGGTGAGACTTGATTTCATAGTTCAGAATTCCAGAGGACAGGGACGAGACTTGGCAACAAATCAGTCACTTGACGTAAGTGGACAGAAATTGGAGACACCAGTATAGAAGAAATCCCGTGGCAAAGCATTATTGCGTATCATAAGACGTCCTCCGAAGAATGCAGATCATTTCTAAGCAATGCTGGACCAGGTTATGAGCCACGCAGAACAACTAACGGGACAATCATTGGCTTTGTGCAGTTCAGTGCGAAGAGACCAACCGTTGGCTAGCGTTCTGAAGAATGACTACTGCAAAGAGAAAACAGTGTGATATTGTGGACCTATGGCTAAGCAAACAAGAATCTGCAGCGTTGAATGATGCCTCGATTTGATGAATGAAACCTTGATTTGATGCATGAAACCTCTGAAGATGATTAGCATGAGAGCATTTGGCTAGAAGCTGTGATCGATGCCATATATAATATCTGATTCCGTTTCAGCGTCTTTATGTGTAGATTTAGAACACTGCAGGTAAGAATTCAAATAGTATTTTGTTTAATACTAATATCAGGACTTAGGGCTGCCTGCTTTTGATCACTGCTTGTATAAGAAGACATCAAATCAAGATGCATTACCTGTGGTGATATTCAATTCAACTCAATTCAGTTGCTGTAAGCAGGCCTCTGATTTATGCAAGAGCCATGCCAGTGCTTGTCCAGTGCAAGACCCAGTGTGATACAAGCCAGATCATTCGTTTCATGTCAGTCATCCAGTGTTGATGAAGCATTTGCCAGCCATAGCAAGTTGTCACTCATTGCATGCAATGCAGCACGTATCATTCCTTGTGTGAAATGCAACATCTAGACTTCAGCAGTGTAATCAGAAGACAACACTTTGCGCAGTTTCGATGCCCAGTCTGGAGACCATTCAGAAGCCTGTTGTGTTCAGAAGCCATGTTGTCGTGTCAAGGAGGCAGTGTTTCAAGCGTTTGTCAACCAGTTTGTCAATTCCAGAGATGATTTTTGTCAGTGATTCATTGAATGCCATCCATTGGAGATTGCTGCAAACAAGTTGCCGTACAACTAGAGCCCTGGGGCAATATTCGCACACGAAGGCGAAGAATCAGTCTTGTTGTCAATTATGAATCTGCAAGTGAAGACCAAGAGCCGGCCTTATTGTTGAGCATGCAGTCGTTTGTATGATGCTGTCGTTAATGACGTGATTGGGGATGCTTCGAAGCAAGCTTCATTGGAGTCAAGATTGATCCAACGAGGGAGAAATGAGGAGAAGATCTGCTGGCGATGAAAAGCGTGATCAAGGGCAGGCAGCTTTTTTAATTTGAATACCAACTGTTTAGGCAACTTATCATTTGTTACTTTTCAAGGTAGCTGTTTAGGTTATCACCACGTAGCCTAACCCACTTGATAGTTTACGACATAGCTTTGGCAGTGTAGAGAATGATGACAATTGGCGAAGCGTTTCCAGTGACACTGGCAGGTTTGCAGATTTGAAGAGGAGTTGGCCGAACGTTGGTGATGTCAGAACATGCGTTGAAGTCATTTGTCTGGATATGCAGTTTATTTCTGATGCCTCGCTGGTTGATTTGCAAAGTTGTCAACATGGGACACAGGAGGCAAAAAGAACAAATGCATGCCATGCTTCAACGTGAAAGACCCCCATAATGTCCCAGACCCAAATATCCTCTCTCCTACTTGCCTATCTTTCAGCTTTCTTTGTTTACTTTTCAAATCGTTGTTCTCATTTATGTGACGTCATTTGTACAATTTGAATTTGTACCTTACCACATTGTGTGCTTGAAAATGTCTTTAATCTTTCTCTCCCGTATTTTTCCAGTTCTTTCACTGTGCCTTATTTTTCTCGTGCCTTTTTGTTGTTTGTGTTTGGGTGGTTTGGGTGAGTCCTAAAGAGCTCCTTGTGTTTGCTCAGCGATAAATCAAAAACCTGTGATTCGATTGTGTTGATTAAAATTCGTATGTGTAACTGAAAGAATACACCAAATATAGATACCCTGGTCGATGCTTTTGCTCATTTTTCTTGCTTGCAATAAAATATTTTGTTCAAAATTTCCATCTCAAAGAAACGCAAAGTTACCCTAAAAACCCTTGATTAAAAAACAGCTATCTTGTTCCTTAAGAGGAATTCAATTATTAGATAAAGGGACAAATCTCGTTCTTACAACTATCAAGGTTTTGAAGCTTTTCCTAATCTCAAGGCAGTACCCTAAAGCTCCGATTTTATCCTCCATTGGCACAACAGCTGTTATTCGATCAAGAGTTTTTGAGCAATTTTGCGTTTCTATGAGGCGGAAATTTTGACGAAAATATTTTATTGCAAGCACAGAAATTGAGCAAAAACATCTAACAGGGTATCTATGTTTAATCTATTTTTTCCAACTACACATAAAAATTCAAATCAACACAATCGAGTCACAGGTTTTCGATTTATCGCCGATCGAACACACGGAACTCTTTTTTAACTCATCCTGTATTGATGTTGTTGTGCCAGATGAGTCGAAATTGTTTTGGCGTTCATGGAGATATAAGATCATTGATTATAAACTTTTAAATCCTTAAAAATCGTTCATGACGTCGTTCTAAACTTCTGGGCAATTTTGTTTGGAAGTTTTTTCCCTAAAATGAACGAAGATCTAAAAAAAATTAAGTTCATCGCGTGTAAATTTTAGCGTGATGATGATCGCATCATTTCGCTTTTCAAAAAAGTAGTCCATTTTCACATGAACAGGGGTTTGTACACATTCCTCCTTTAGGTTTCCTGCCCAGAGGATGGCCTTCTCGCTGTAATTGTTCTAAAGCTGATCATACATGAGCAAGGGCAAATTTGGTAAATAAACAAAGGATACAGTTCTGATGAAGACAAAGCGATTTGGCAGCCTCAAGAATAGATTTCACACCTTCTACACAGCCAACCATAATATTTTGCTATCTATGGTTGTTTTGATTTGATTGCTTTCATTCAGAGGTGTGAAATCTATGTTTCAAAACCCCAAATCGCTTTGTCTTTTCAGAAATCTGAATCTGTTGTTCTACAAAATTCGCCCTTGTTTTGATCATAGGACAAAATGTGATCTAACTGTCTAGGCCTTTGACAAGCTTTTTTCAGAAACATCTTCCAGGCAGAATCATCCATAACTATCTAAAACATCTACTAATTTCAGTCAACACATTTTCATATCTAAGCAAGCTTGCCAATGTGTAGCTCTCTATATTTGATGGAACTAGGACGATAATTCATGATCGGCATTTTGGTAAACAAGGAAACTTTTTCGTCTCATCCAATATGAATATGTAAAGAAACAGCAATCAGCAATCATTTTCCATGCCACTTCTTTTCTTTGTCATTTATTCAGTATATGTGTTTTTGTTGTTTTTTTCCTTCGTTCCTGCTGCGGTATCATTCCTTGCGTTCTGTGCAAGCTGTTGTCACAAAATTATCATCCTGTCATTAAAACCCGTCCTCCCCCACACCCACCCCACTCCTTCCTGAACATGGCAACTGATCCTTTTGCAAGACTTTACACGCAAGAAGCTGCAGCTGTTCGGTGCCTGAAGCCAGTAGGAGGACGAGCTACTCCAAAGAGCCAGCGACACCCAAGCAAGTCATTTCAAGGCAAGTTGTTGCAGGAGATTGTCCAATGTTTTGATTGTTGAACTCCCAATCTATGGCGCAGTCGCTGTTGCAAACAGTGGAAACATTCCCACATCCACAAGCGCAGAAATCAACGAGGTAGACTGCTGGCTGTTCCAGATGAGATGAGCACGCCCTGGTCAAACAACCTGTCACTGTACTCCAAATTCACATGAAATTGTCAGATTGCTAGCTGATCTTCATGAATGCAGCGATAACGAGTCAGGATGCAGACAGCCAAGGATGAAGTTGCAAGATAGCTATTGTCGTGATCTGTCTTGTGGGTTTCGCTACATGGTGATCTTTGCTGTTTCATAACAATAGGAAATATTAGATAAAATGTCTGGCTTTTTTACTTCTATTTGCACTGATTTCTTTCTACTCAATTGTTTCTGTTTTGAAATGCCCATTTTCATGCTTTAATCTACAGCTATATGTTACCTCATCTAAGCTGTTTCTAGACTTCAGATCTTTAAAAGATCTGGGCGATGTATAAAGATCGTTTTCTCCTAAACTGATCAGTAAAATCAAAATTTTAGCAGTCATTTTGGTTGCAAATGCAAACAATTTCACAACGGTCTGTGATTTTTAGACGCTGGGACAAAATTGAGTCTGCGATATTTTCAGAAAACATCATCCTAATCCAAGACTCGTAGACTGTAGGCAATAAACTGTTACACATTGCACAGAAAGTTGCAAGTTTTATCTTGCTTAGAATTTTATCTGGTCAAAATCGGTCTTATCATTCTGAAGCTGGAAACGATTTATGAACATGTTTCTTCTTATAATCCTAAAATGAGGGACAAAATCCTTGATCAATTTTCTAACAAGTCAGCCTAAGAGCTGTATTAACTGCTGAAACATTTTGTTGTGAGCCTGCAACATTATTCAATAAACTTACGTCTTTCAGCCGCGTTTGTCTGGTTTGATTTTCGTCCAGTATCGTGAGGCTGAATTGTTGGTCAATTATATGAAGGATTTGCGACCAGTTTTGAAAAATTTGTGATGAAACAGTTTCATAAACTTATTTGTGATTTAAAAAAACGATACAACTGATTTTTACCAAATAAA
>REGM01000035.1:384412-396840 GCA_004194415.1 Aurelia aurita
ATAATAATAATATAACGAATCTTTATACAGGATAGACATTTCAACAATATATGCTGTTATCAACATGTGTCCTGTTAAAGGAAAAGAAAAAAGCCTATAAAACCCTAATAAAACCTAGCAGTAATTACAATGGTCATTCAAAAGTTCCATAAATATAGATCACAAATTTTTAACTATAATGTTTCTTTAATAGTTCTTCGTAATGGTTAAAAGATTCAGTTTTTCTAATTTCGATTGGAAGTTCGTTGTAGAGCTTTGCACCCATAAAATGGAAGGACTTCCTTGCATATTCTATTTTGATACTTGGAAGCCTTATTAAACACTGGCTGTTTCTTGTTTTTGTTTTGTGCTTTTGTAACTCAAAGTAACCTTGAAAGTTCTCGCAAATATCGTTGTCTAAACATTTGCGCACAAGTTTACACGCCCTGATGTTTTTGGCATTTACGACTGATTGAATTGCAGTTGGGTTTTTCGAGTGTCCATTTATTATTCTCAAACAGCGATCGTGAAATGATGAGAGTCTCTTTACTTGAGTTGAAGTCAACTTGAGTTGCAGTACTCCGCAATACGTGAAGGTTGGCAGAATCATCGAGTCATACACAGCCTTCGCGGCTGTAAGATCGAGAGAATCCCTTATCTTTGCTAGTAACCGTAATCTGGACGATGCACCGTCCGAAACGTTTGGATTTTAATGTAAAGTTGTTTATAAATGTAGCATTCTTTCAGGACCAAACGAACAAAGAAGAAAAGAGCAGCTTCCGAATCATCCAGCTCCTATTCGTCATCATCATCATCATCTTCTGAGGAGAGTGAATCTGAGTCTGCATCTGGATCAGGGTCACCGATTCCTAAGAAGAAGAAAAAGAAGACTAAAAAGAAGAAAGAAACGAAGAAATCCAAAAAAGGATCGAAGAAAAAGGATGCCGAATCAAGTTATTCTAGTTCATCATCAGCTTCAGAATCAGATTCGGAATCAGAATCACCACCAAGAAAAAAATCATCAAAGAAAGGAAAGAAAGCTAAGAAGAAATCAAACGGACGTAAATCTCCTTCTGAATCTCCATCCGCATCGGATTCAGAAGGAAGAGATCACTCAGTGTCGTCAGGTGATTGTTGTTGGAGTTTTTCATTCGCAGCTGTGCATGATTTGTCTGATTACTTAAAGACCCATAACCAACCATGATCCTTTGCGGCCCCAATTTCGACTTTCGTATGATATGAAAGTTGTTCGTGGACTAGGTTCTGTTGGTTTTGCTTTTCATTTGGTGCAGAAAGGGTCATGGTTAGCGATAAGTCTTGAAGCTGACTCAACGTTGAAAGCGTAATTATCTTCGCGTTGCCCTGATAAGGCTTGTGTTTTATGACGCATTGGCCTTATTTGGCAGGCGCCAGTTTAGTTTGGGCAGTGGCTCTAAAAGCGCTTTCAGTGTGAATTCAGCTTTAGACTTCGCCATTGCGGCTTGCTTATTTTTTCTTCTATAAATCCCTAAAAACGAAAATACAACTACGATATACTGTGCCACTCAAAACAGGAATAGACACAAGGTCATCAGAGCTCCTACTGTGAGTGGCACAAGTCTGCTTATGTTCCTTTATTCCTATAGTTTTGCCTATCTGCTATAGTTTTGTCTTGTCAATTCTGGAAAATATCACTTCGCTGTTTCGTAATCAAAGTCTTTACTTTATCTGATAAAATCTTGAGAATGACGTGAGGCAATAGTTTCATCAAATAGACATAAATTTCCGTAATAATTAAACTATAATGCCAGGATAGAAATACACTAACCATATCGAACATAATCCTTCACCTTTAGTGAAGGGTTACTGATGAAGGGTTATGCCTCATAAGTCAGTCTCAAATTAGATGTCACGTGAGATTTGCGATATTGCAAAATACTCATGCAAAACACTTTCATTGTTGTTATTCGCGGGCATTTTCACGTAACATCCAATTTGAGACAATAACCCTAACCCTAACCCTAACCCTAACCCTAACCCTAACCCTAACCCTAACCCTAACCCTAACCCTAACAATTTGAGGCTATAGTGTATTTGTATCCTGGCATTATATCTTAAAGGGGCTCCGTCGCCAAACGGTAAACAAATCTGTAAACACCATTGTTTTCGGCACGTTTCCATTGTCTTTTGCGNAGGATAGAAATACACTAACCATATCGAACATAATCCTTCCCCTTTAGTGAAGGGTTACTGATGAAGGGTTATGCCTCATAAGTCAGTCTCAAATTAGATGTCACGTGAGATTTGCGATATTGCAAAATACTCATGCAAAACACTTTCATTGTTGTTATTCGCGGGCATTTTCACGTAACATCCAATTTGAGACAGGCTATAGTGTATTTGTATCCTGGCATTATATCTTAAAGGGGCTCCGTCGCCAAACGGTAAACAAATCTGTAAACACCATTGTTTTCGGCACGTTTCCATTGTCTTTTGCAGTTTCTTTGGTGGCTTCACCCATGCCACCAAAAAATGACCGTTGAAAATCCTCTTGTATCTGAGCAATCGTAAAAGATATGAACGTTTGGTTTGTTCCTCTGTGAAGTATAAGGATTTATCTTCAAAATGATGTTTCATTTTTGAAAAAAAGATGAAAGTCTGTGTGATTTCGTCTATCAAAAAGCTGCAAAATCACCGTTTCTACCGAAATTTGGAGACGGAGCCCCTTAATTATTACGGAATTTAGGGTTTTTTGTTTTGATATTTTAAGCTTCCACACATATGAAATAAGTCTTTTACCCTTCCATGTTTTCATAAAACGGGCAAACAAGTAAATCGGTTGGGAATTCATGCATTTTTCTCCTACCAGGTCGAGATGCCTCAGCCTCGCCTGCGAGATCTGCATCGTCCAATAAAGACCATTCTGGTTCATCGGATGATGAAGGACGTGGATCTCCCGACAAGGGACGCTCATCTGCATCGGACAGTGAAAGAGCTGATGCGAATATTGAATCGCAGTCACCGGAGAGAGAGAAATCCGAATCACCTCCTTCAAGAGACGTGTCAATGTCACCTAAACAGGAGGAAGAAAAAGGTAAGTGGGATTTTTTGTAACAACAAGATCTGTTGCTTTCTGTTTGCGATTTGCGATTGCAAACATGGGAAATGTGCGGCTATTTTATCTTAGATAAAATACACGGACAGATTTTTCAATGTGTTCACTTTTTATACATAGTTGTACCGCTTATCTTGATATTCCCTTTATTTTAACCCCATTTTCGGCTGGAATAATCACATTAGGTACCCCTATAAATCCCTTAGTTTGAAATCACTAATCACTACGTGAACGGAAGCATCATGTGCAATTGGTACAAAATAGACCCAGATTTGGGTTTGTGTTTCAGGAAGTCTTACAGCGGGTAATGCCGACAACCGCCCTTTTGTCGGCAGATTTTCCGACGCCTTCGGCGTTTATCGAGGCTGACCATTTAGGAGGCATGTGTTCCCACCAGGTTGTCTCGGAGTAATCGTGAAAGTCTCTAATTGACTGACATCAAAACATTCGAAACCTATATTATACGTCAGTGTAACTATAATTGTAGCGTTTTTGGTCTTCCACTTGAGACGTAGTGGCTTTTCGACCGTTTTTCCTTTGTTAAAAACGAATGACTTGATTTGTCAATTTTTTGTTTTCAGCGAGCGCATCTGACGAGAACATGGAAGCAAAAGATGAGTCCAAAGCAAAAGTCGAAGAGAAATCTGTGGAAAGATCGAATGCACGTGTTGAGTCTAAATCTCCTGAGCCAGAACAGAGAAAGCGGAAGAAATCCAAAGACCGGAAGAAAGAAGAATCCAAGGAGACTGCGATGCACAAGAAGTCGAAAGACACGAAATCAGTCGAAGAGAGCAGTAAATTGAAAGACAAAGGTGCTGCTAAAGATTCCAAGAAGGAGAAAAATGTTGCGGAAGCTGTTGTGAAGAAAGCGGAAGTCAAAACTGTGGTGGAGAAAAGGCCTGAAAAGGTTTCAGAGAAAAGAAGGAGCACCGGACCCGTGAAGCTGAAAAGAGCAAAGGAAAGCAAGCGTCATAAATCGCCAGAAAAGGAATCAGAGAAACAGGCTGAGGAGACAGGAGGGATCGAAGAGAACCCAGTGGTGTCGGATGATAAAACTGCCAAGGATTCCAAAGAAGGTATTGACGTGCCAAAGAAGTCAGCCGATAAAGGGAAGGCCAAGATCAAGGAAACAGAAAAGCATGGAAAGAGTCATGGTAGGGGGAAGCATGATGAGGAAAAGAAGAAGGGACGGGAAGAAGCGAATGAAACCACGTCTGATGCAGAGATGAAGGTTGAGAAGTCGGAAATGCCTGAAGAGGCAGCTGAAGAACGAAACAAGGAAGATTTTGGGGAAAAGATAGGTATGATATATATGAATTTTTCATGATGACCAGATTTAATTATTTATTGTTGGCTAAGGTGCCAACAATCCCGTTCACATGGGACTATTTTTATCCCAGGATAATTTTCAGTGTGAAGTCTGTCTCAAATTTGATGTCACGTGGGATTTGCAATAACGAAAAAATTACTCATGCAAAGCACTTTAATTGTTGTTATTCGCAGATATCTTTTAATTGTTGTTACGTGACATCTAATGTGAGAAAAAACTTTAATGTCATATAGGCATTAAAGAGAATCAACGGATATAAAAGCCCCGCGCGGGTATCCTATTATTAGCCTATTGTATTTGATGATGTCGACACGTGCGTGGATATTGTTTAGCCAGAGGAACAATAGCGTGCGTAGGAGTTTTCTTTGTCCTATTTATAGACGACCTCCTCTTAGCTCCGTTGATTCACTTTAATAGTCCGTGGTACCGGAGACTATTTTCATCCCGGGTGTAGCAATGCTGAGGGGGTGGGGCGATTTGCTCAGTACAATTAACTTTAACAGTCCCGGTTGCCCGGGACTATTCTCAGTTTCACTTTACATAGAACAATTGTAGCACACCCTACCGGGATCCCGCCTGTCTAAGCCGGGATCTCGGCAGCTCAAAAAAATTGTCTCAGGTTGCCCTAGATGAGATTCAATTCCCATGCAAATTGAAGACTGAAAGATACAGTGACAAAGCAGGCCCTAAGAGTCTACAGCGTAAAGGTGCTAATTTAGAATCACTATTTACAATATGAAAAAAATATGGGGTGTGCCGAAAAAGTCTTTATCTATCTACCGGGTGTCCCAAAAAAAAGTACTCACGTTTGTTTGAACGTAGCGCTATATTGAAATGTGATAGGAATTCGTGGTATCGACTGTCTCAGTTCACAAAGGCTAACTTAGATGTCAATAGTTTGTTTTTCACCGTAAGATGAACATTCTTCGAGTTATGAGTTCCGAAACGCAAAGACCATCGTCAAGACTAAAACAGTAGGCCTAAATGTTTTCTGGAAGAGTGTAGATTAATGTTACTGAAGGACGAGATTGCAAAACTTTCTAAACGATCAATTTGAATGAAAGCACTATAATTCTTTTGAAAGCAAATAATATTCAAATAATGCGTTGCTATTGAAACCTCTTAAAACTTTGGACGACCTGTGCTTGACTCCTTCATAACATTTAGGCCTACTGTTTTAGTCTTGACGATGGTCTTTGCGTTTCGGAACTTATAACTCCAAGAATGTCAACCTACGGTGAAAACAAACTATTGACATCTAAGTTAGCCTTTGTGAACTGTGACAGTCGATACCACGAATTCCTATCACTTTTCAATGTGGCGCTACGTTCAAACAAACGTGAGTACTTTTTTTTGGGACACCCGGTTCATCTACCAGATACTGACGACCTTCTAAAAAGAATATTCTGACAGGGTGATAAACCAGAGTGGAAAGTCAGCTAATACGTTTGAAAAATTAGGGAACTTATGATTGGTAGTTGGATTAGGGTAAAACAGCTACGCGCTTCTAGCTTCAAGCTACCAATTATGTTGGAAGAAGTGCACACAAGCTTCAAACTGCGCACAAGAGTTTGCAAGTATTACGTACTTTGCACCATGGATGTCACAGCTGAAAGAGAAATATATAGAATTATGTAACAGTTTTTTTAAAGAGTTTCATAAAAATCGAATCCCTATGTGGCTAAATTAATGGCATGCGTGGCACTCTGCTATAGTCAACTATGCTCACTCTATCTCTAAAACAGTCAATGTCAAAATCAAAGGTTTTGCCTGTTTGACAGGCCATTGAAGGTAAAGTAGTCGACAACATTCTTTCAATGCATACAGGCAAATTCGAAGTCACTTGATACAGGCATCGACTGAAGTCGCTTGATCGATTTCGAGACACTTGATAACGAGTGCATGCTCGAATCGTTGTGAAATTCATATCTCAGCTCAGTTACGGTGCCCACATATTTTATTGTTAATATTGTCGTTTTATTTCAATTGTGCCACAGGCACGACATTGTTTTATTTTAAATTACATTCGACGTTTCGACGTCATTTATTACGAGTCGAAGGATAGAAAATAAGCTTTCTATTCAGAGACCTGGGAAAGAGGCAATTGATCTTTTATCATCATAATCATCGATTTATTTAAAGTAGGCTAAAAATAAGAATAGCTAATTTACAGCTAATTAAGGCCTACTATTAACAATTTAAAAAATTTACAATTTGATTAAAAATAGAACTATCAAAATGGAAAATGTATGAAACAGGATAAAAACAGGTTAAAAGGTTTGTCATGTTAGAAACCCAACTTTTGGGACATATATTTTGCAGAGCCTGCAGTTGCAATTATCACCATTCCAATATCTAATTTGTTTTTTTTAATAGGAAGGGTGCTTGACTGTTTTATTTCTTGCGGTGAAAACTGCCACAGTTTATTTCCAAGGTAGGAAAAAGTCTCAACTCCAAAGGACGTGGTTCGCACCTTTGGCAGTTGAGTGTCATTGCCATGCCTTAGATTGTAACTAATATTTCGTTCCACAAAAATATCCTTCATGAAAGGTGCATTTAGATCGGATTTCGTTTTATAGATTTCAGTCATAAGTAACTGTAGGTTTTTTACATGGATTGGCACCGAATTAGTCTGTTCCAAGAGAAAACCAAAGTCATTTTCGTAATCTTGGTACGCAATGCGCAATGTCCTTTCATGAACATGATTTATTCTGTGATTCAAAGTTCTATCATAAAACATCCAAACAAGTAGACAGTAACTGAAGTGAGATAAAACGAACGCTCTCAAGAGAGGTCTCGGTACTAAAGGGAGGTTTTGCGGTCTACCAGTGAATTAAAATCCAGCTGAATTTCTTACTAGGTAAAGATAAAGAAGTAGAAGACACGGATGGCAAAGATAACGAAGGAAAAGGAGAGGGAAAGAAAGTGCACGAAAAACACAAGAAGCAAAAACACGAGAGACACTACAGGAAGAGAGCATCCGGTTCGCCAGAAAAAACGAAACATAAGCATCATAAACACAGTGACAAAAAGAAATCGGAATCAAAACGTAAGAGGAAACATGGCAGCAAGGATAATGAATCGAAGAAGGAAACAGAGCACGATTTGGAGGTGAGTATGGAACGAGGTTCGGAAAATGATACAGAAAAAGACACAGAATTAGCTGAATCTGAAAATACTGGAAAACAAGATCAGAAAGAGGAAGTCGAATACAAAGACAAAGAGGGGGCTTTCGACATGTTCCAGGATTCACCCAAACCTGCTTCTCCGGTACGATCTGACTCACCAGCTGCCCGGAACTCACCACGTCCGAACTCGGAAGATGATTTTGCGCTATCAAAGTCACCAAGAAATTCGTTAACCCCAGAACGCTCGCCGGATCGGACAATTGAAGAAGACGAAGCAGTTGAAGAGAAGAAAGAAAAAACTAAAGGGAAAGGAAGAAGGTACAGATCAAAGGACAAATCAGAGGATTCGCCGGGAAGACATTCAACGACTCCGGATTCAGATGCAGCAAGGAAACACCGAAGGGACTCTGATAACCGTGATCGATCCAGGTCAGCATCTCAAGAACAGAAGAGGAGGCGATCGTCAGTAGAAGGTATTTTGCTTTATAGTTTTTTTAGAAATCATGTCACGCAAATTTTGCATAGCAGTAAAATTCAATCGTATCTCCTTCACTGAATACGAAGCTAGTTAATCCCTTTTAAAGCTTTTGGATCCTTTGTATTTTCATGTTGGTCCTCTTCAAGCGCTCGACATAACTCGAACTTGCATCGACATTGATATTGGCAACTTGTAAGAGACCTTTCCGAAGATAGTTTTCAGTAGGAGGCAAAGGGCTGCAAGTCCCAAAGGAAGCCGGAAACATTTTGTCTTATATCTAATGTGAAGTATATTTCAAACATGTGCCTCCAGCATTTTATTCATCTTATCCAGAAAAGAATATTCATCTTATCCAGAAAAGAATATTCATCTTATCCAGAAAAGAATATATGTTCACAACCACTCCGTTTTAATCTCGATCCGTTTATTCTACAGGAAACGAAGCTTGTGTAGGTCCCCGTTCACACAACTCCGCTTTCATAAATGAAAACGATTGAAAATGCTGTGCTTTTCACACTACTCCATTTTCATTCTAGAACAAAACGGTTAAAATCAACGATGAGCATAGCACGTGTCATAGACCCAAACAATGTATACCGGGTGTCTCAAAAAAAGTACCCCCTTTTGACTGGAAAAAGAAACAACACGATAAGATATCGAGACTTTCCGATTGCACAGCTAAATAGGTCAATCTTCAACTTAAATGCACATACCTAGCATTTATAAATCGTCCACCAAACACCGGCGATACGAGCTTCCAAAGTCAAAATTTAGAGTTCACCTGAAACCAGAGGTTTTGAGAAAGGGCCTAACAATGATTTGATGTCATGAGCATTTTGCAAAGGAATTTTTAACTTTAATATTTTAGTTTTTGCTTTTGAAAAGAATCATAGACGCTTAGCCACGACCCTAATTAAACAAATGAAGAAAAATGTGGCGAGTTTAATAAACTCGTGCCACATCTTCGAAATAAGCGTGCATGTGCTCCTTTTTCTTCTTCTTTGGTGCAAATAACTTTTCAATGGAATGTAAGAAACGATTTTTTCCTCAAAAGAAAAGTGATTGCAAGAACAATTGAAACATCTCAAAGTAAAATTCTTTTCAAAAGTAAAAACTAAAAATATAAAGTTGAAAATTCCTTTGGTAAATGCCGATGAAATCAAAGCATGGCTAGGCCCTTCCCGAAAACCTCTGGTTTCAGATGCATTCTTAATTTTGACTTCGTCGGCTCGTATCTCCCAGGTTTTGTGGACAATTTACAAATGCAGGGTATGTGTATTTAAGTTGAAGATTAATTAAATTTAGTTGTGCAGTCGAGAAGTCTCGACATTTTATCGTTTCGTTCCTTTTTCCAGTCAAAAGGGGGTACATTTTTTTGAGACACCCGGTATGATGTCATTATTTTTAAATGTCTTCGTTTTTGGTGTTCACATTAAAAAATCAAAACGAACCGTGTTCATTTGGCACCGTTTTCAGCGGTGTTTTAGAATTTCTCCGTTTTCAGTGTGGATTAATGTGAACGCAAGACCAAAAACGGAGCCAAATCTATTCGTTTTCATGTGAAAACGGAGTGAACGGGGCCTGAATTCCATTATCATTTATGAAATGTTTGACTACCTGCAGGTAAAGACAGATCCCGATCAGCCGAGCGGAAGAGAAAGCACTCGACAGAGGACAGAGAGAGGATACAACAGAGAAGGCGATCAGAACGAGATGATAGAGAACAAAGACCTAGAGATGACAGACGAAGGTCTAGATCAAGAGATCGACAGCCAGGTATTCATTCCTTCATTTATTTGTTTGTTTGTTTGTTTATTTACCTGTTGCGCCAAAGGAGTTCCAAGTTTCGAAAGATTGTAGCACCTAAAATACTGGATGGATTTGAATGAATCAAATTTTACTTGAAAGCCGAATGCCGGAGTTTTTTTTTTAATTTTTCCCGCGTTTTTATGACCACTGAAATATAGATAAATTCGACAAAACGTATAACACTAATGTGCAGACGATATGTCTCACCAGTGAAAAATTGTACTATCTTTATTTTATGCCCTTTTTAGGCATTTGGCAACCAAGGAATTTTGGTAAAGTTTAATTTACCTACCGGGTGTCCCAAAAAAAAGTTCCGACGTTTGACTGAACACAGAGAAAAAAGTTTTGAATCTGGAAATTTTTATTCATGCTAGTTACATGCTAAGCATTTCAACTTACAGTTTGGCATATCGTGGAAAGAAATTAGACATCTGAAAATGGAGTTATGAGCCATAACATCTCATGTTCACGTTGAAGGCCAAACCAGAGGGTCTTGTACGCCTTCCTGCATCATCGCTGTGAAAGGGGACTCCCCTTATGAGCAACACTAAATTTGGGGCTGGCAATCGTTTACCTTGACGGCGAGCAAGAGTTCTGCTCATTGAGCATATTCAAAGGCAGGTCTGAAGAATCGAATCAAATAGGTCTAGGGGGAACAAATACTCAGTTTGTACTTTCCCANCCTTATGAGCAACACTAAATTTGGGGCTGGCAATCGTTTACCTTGATGGCGAGCAACTGCTCATTGAGCATATTCAAAGGCAGGTCTGAAGAATCGAATCAAATAGGTCTCGGGGGAACAAATACTCAGTTTGTACTTTCCCACTATAATAACTAAAGCATTTCTGAAATAGTTTAGTGCTGCAAGTATTTGTCCTATTCCTATGCTGGGCTTTTTCTCGTAGAATCACACAAGGGCTTGAATTGATTTGAGATATATTCCTCTGTGAAGTAAAGCACGTTTCTTCGTCTCTCTTTCTCCCTTAAAAACTATTTAAGAAAGTCAAGTCCGTTTAGGTTTCCCCTTTTCCAATCCAAAGATGGTTCAGTTGACGATAGATCAACGGGTTTGGGTTTGCTTGCAAATGTCCCTTGTTGAAAATGCTTATCAAGTTAGACGATCTTGGGAAGACCATTGGCCAGGAATTCCTGCCCCTTCAGCAAGGACCATCAGGAACAATTACGCAAAGTATAGGGAGCATGGGACAAGTTTGAATATGAATAGAGAGCGTAGTGGAAGACCAAGAACTGCGCGCAGTGATCAAAATGTTGAGAGGGTGCGAAGGTCTCTCCAAAGGAATGGGGACGTATCAGCAAGGCGAAATGGAATGCATATTTCACGCAGTTCTTTTAGCAGGATTGTTCAGAAGGACCTCAGGTTTCATCCGTATGTTCTGATAGAGAGACAAGAACTCCTTCCGAATGATCCTGCAAAAAGACTTGAATTTTGCAATTGGTTTATAAATCAATCCAATAATGACGAAGCTTTCCTAACCAACCTGGTAACTTCAGATGAAGCGATATTTTCTCTAAATTCAGAAGTGAACAAATGGAACGTTGTGAAATACGCTCGATACGGAAACGGACATCCAGACGATCATTACATCGGAAGAAGACAAGGGGCAGGCCAGGTAATGGTATGGCTTGGACTGACTGGGAACGGCGACATCTTAGGGCCACATTTTGCTGAAAACAATTTAAATACAAGGGAGTACCTGAGAATAATCAGGTACAATGTTGTGCAGAGGGATTTCGCAAACAAGGGGATCGATCGAAACACTGTTTGGTGGCAACAGGATGGCGCGCCGGCACACACGAGCAATGAATCCATGCAGTACCTGCGTGGTCAATTTCCAGGTAAAGTCATCAGCAAGCGGGGTGATTTCCTCTGGCCCCCAAGATCACCGGACTTGGCTATTCTTGATTTCTTTGTTTGGGGCCATTTAAAACATCAAATATGGAAAGCACAACGCAACCAACAGCCCCGGAATATTGACGAGCTAAAGCGAGCTATCAGAAGAGAATGTGAGGCTATTCCGAGAGATATGGTCGTGAATGCATTTCATGCAATGATTGATAGATGTCGAAGATGCATAAATTCTAATGGAAATTGCTTTGACAATGAATGAATTTTTAATGTTGTTATTGTTGTTTTGCTATAAAGTGGTCGTCAGATTTTAGAAAAGTATAACATTGAGAGGAATAACTATCGTATTTATTCTTTTTATTTCGGGTCATGTCTGAAAGGTTTTGGTGGAATACCGTAAAAGCTCTATTTTGCCCCCTTTCTACGAAGACCCCTCTCTAATAAGCCCTCCTTTCTAAGCCAAAATGTACAATATGCTCCCCCTCTCTATTAACCCCCTTCTAGTATCAACTGCAAGGGGTACCAAAGGTTTACTTAGCAAAGAAGTTTTATTTAGCAAAAGAAAAAATTAAATGTAAATTTTCATATGGTTTTGGATTAAAAACTGCATTTAAAATTGTCAAGGAAATTTCTTTAATTTTAATTCAGCTTTAAAAGATAGGGTTTAATTGTTGGAATACAGGTTTTTCCTCATTTTACTAGCAGCTTAAAGCAGAAATCAAACTTGAAGTGTTTTTCTTGGT